>ML661903.1:7251956-7276445 GCA_007570785.1 Antilocapra americana | reverse complement strand
ACACACACACACACACACACACACACACACACACACACACACACACAGACTTCCCTATTCAGTCAAATATGTTTGAAGAATAATGGGTTAAATGACATTAAACGAGTTTATTTATACCAGGACTCCTCAGATACTTCAATATGCTAGTAAAAATTGACTTCTTCCAACCAGAACTGTATTTTCTCAAATTTATTTAGCTACAAAACACAGATGTTTTTGTTGTGGCTCATTTTCAGTATTAGTGAGCAAGAGTCACACACCTCTGGAATTGCCAGTTTTAGACTTAGTACACCAACAAGTTCCTCAAGTTCAGGTCCAGCTTTGAAATAGCTGCAGGAAGTAACACAGGACTTTATTCCCTTTCATCATTTTCAGGGTAACCCTCCAGAGATTATCAAAAGCTGCAAATAATAAAAACAAATATAAAGCAAAGCACCACTGGAATGTTGCAAATGGGGTCATTATTGGAGAATAAAAGGGCACTGAGGACCCTATATGTCTAGCTTATGATGTTACGTAGCAGGTAGAATTGAAGCTGGCAGGCTTATGCAATAGACAATGGATTAAGATTCAGAAGAACTGGGTTCCATTCTTGCCTTGCTCTTAACCTCCCTAAGAAGTGAGCAGATAATTTAATGTGTCCAGTTGTCAGTATTTTTTCCATTCATAAAATGAAGTGAAGTGAAACTCAGTCATGTCCAAATCTTTGTGATCCCATGGACTATACAGTCCATGGAGTTCTCCAGGCCAGAGTACTGGAGTGGGTAGCCATTCCCTTCTCCAGGAGATCTTCCCAACCCAGGAACTGAACCCAGGTCTGCTGCATTACAGGCAGATTCTTCACCAGCTAAACCACCAGGGAAGCCTATAAAATGAAGTTCAATTCAGTTCAGTTGCTCAGTCATGTTTGATTCTTTGCGACCCCATGGACTGCAGCACGCCAGGCCTCCCTGTCCATCACCAACTCCAGGAGTTTACTCAAACTCATGTCCATTGAGATGGTGATGCCATCCAACCATCTCAGTCTCTGTTGTCCCCTTCTCCTCCTGCCCCCAATCTTTCCCAGCATCAGGATCTTTTCCAATGAGTCAGTTCTTTGAATCAGGTGGCAAAGTATTGGAGTTCCAGTGTTGGCATCAGTCCTTCCAATGACTATTCAGGACTGATCTCCTTTAGGATGGACTGGTTGGATCTCCTTGCAGTCCAAGGAACACTCAAGAGTCTTCTCCAGCACCACAGTTCTAAAGCATTGATTCTTCAGCACTCAGCTTTCTTTATAGTCCAACTCTCATAAAACAAAGGGGTAGGTTAATAAGTACTAGTGTCTACGTGCCTATGTTTCTGTCCTTTTCATTTTAGTGATGTCTTTTCTGCATACAGATTCATAAAGTATGCCTCCAGACATGTATGCAGTACATGAAATGCTAGAAATCTCTGGTAAGGAAGGTGCAGGTGACTGACTAGTTTTATATGCCCTCTGGTAGTTTGTGTGCAGTTCCCCATAGAGAATAAACTCAGCTTGTTGGTTCTGAAATGTCATTTCTGTTACTCATTCTAACGTGAAGAAGTGATGCCCGCAGAGGGAATTTTTAATGTGAATCACAAAGCTAAATCATCACTAACTAATGCATCGTAATGTGACTTTCCTAATGGCTTCTTTAGAAGGTTGCTCCTGGTTCACTTTGGGCTCTTCCTTTAATAGTACCAAGTGAAGAGAATGTAGGCATTTGGCCACAGCTGATAAGAAACCTTTGAAGACTATCCGCTTAAGTTGTGAATGAATACAAATTTGGACTCTAGACTTAAACAGAGAAGGTGGGAACACTTCAGTCTATCACAAAGATTTTTCCCATCTTGAAAGCCAAAGATTTTTTTTTTTGTCTAAGACTTTTAACATATTGCCTAAAGGAAATGAAACACTAAAGTACTTTCTCCATTTTTCCTCTGAGATGTTTGCTCTAATTCTCCCCAAGCAGGTTTGCACATAGGTAAATAATCCAGAAGGGCAAATAGCTCTACACACAACCAAGGTTTACCCAGTGGCTCACATCAACGTGTGGTAGGCAGTATTGACTTTTCAGGAGTCACCAGCTGTTCTAACTAAATGGTTAGAGGTCATAGTATAATCCTCCTGTGAGATAATGGCCATGAAGGCATTTGATTGCAATAGCTATTTAATTCCCTATATTTTCAAGAGAACCACCAGTAGATGGTGACTGATTAATGGTCTTTCTTTGAAACAAGATCCAGCTAAAAATAATATAAGTAGGACCTGTCAGTATCACGGTGTTCACCAACACAGTGAGACAATCATTTTATTTTTTTATTTTAGATAATGACCCTGAATACCATGAAGTCAGCAAAGGTTGTTTATCTCCCACTTTTATCTTATTTAATGTACAACTCATTTCATTCCATCTGGTCAGTGCTCAACAAGTGGAAGTCAGACTTTGGTTCTTTTGTTTGCTTCCCACAATTCACCAAAGAGCACACAAAATCACCACCATTGCTGCCCTCTGCTTGTAGGATGTTGCTATTATTGTATGGTTGAGCTCTGCCTACTGTGTGGATGCAGCAAGCTCAGCCTTATCGCCAGTGTGTGCTCAGTCACTCAGTCGTGTCCAGCTCTTTGCAACCCCATGGAATGTAGCCTGCCAGGTTCCTCTATCCATGGGGATTCTCCAGGCAAGAATACTGGAATAGGTTGCCATGCCCTCCCCTCCAGGGAGGGCATGCCCTTCCCAACCCAGGGATGGAACTCAGGTCTGCTGTATTGCAGGCAGATTCTTAACTGTCTGAGCCACCAGGGAATCCATATAGAGGAATCAAATTGTAACGGAATGTTTTGCTCCATTGAAGTAACATAGCATCATTTCAGGGAATTCCTGTGTTGAGGGAGCCAGTGAAAAATTAAATGATCAGGGACACAATGATAAATAAGAGATGACCCTTTCTGCCAAGAACCCAGAGCCAGTAGAGACACAGAGAAGTCAGCACCAACCACAGTACTGTCCAGTAGGAGCCTCTGGAAGAGGTGAAACTTGAGCTCCCATTGAGAGGTAGAGTAGAAGTTCATCAGGTAGATAAAGGAGAAATCGTTTTAACAGTAAAGCCAAAGAAAAGATGGGGTTAGAGAATGAAGCATGTTATAGGGATGGAAAAATGTTCCCAATGGATAAAGCATGATGCTGTTTGTTTGAGACGGGAGAACTGTGATGCTGTAATAACAGGTGATGGTCAAACAGTGAAGCGCCTCCAAGGGCAAACAATCCTGAAATTTAAAAAAAAAATTATTGCCTCAAGTCAATAAAGAGCCACTGAGAACTTTTACATTCTCTTTCCTGCACTCAAAGTAAATATGCTTTTCATATACACTAAAAGTGAACGCCCCCAGGCTTTCTGTGTTTGATTTCAGCTTTGCCTCTTGTCTCTTATATTCTCATCAGCAAACTACCCCCTCAGGGCAGGCAACATTAATGATCTAATCTAACCTTCACTTTCTCAAGATTCATGTACTCATATATAAATGTACAAAAGCACACATAGAAGGAGTTGTCGTTGTTTAAAAAGAATTTGCTCATGGTTTCTATTCTTTTCTGCATCTTGCTTTTCTCACTGAATGCCTCTTTGAAGCGCCTCCAAATTAGCTTACCTTTTCAAGGCTTCATGAAATGTGAATATCATATTTTCCATGTTTACTTAATTCATCTGTTCATCTATGGTTATGACTTTTCTTTGCCTCCAGCTTATGTATACTTATGCGTGGGTACGTGCTCAGTCGCTTTAGTCGTGTCTGACTCTTCGTGACCCCGTGGACGGCAGCTCACCGGGCTCCTCTGCCTATGGGATTCTCCAGGCAAGAATGCCGGAGTGGGCTGCCGTGCCCTTCTCTGGGGATCTTCCCGACGCAGGGATCGAACCTGAGTCTCCTTCATCTGCCGCATTGATAGGCAGGTTCTTTACCCACTGAGCCACCTGGGAAGCCCCTGTATCCACATACGCATAACTATATGTTCTTACAAACCAGTTTCTATTTCTAGGGTGAGTCCTCGACTTTAATAAATTCCCGTATTATATTCTCAGGCGGTTACAACAGGACACATCTCTGCTAGCAGTGCGTGAGGACACCTTTCATTACGCAGCTCTTACAGCACTGGATGGTACAGTTCTTTTTCCTTTTGGATAATCCATTGCGTATTCAATTTTAACCTAATGGGCACCTCATTATTATAATAGAGCACAATTTCTTCTATTCACCATTTGGATTTCATCTTTTGAATAGCTTTCCTTTTTTTTTGCCCAATTTAGTTGTGTAATTCTTTCTTGTTAAATTTTGAGAGAGCTCTTTACTGTGATAGTACTATTTATTCAAAATGTATTTTGTCTGATGAATTTTAATAATGGTATATTTTGCCATACAAAAGATGTAACATTTATATGTTATCTTTTCATTTCTAACACTGGTGTTTCTGGTTGTGGTAAGAAGGTCTTCTTTTCTCCTGCATTTTACATGTATTTAATGAGATGTTCTGTCACAATTTTGTGGTGTTATTTATTTTAATTAAGTCTCTAGTTCATGTGGCATTTATTTTTGTATATAACGTATGTGGGGTCCAATTTCTTTCCCTTCGAGTTAAGTAGCCTATTGGGCCACATTGTTTATTAAGGAAGCTGCTCTTTCCTTCATTACACCAAAATATTTCAGTATGACCTAGTTGTTGTCATTCAGTTGCTAAGTCGTGTCCGACCCTTCACGACCCCGTGGACTGTGGCAGCCAGACTCCTCTGTCCTCCAGTGTCTCCCAGAGTTTGCTCTGACCTACAAAACTCCTCTGTATTCTGGGATCTTTTTCTGGGCTCTCAAATCTGTTTCATTGATTTATTTTTTCTGTTCCTATGTATTTTAAGCACAGCCTTAGAGTACTTTATTCTATTTGCAGAAAGAGCAAGGCTTATCCCTTCTTTAACATTATTTTTCAAAATTTCCTTCACTCATTAATGTTAGCATCATTTCATCTAATTCAAAAAATCTCTTTTGGGGTCTAATTAGAATTGAATTACATTTATATATTAATTTTGGGAGCAAAGTCTCTGAAGTTTTCCTCACTTAAGTTCTGTCCTTTTCTTGTTAAACTGAAGAATCTTCAGCTGTCGCTAGGCCTGGCCAGATGTGTATTTTAAATGTCCAGTGCAGCATCAGAATGGAGAAGACTTCAGTAAAATCACATGAGGAAGTCCATTATGTGATATTGTCACTGTGCAAAAGATGCTGAGTCCAGGGTATGGCAGCGACAGGTGGGCCAAGAAGGGACTGAAAAGAGAGTTATTTTGCAGATAAAGATCAACATCAATTTTTAATGGAATCAATTCAGAAGTTAAAGGAGACATAGAAATATTTAATGACTTAGGTTTTTGTGCCATTCATAATGAGATGACGGTAAGCTAAACATTTCCAAGAGTAGAAAGACAATGAGCTCAATATTGAACATAGTTCATTTTTAAAGTGTCTAGTAATATGAATTTGGAGTTGAAGTGAGAGATCTAGTTTAGAAGCAAAAGGGGGTATCATAGGGTGAAGAGTATAGTTGAGGGGTGTGTATGTATGTGGAGAGGGTGAGACTGCCCAAAAGACCATGCAAAATAAGAAGACAAAAGTTCTTTAAAGAACACTCTCTTTAAAACATCACATCAGATCTACATTTGGCAAGGTGACAAAGGATATTTCTCCTTGTGAAGAAGCCAGACAGGGGATAAATCTTCACTCAGTTTTCCTAAAATAGAAGGATAAGCTAAAACCAGCAGCCTAGGACACTGTGATCTGAAGACTGCTGGCAAGAATATTTACTTTGCTTATGATGTTGAGGAAGTCTAGTCACTAATTTAGTCAATAAAAATGTATCATCCATATCACTTGATGGAGCAAAGACTTGCTCATTTGCACACATTCATTGACATACATGCAAATCCGCACAAACACATTGATTTATTCAAAAGCTCCTCTGATTTCTTTGTGATGCTTTTGCTTTTTGATGAGCTGCCATGTTTATTTCTAATGATGAGTTTCTTTAGAGAGTGTGTCTCTTCACCTCCAGCGATAATATTATCAGTAGAGTCACACAGAGGTCCTGGATGGGGACTGCTTTGTTAAATGACATTTGGCAGCTGGCTGGCAAGGTTTAGCCAATTGCCATGCCAGATATTTAGTAACATAATGTATCATGGATTGGATGCCAATGGTTCTTGGACCATTTCCTCTCTGTGCTTACGTGCTATGGACCCAGGGGGGTGACTAACAAAATGGCACGCTTTATTCATCTGTGAGTAACAGCATGTGCAAAGGAAGCCTGGGAGTTAGAACGCGCCTTCCTTTGCTGGAGAAAAGACTGTTTTGGTGGCTCATTCTTCATTCTGCATTGGCCTCTGGGCTTATCCTTATTGATTGTTCCCACATTTTCATGCAGCAATTTGAATCAAAATGTAAGATGTTTCAGTTAAAAATTGTATGCATCTAAACTTCAAATAGACGTGGAGTCTGAAAATAAGAGATGTTTTGCATTTAACTACTATATTGAATTAGGACAGTTAAAATACTTATTCTCAGCCCAGTTCTCCTTTATTAATTATTGCAAAGTAATATCTAATGTATTACATTTTATATTCAATTTGTTGCATACTGAACAAAGTGAAAGTCACTCAGTTGTGTCCAACTCTTTTCAACCCCATGGACTACATAGTCCAGGGAATTCTCCAGGCCAGAATACTGGAGTAGGTAGCCTTTCCCTTCTCCAGGGGATCTTCCCAACCCAGGGATGGAACCCAGGTCTCCCACATTGCAGGCAGATTCTTTACCAGCTGAGCCACAGGGAAGCCTGAGAATACTAGAGTGGGTAGCCTATCCCTTCTCCAGCAGATCTTCCTGACCCAGGAATTGAACCAGGGTCTCCTGCATTGCAGGCGGATTCTTTACCAACTGAGCTATCAGGGAAGCCCACATACTTAGTAAGGAATACTTCTATTGATTCACTTATTTAACAAGCTTTTAATAAGGATATACTGTGTATGGGCTTCCCAGGTGGTGCTAGTGGTAAAGAATCTGATGCCTGCCATTACAGGAGATGCAAGAGATGAGGGTTTGATCCCTGGGTCAGGAAGATCCCCTGGAGAAGGATATGGCAAGCCCCTCCAGTATTCTTGCCTGGAAAAATCCCATGGACAGAGAAGCCTGGAGGGCTACAATCCATGGGGTCACAGAGTCGGACATGACTGAGCGACTGAGCACACATACCCATACTGTGTATAATCGCTAGGCTCGATGTTGTCCCATCCCGTGTACTTAAATACATGTGATTCTTACTGTTTTCATTTGTTTCCTCATTTCTTCATACAGCTTACCTTTGCTACCTGGAGGCTCAGCACAGATAGCGTCCTGCCTTGGGAAGGCAGCTGAAAAGGCAGAGGGGGTGACTGCACCAAGAGTGGAGATGACTTTAGCCTGATTCTCCCCAGGCCAAGGAAACAGCTGGCTCCTCCCTGGAAAGGGAAGGGGTATCGCCATAGTGGTGAGCGCCGGTTCTTTCCTGTACAAGTGTGGCTCAGTGTGATGCCTTCTGCTCTGTCTCCGTGGCTGTTATTTATTATTGCTTTCCATCATGACACTGGATCAAACTGACATTGTCTCCTAAGCACTTGTGTGTGTGTGTGTGTGTGTGTTAGTTCCTCAGTCGTGTCCAGCTCTTTGCGACCCCATGGACTTAGCCCACCAAGCTCCTCTGTCCCTGGGATTCTCCAGGCAAGAATACTGCAGTGGGTTGCCATTTCCTCCTCCAGGGGATCTTCCTGACCCAGGATCGAATCCCCGTCTCTTATGTCTCTTGCATTGGCAGGTAGATTCTTTACCACTAGTGCCACCTGAGAAGCCCTAAGCACTTGACTCTGTCTTAATTGTTGCAGATACACATAAAGAAAGATTTCTTACATGCAAATGCACACTTGTAGCAGAGGGTCCAGATAATAACGCAGGATGCGTGCTGCTTCCGAAAGCCAGAAAGTGTCAATGAATTCAACTTTCGACTGATAGGAAATATACCTTCTATTTTTTTTTTCTAACATCTTCATTTTCTTCAAATGGTAACCAGAGGAATCTTTAAAAAAAACTGTTTGTTGTGGCAGCCTGGATGGGAGGGGAGTTTGGGGGAGAATGGACACATGTACATGTATGGCTGAGTCCCAGAACTGTCACAACATTGGTAATCATTTGTTGTTGTTTAGTTGCCAAGCTGTGTCTGACTCTTCTGCAGTCCCATAGACAGTCACCTACAAGGCTCCTCCTTCCTTGGGCTTTCCCAGGCAAGAATACTGGAGTGAGTTGCCCTAACCTTCTCCAGGGACTCTTCCAGACCCAGGGATAGAGCTTGCATCTCCCACACTGGCAGGTGGATTCCTTATTGCTGAGCCACTAGGAGAACCCAATCAGCTTTATCACAATACAAAATAGAAAGTTTTGAAACAAGAAACTATATAAATGAATGACTAAAATGCACACCAGGTGTCTCTGCCAAATATATTCTCAATCAGCACTCTACTCTCCACCTCTCCCCCTCAAAAAAAGTGAGTGCTATCAGAAAAAGACGATGGATTATCATTCAGAAGTAATTATAATCCTGTAAGGTCGATTTTTAATCTGTGAACACTTCCCTGAAGGGGTTACTATATTAATGGGTAAATTACAGTGAGCATCTCTTCTGTATGACCAACTCAGAACTAGATGCTTTGTACGTGTTGCCTCATTAATCCTTCCAAAACTCCATAAGGAAGGTAACATTATTATTTGTTTTACCGACAAGAAAGCAGAGACTCAAGAGAGGTAAGCTGGGTTAACTGACTAAGGCTATGTAGATTTTAAGGCATGAAACCAAACCTGAATGCAAGCTGTTTGACAGACCTCTAAGTTCTAGGAGAACTTAACTGCTCCAATGATCTCAACCTCAATAATTATGTAAGCTGTTGACTAGTCACTACTTGCTACCTTCCAGAGAGATGACAGAGCTTTGCTTAACTCTGTTGCGTTCATTTCTTGTTGTGACTTGGAGAAGTTGAGACTATTCATTTCTATGTTCATTTCTATTTTATAATAAAGAAACACTGTTTAGTAATTGATCAGGATCCTCAAACAGCATCTTCTTCCTGCCGCTCTTTATCTTCATGTCCTGCCTTATTACTTTATTTTCCCAGCACTGACTTCCATCTGACATGTTTGTAATCATTGTATGTTGTCAGGCCCCTCTCACTCCATCAGAGACTCCCTGTGTTTTGTTCACTGTTGCATCCCCAGGGCCTAGGTCTGTGCCTTAGGAACACCATGGGCATAACAGATATTCGCTCAGAGGTTAAATGAATAAATACAAAAGAATCTACGTGCTCCTGGGGCTGTCAGTCATTGCTCTTGCATCCTGGGAGGAACTTGGCCTCTGTCATTCCCAGTGCATCTTCAGGGGACCTGGCCCTGGGGTGAGCACTTCACTCAGGCTTACCTTGGGGAGTGTGTCTGCCATTGTCCTTTTGCACAGCCCCCACCCGGAGGACGCCGTGACAACCGTGTCAGCGTGAAGCAGCTCCGAGACCATGCAAAGCGCAGAAATGATGCCTGGCACGTCCTCAAGACCCCATTAGCTAAATGATGGAATGTCGCAGTCGCACTTTAGACCTTGTTCTTGAGGCTGGAATTGATGCCGATTTGACAATATTCCATCCGTTACGCTTCCAGAGAACAGGCTGAGTTTCTTGGCCTAATTTTTGTCATCTTGGCATCATATTGCCAAGGAAAATGGATCTAGGAATTTGCCCCCCGAAACCCAGGCGTTAATATGGTCCTTTCAGCATCCATAAACTCTTGCTGTCTTTTTCAACTGCTAAGCTTTGTATCCTAGCCTTAGGGATGACACTAGTATACGTGGGCCCGATGGAGTCTGACTCTAGAATAACTGCGAATTGAATCTAATAATCCCTCGAAGTCTAACCCTTGTATAATTCACCTTCCGCTCCCACTACCCCCTAACAGAACCACTTGTCATGTCTCCCACGTCAGCCATGCCGCCTTCGCTCACAGCTTTTGCTCATGCTGTCCCTTCTCCCCGAATGCCTGAACATCACCCCTGCTCTTGGGGACCTTGTCATTTTCTGGTCTTCCCCACCTTTCTCCTTGGTGCCCCCACCACCCACGTGAGCACCTGATCAGCCTCGGTGCTGTCACTCACCATCATACTGTTGGGTGGCTGGGCGCCTTGCAGTGTCCCAGATTCTGGGAAGCGTTGTGACACTATAAGGCAACCTGAGGAAGATGCTGAGACCCTCTGGCATTTCCACAGATGATTTCTCATGGAAAAGATACAGAGTTACTACACTGTGATCATAGCTCCAAGATTTAGGGCTGCTTGATCAGAAAATAGGTCAGATGTGACACTGTGAGCAGACAAGTAGCATTTGTGAATCCCTTGGTATGAATCCCATTTGTTTGCAAATCAGTTTTCTTGACTGCAGTGTTTTTAGGACACAGAGAGAAACTGGCCTTCCAGTATTTTCAATGAGGAAAGTACTTTCAATGCCTACTCTGAGCTAGGGCACGTCTCCTCCTAGGGGTGGTTTCCTGCTGAGACAGGCAAGGCCTGGCTTCAGGCAGAGCCCCCCACCCCAGGACCAATGAGCTGCTCCTTCTCTGAGGCCTCCACCGTGGATAGAATCAGGCTTGGTAGAGTCACCTTTGGGGAGTGCGAGCAGCCTGGGGCCTGCCTTTTGGAGGCAACAGAGCCCAGTAAAGCTCAAGTGTCTGGTCTCTACCCCTTGGTTTCCTGAAAGCGCCACCTCCTGTGGTTGAATGGCTGAGAGAAAGGACAACCCAAGAGACGGGTGCCAGCGCTGCTTTGAGGAGATGGCAAAACCAGCCGCGAACAAAGCAGACGACTTCCTTTTCTTCCTGGAGGAGAGGCTCTAGAGGGTGTGGCCGTGATGCCCTGTGCAGGTTTCTGTGTGGACCCCTTCATTATTCTGCAACGATCAGGTTACGTGCTCGTCTCTTGGGCTGTGGAAATCTTTGGAGTCTTTTCATTTTTGTGTCCACAGTGCTCAGAAACGACTCCATCTCCCAAGCAGTCACATACAGAATATTTGGTGAATAAATGAATCTGATCACAATAACATAATCATATATAAAAATAGGGTGCTTAGAAGCCTTCTTTATTCATTTACATTTTGGGAGAAGGGAGATACATTCCTAAATTTACAACACCTTTAATAAGGCAAAATAATTGTCATAGCTTTGAAGAGTATGAGCTCGGGCCTGTTAAAGTACAGTAGTGACAAAGGATAAATGTTGAGTGGTGAGAAAGGAGAAGAGACCGCTCAAAACATGGAACTACAGAACTCACAGAACAATTAGGGATGGGATGAGGGCAGGTGGTGAACGGAAAACTGTTACTAGCAATGCATTGATGAGAAAACGTTTTTACAGAGTTGGAACCTCGAACAGTATTTCTGCAACCCAGCGTACCTGCATAGTTAGGCTCTAGCTGCACTTAAGTTCAGTGGAAAGTTCTCCAAGAAAAACTGGAAGAATTTAGGAGAGATATAGTAAGCAGCACGGAGATAACTTACCTTATAAGTAATTAATTTGTGTGCTCAAGAAGTTGTGCCTCTGTTCTTGGCTGTGGTTCTTTAGGGTGACCACAGTTTAACATTCATTATTTATTTGCTATTTGTCTTAATTTTCCCTTTTACCTCCTTAAAGATAGATTTAAATGGAAAATAGTATTTCCTTATTTAAATGGAAAATAGTATTTTCTTATTTCCTTCATGATATAGCCAGAAACAAAGTTCCTCACAAATTTCATTAGGAATTGACTATTTGGTTTTTAAGTACTTCTTTCGGCATAATGAGTGACATTTTCTCTCAGACTGTTTCTCACTTTCACTTACTGATTCTAGTAAAAAGACAAAATAACAGGACAAGGAAAACTACTACAGAAGTCAGTGTGCATATGAAGAATCTCCTCCCCTGCCAATTTGCTATAACAGTTTACAGCTTTTCAGAATTATAAATTTATGTACAGTTTTTTCTTCTCAAAAATCTTCCGCCAAATGTTGGCAGGTGTCCTCTGGCCAGTAAGCCATGGGATCGTTCTCCTAATATCACACAAACGCTGTAGTCGCCTTTTTCTGGGTACTTCCAGAATTTGCATTTGAGCCTCCAGCCATGACCTCCAACTGAACACACTTGGTGTCGTATTTTCGTTTTTATCCAGATTTTTATCTGCATAGCACAACCCTCAGTTGCGCCTGCTGGAAATCTTCCCGTTTCCCCATTTCTTACAGTCTCAGAACGTAACACATGAACTCAGAGAGCGCTGCATGGATGAAAGCAATTGGCTTTTGAGTCATACAGTTCTGGATACAGAGCTGCCTGTGACACTTGGACAAATCAGTTCACTTCTGTGAACCTATAAAAGGAGATGAAACGCCTGAGCCCGTGATTAATGTACATCAACTTCAGTAATGTCGAGCTTTACATTCCTTCACTCAGCCGGATTTTACTGACCACTTGCTGTGCAATGTGCTTGGTTCTGGAGATAAAAGACTCTGTCCTCCTAGTTTATGGTGAAGCTTCTAGTAAATGTTCAATACGTGGCTGCCATTAGCCATAAATGATGGTTCTATTTAAGCCTGTCCCATTCTGTGGTAAACCAGCTTTCTGCCCTGTTTCTCTCGTTTCCTTTCTCCTTCCAGTGAAGACGGCCTGTGTATGGTCCTTAGATAGAGCTTGTGTTTTCTTACCTCTCTGCCTTGTTCACTTTGGCTTCTACTAACCTCTAAATGCTTTCTCATTACTTTCTCTACATGTAACTCTTCTCACCTTTCAAGGGTTGAGATGGCTCCCTTGAAGTCATTCTGGGCTATTTTCGATAGCAGTTCTTTCTCCCTCCTCTTAAATTTTGTTGTGTTGATTCTCACCACGTGTGCATGCTCAGTTGCTAAGTCATGTCCAACTCTTGGCAACCCCAGGGACTGTAGGCTCCTCTGTCCATGGGATTTCCCAGGCAAGAACACTGGAGTGAATTGCCATTTCCTCATTCAAGAGATCTTCCCAACCCAGGGGTCATATCGATATCTCTTGTGTCTCCTGCATTGGCAGGCAGATGCTTTACCACTAGAGCCACCTGGGAAGCCCTCTCACTGTTGAGTAAGATGCAGATCACCTGAAGATCTTGCTGACAGTGCAGCTCCCACACAGAGTTATTCTTCATGCTGCACAGAATTGATGGAGAAGGCAATGGCACCCCACTCCAGTATTTCTGCCTGGAAAACTCCCATGGATGGAGGAATCTGGTAGGCTGCAGTCCATGGGGTCGCTAAGAGTTGGACATGACCGAGCGACTTCACTTTCCCTTTTCACTTTCATGTGCTGGAGAAGGAAATGGCAACCCACTCCAATGTTCTTGCCTGGAGAACCCCAGGGATGGCGGAGCCTGGTGGGCTGCTGTCTATGAGGTCACACAGAGTCGGACACGACTGAAGCGACTTAGCAGCAGCAGCAGAAGCAGCAGCAGCAGCATAGTATTAAAGTCAATAGTAGAGGCTTTGGAAACATATGAAGTAACACCCATGAGAGAAAGCTTTTTCTGTTTTCCCCCTGAGACTCCCAGGTCCTGGGGCTGGCAGGGGGCTGGTCCCATTAAGCAGCACTGCTCCGTGATCACAGCACAGACAATTTCAAGACTGAGGTCTCGTGTTTTGAAGGTACAGTCAAAATCAAACTCAGAACAGCAAAAGAGGACTGTACACAGCCAAATATGAAGGTTCAGAACTGAGAAGCTTCCATCAGCTGGAAGGACTAGATCAGTGGTACTCAAGGTGTGCCTCTTCAGGGCAGTAGCATCAGCATCATGAGGAATTCACTAGAAATGTACGTTATTGGGTCCCATCTCAGACCTGCTCTATTAGTTTGCTCTGACAAACCTAGACAGTGTATTAAAAAGAAGAGACATTACGTTGCTGACAGAGGTCTGCATGCTCAAAGCTCTGGTTTTTCTAGTAGTCACGTATGGATGTAAGAGCTGGACCATAAAGCAAGCTGAATGCCGAAGAATTGACGCTTTAGAACTGTGGTGTTGGAGAAGACTCTTGAGAGTCCTTTGGACAGCAAGGAGATCAAACCAGTTAATCCTGGAAAGGAAATCAGTCCTGAGTGTTCATTGGAAGGACTGATGCTGAAGCTGAAGCTCCAATACTTTGGACAGCTGATGTGAAGAGTTGACTCCCTGGAAAAGACCTTGATGCTGGAAAGGATTGAAGGTGGGAGGAGAAGGGGATGACAGAGGATGAGATGGTTGGATGGCATCACCGCCTCAATGGACATGAGTTTGTACAAATTTAGGGGGATAGTGAAGAACAGGGAATCCTGGCATGCTTCCCTGGGGTCACAAAAAGTCGTACACGACTGAGCCAGTGAACAGCAGCCACAAGGGCCGCTAAGAATGTACCATATCCTGGGCGACTCAGATAACAGAAACCTATTTTCTAGCAGTGCTGGAGGCTAGAAATCGAGATCAAGATCGGCAGGGTTGTGTTTTCCACGGCCTCTTTCCTTAGCTTGCAAATGGTCACCGTCTCCCTGTGTTTCTTTTCTTTCCTTTTTCTTTTAAGTCTTCCAACAATGTATTAGAAAGAATCTAGACAGTTTTAAAATCTTCACTGTCATGATCAAAAATTCAGGTTTTTAGCCCTGGTACAAGCTGAATCAAGAAAAGAAATTAAAAATCCAATAGTGTATTATAATGTTTTTCTCACTCATTTTCTATATAATACAAGCACAAGTTTGCTCTGAGTGTATAGACTTTCAGGCAACATTGCACAGCCTTTTTTTGCCCTCCGTGCCAAGAGATTTAAGAAGATGTTTTATTTTGCAACAACAGTGTAGTTTGTTTTAAATACCCTGGGAAAATTTTCTTCCTATGCTCTTTCCTTCCAACTTCTCTTCTTTTATTAAGCAACAATAAGATACAACTTTATGGCTATTCTGATATATTTTTGTCATTGATTGTCATTTATAAATTCCAGGAAAACCTCTACAGTGATCTTCAAAATTATTAAAATTCCAATGATTCTTTAAATATGATTGTAAAACAGACTGTTTATATCTGCTCCATTTTCTGAGTAGTAATGATGTTGACTCTTTTGTAACTTCAGAAAACCATAGTAACAAATCAGTCAATAATAGCTAGGGCAACATGTTTTTTAAACTGTGAATATACTTTACAGTTCTTCCCTTGGTTCCATTGATGAGATAAATATACAGTATCCGAATCCTGTATGCAAACTTGAACTAAATGTACAACTGACACAATGGATTTCTTAGGCTAATAGTGATAAGATTCTTGTGATAGTATTTTAAACTACTTTTGGGAACACACCAAACTGATGCTTATCGTTACCACAATCCTTTCAGAGTTTGAGGAATGGACTTTATCACCTCCCCTACTGTAATTTTGCAACTCTGATATCCATTTCTAAAAAGTACTTCAAATGTGGTAGCTGAATTAGCAAATATTTTGCTTTCAGCTTTAAAATGCTAACCCTGTAGCCTGTGGAGATATATATATTTCTATTTATGTATTTATGCATATGTATGTATGCCTGGCTTCCCTGATAGCTCAGTGGTAAAGAATCCACCTGCCAGTACAGGAGACCCGGGTTCGATCCCTGGGTCAGGAAGAGCCCTTGGAGAAGGAAATGGCAACCCACAACTGCCTGGGAAATCCCACAGACAGAAGAGCCAGGCAGGCTGCAGACCATGGGGTCACGAAGAGTCGGACACAACTTAGTAGCTGATCACACATGCATGTATGCACAGTCATCTTTAGTTGTTACACTAGGTTCTTATGTTAAAGTTTTCTGATTATAGTTGCAGCTAAGTCTAGCTCACAGTGAGCAAAAAGGCAATTTATTGTGAGGATAGGAGGAAGGGGAACCACACAAGTGTTCTGGAAACTGTTCCCTGTAGGCTTGCGTTTTATTCTTCCCTTTCTCTTGAAATCAGTGTCTTCCTCTTCAGTCCTTGTGGTGGAAAGTGATGCCAGTCACGTGTTCCAAGCTTATACCTCCATTCCTCAAGAGACCAGCCAGACTCTGGACTCTCAGAATTACAGATACCCTTGGGAAGTAGCCCACGGACCAGAGTGTGTCTTGTGCCTGATCCCGAATCAATCAATTGTGATAAAGGCAGAATCACATTATCCAAATATATTTGCCCCAGTGAAAGTATGAGAAAGAAAGGAGAAGGGAGAGGATGGGGAGAGTGATCCATAAGGAGCTCACCATGGACTACGCATCTAGTCATGTTCCAGAAAATACCTGCTAAACTCTGGCTGAAGAGTGGTATGATTAATGGAGGCAACAAGGCAGAAGTTGGAGTGAGGGGGTTACAGGAGAGATGCCTCATCTTGTTCTGCTAGGCAGCCAAGGAATCAAATAATTTCCAAATTTCAAATCTCACCTTTTTGTATCCCGTTTTCAATATAGCAGCCACAGTGAATGATTCCCTTAAAAGATATGTTAAATCACATCACCCCTCCTGCCCGCACTTAAAACCCTCAAATGGCTTCCCCTGTCACTAAGTGCAAACCTCGATGATCTTACCCCAAACCACCATTCTAACCACATCCCTTTCCCCTCACCTTTGTTCATCCCTCCAGCCATTTCCGAATTTCAGATTTCCACAGTGCCTGCCCAGTCACTCAACAGAAACATCTCTGCCTCTGGACCTTTGTGCTGACTTTTCCATTTGACTGGAATGTTCTTTACCCTTAATGGTCTCAGATCTTTTATTCTTATTACCATTTAAAAATATTTATTTATTCATTTTTGGTTGTGTCAGGTCTTAGTTGCCCCAGAGCATGTGGAATCTCATTTCCCCAACCAGGGACTGAAGCCTCATCCCCTGCATTATTAGAAGGCAGAGTCTTAACTGTGGACCACAGTGGAAGTCCCTCTCAGATCTTTTCTTAAAATGCCACTTTATCAGCGAGGCCTTACCTGACCATTCTTTCAAAAATTATATTCCTGTTCCCTTTCTGTTTTTCCCTTGGTACCATTATCTTATATAAAGATGTCTATAGTTTATTTATTTGTTTATGACTATCTTCTTGCATCAGAATATAATCTCCATGAGAATTTGTCTATTTTTTTCTTCCCTGCTGTCTTCTCAGTTTCAGGAACATGGGAGGTATTCAATAGTTATTTCTTGTTCAAATAATGCATATTTTATAGACACTGCCTAATAATAAGGAAAAAAGTGGAACGCCTGTTTTTGAACAGCTGTGCACCAGCTACTATAGCACATGCTTCAAATGCCTTATTTGTGAGAAATGGAAGATCAAACCAACGAGTAAGATTTTTTTCCATCCTACACTTGTGACTACAGAGGCCCCCAAAGCGAAGTAGCGTTGTCCATGCCAGGTGTCAGAGATGGGTGATAAACCTGTGCTGTTTGGCATTTTCCAGGAACACATTCTCTTTTCATCGTCTCTGTGTCTAATTTCCCTCTTCCTCCTCCCCTGCTTTCGCCTCTTCCTTTATATTTCCTACTCCTCTTCTCCCTTCACTTTTCCATCCTTTCTCTCTTCTGCAAAATAGTTCCTCTTTCTCAGACAGCATGATATGTGCTTTCGACTTTATGAAAAAGCTGAAATTCCTTCCCTTGAGTCTTTCTGAATTATTCCAACCAATTCAGAATTGTTGAAAAAAAGTGGCATCAACAGCAACATGCCTTAGACATTGCCTGACTCCCCAGACCTGTTCTCACCTGTCTCTCTATCTGCGAAACTTAGGCTAGTGGAAGTGCAAGTTCACTGGGATTAACCAGGACCCAACTTTCATTTCTGCCTAATTCCCTAGTGACACACTAACTCATTACTCCATTTCATATACAAATCAGCATGGTGATACAGTTGTCCAAAGGAAGAATGTACCATCTGAAACACCAATGAAATACCAGATTAGTTTAGATAATATTTTTCTTTTTTCTAAAGCTTAAAAAGGTACATAATTTGTGTATAATATTTGTTACAAATATACAGCATAGTGATTCACAATTGTTATTTTCCATTTATCATTATTATAAAATATTCACTATATTCCTTATATTGTACAACATATTCTTGTAGCTTATTTTATACTCAATAGTTTATACCTCTTAATCCCCCTACCTGTATATTACTCCCCTCTCCAACTAATAAACACTAGTTTGTTCCCTGTATCTGTGAGTCTGCTTCTTTTTGTTATGCATTAGGTTGTTATATTTTTAAATCCCTCACATAAGTGATATCATCTAGTATTTGTTGTTCTCTAACTTATTTCACTTAGCATCATACCCTCCAAGTCCATCCATGTTGCTGCAAATGGCAAAATTTCTCTTTTTTTTCTGATTTTATTTATTTATTTTTAAAATTTTCTTTACATCATCATGTTGGTTTTGCCATACATTGACATGAATCTGCCATGGGTATACATGTGTTCCCCTTCCAGAACCCCCCCTCCCACCTCCCTCCCGATTCCCTCTCTGAAATGGCAAAATTTCATTCTTTTTCATGGCTGAGTCATAACATTTAGATATACATAGACATACATTGCCTCTCTAAAACTGGGAGTATAACAGAACAGTCTTTGAATTATTTGATAAACCGATGCCATTTTAAATGTTAATAAAAGTTGGAGAGATTTAAAAATCACTACAGAACCTCATTTTCAGTTAATTATTTTTTAACATTCCTGAAATGTATTTATCTAAACATGATGTGTTTGAGATTTGACAACTACAACTGGAAGAAGTATGTTCATAAGTAAATTAAATTAAAGCACTTCAGCTATGACAAAATGGTCTTATAATTTATTGCAAGGTGATTAAATACTGAATACTGTATTTTAACACATCTCTCTGCATCAACAGAGATTAATAAAAGTTTTCTTGTGCTCATAGGCATTGATTAATTGGAAACTGACTCAGGTTTATTTGTTGTCATTAATTCATCATGCCCAAAGCAATTTCATATTTCAGGATATAGTAAACATACTGAACAGTGCAGCTCAAAATTTCAGTCCCAAAGACAGAGTAGTAGCTATGCAAAATACATATTCAATAGAAAAAGAGTGAGCAGAAAGGAGATAACGCCTTTCTTTAGCCCCTTGTGTTAGTTCCAGATCAGAAAAATCTTCCCTTTAGTTTCACACTCTGAAAGTGAAGAGTTGCCTCTTTAGATGGCATCAAACTATTGTTTTGAATATTTAGTATTTCTAACAAAAGCAGGAGTCCGGAAAGGTTCAGGAGCAGACTGAGCTGCAAAGAGGGGTGGAGTTACCATCGGAAACTGTCGTCGGGTCGTCCCATCTCTCCCCATACCTAAGCTTCGTGGTCGCGGGTTGACTCTCCATACGCAGTTCTTACCTGTCTGGCCACGACAGCGGCCAGCTAGCCCAAGTTCATAACCTACTAACGCGGAAATATTCTGGAATTGTATCTCATCGCTTTTGAGCCGTGTCCTCGTTCTCTCCCACAAGAACCATGGGGTCAGAGAGTGAGCAAAGAGTGACTCCCGAGTATAACTGCCATGCCGTTCGTTTCTAAAGGGGACGGAGCTCCGAGCAAACACCAGCGGTAGACCTCTGCCTCACTGCCTGTGACTTGAAGGTCGGTAGAGACACAGAATCACCTTGCTTCCTGTTCAGTTGCCAGATTTATTCTAGACATTGGGCCTGACTGTCTTGCCAATAAGGGGGATCTTAGCCACTTAGCAGAAAAGGTTAATTTGAATTCCAGCTTTGAGTTTGAAGAAATGTAGATCATCTGGGCCAGAGCTATAAGAAATTTTTGTTCTTCTTTATGATGGTATCCATAACATTCTCAGATTCTATTCTGAACTAAAAGAGCACATCAACATTGAAATGTTTTATTTTTATATTCATACCAATGGCATTAATTTACACTGTATTAATATTTTAAGTATCAAAAGCATAAATTTAGAAATATTATGGCACACTTTCAAACCGATCAATATTTTTCTAAATCAGTATATAGACTACCGTTTAAATAACAGTTATTTCTTTTTAAATTATAAGCAAGCAAAATGTTGGAACACTGTTTAGATCTTATTATCCCAATAATTAACAGATATATGAAAAGTAATAAAAATTCCACTGTGCTTCATAAATATGTATGTGTGCATACTCATTTGATCATATTATTGACTAAATATAGTTTTCAGATATCCTATCTTGAAATTTTTTCCCCTGTTTTCCAACAGGAAATAATGTTTTATATTTGAACTAAGTAGCTATAGCAATAATGTTTTACATATAAACTAAATAAGATGTTGCAAGCAAGTGATGTTAGAAAAACCATACCCTACAACTGCCCTTTCATGTCTTTCTCATGGATTTTTGGATCAAACATCTCTGTAATATAATTAGCATATCAGAAGAACTGGCCATGTTCAAATTCAAATTACCTTCTGCTTGCTTCCTGTTTCATTAGCAGAATTGAAATTAAACAATGAAACAATCTGTTACTAGGATTTTTTCATATTAACACTTCACTCCCACCCTGGTCTATTGTACATTTACTAAGATTTGGCTTTTACACTTGAGCAGTGAACTATTTTAATTAAATTTAAGGTCAGTTGCTATAAATTGTTTTTTATTAAACTGTCTAATTTTAACTGACCGTCAATTTATTCAGTTTGGCAGAGTTCTTAGCTCTTTTTTTGGACATGGCTTGATATGAGGCAGACTTCTTACTGAAGGAAAATTAATGAAGTTGAGGAATGAACTAGTGACACCGGTCACGTCACGTCCGACTCTGTGCGACCCCATGGACTACAGGCCACTGGGCTCCTCTGTCCATGGAATTTTCCAGGCAAGAATTCTGGAGTGAGTTGCTCTATCCTACTCAGGGGATCTGCCTGACCCAGGGATCGAACCTGTGTCTCTTCTTTCTCCTGCATTGGCGGGTGGATTCTTTACCACTGGTGCCACCTGGGAAGCAAGTCAAATATTCCCATAAAGTAATAAAGTCTTCCCTGTGTTGCATATTGGAATGGAAACACTGCCAGTGATTCATAATGGATTCAGAAGATGGCATACTGAAACAGTCCATTCAGAATATAGAATAGTTTTATCCTATAGCTTGCGTTACAGGAATGCACATAGTCTGAGATTCTGCTCTAGTTTTCATGGTTCACATAAAGATGGACAATCACTTGCATATTCATTAAGTTGAAAAGCTGGCAGACAGATTGATGTTGGACTCTGGAGCCTAACTGCATGGGTTTAAACCCTGGTTCTGCCACTTACTGGCTGTGTGAGAAGTTAGGCAAGATGCTTACATCTTTGTGCTTCAGTTTGTCTATCTGTAGGGAGATGATAGGAGTGATAACTACATCAGGTCACTGTTATGAGAATGAAATGAATTAATATATACAAAGTACTTAGCACAGAGCCTGGGACCCAGGAAACACTATATAAATGTTTGTCATCATTGTACGCACTAACCTTCTAAGAACTCTATAAACTCTGAGTCCTGAATGAACACATTGGCATATTTTTCTGAGTGTCTTTGTCAGTGACATTTAAGTAGGATTGAATTTTCATTGCATGAAAGGTTGAGAATAATCAAAATTTTGAGCTCCAGTGGCTGTATCAAAAGGCTTAATTTTTTTCACTTAGTTAAGCTGGAATGGTGAAGTGCCATTCAACTCTGGTGTGAGCTCTGATAGAGTGAAACATCTTTACTCTTTTCTAAGAAATGAGGTTTGAGCCTTGTATGTAGGAGAATTCTGTCTGGAAATACTAAAATAGATTTACAACAAAGGTCACAAATTGGTATGTTTGATCCATACACTGTTGAAAAAAATGACTGGAATTACTTACTATATTTTAATGAGAGTTCACATAAGTACCTGGTTTCCCATTTCTTTTGCAAGAAGCATAAACCTGGCAACATATCCCATGAGAGTAACTAGCTGGGTTGAACAGAGGTGGCCCCTTTGGGGTGAAGGAACTTTTCTAGAATGCCAGTCCCCAACATTCCCTTTGTTTTCCATCCAGCATCTGGCTGTCCCTCCAAATGGGTTTGTATTTGGGGTTCCTTCTTGTAGTGTGACTTCCCTGGTGGCTCAGATGGTAAAGTGTCTGCCTGCAATGCGGGAGACCCAGAGTCAATCCCTGGGTCGGGAAGATCTCCTAGAGAAGGAAATGGCAACCCACTCCAGTACTCTTGCCTGGAGAATCCCATGGACAGAGGAGCCTGGTGGGCTGCAGTCCACGGGATCTGAAAGAGTCAGACACGACTTAGTGACTAAATAATAACACTGAAAAGTGGAAACAGAAGCAAATGACCAGCAATCTGGTCACATGACACAGGAATAATGATTTCCTTAGAATTACATACCTGGCTACTCTACATGTTTCTCGGTTGTTGCTATTTACTGCTGAGACTCTGAGCATTATTTTTCAAAATGATGCCTTCTGTTCCTCACTGCGGCACGTCAGGCTGATCTCCCTCCTGCCACCAGTTTCCCAAATGTTCCATCCTTCTATTGGAGTGGAAATTGGGCTTCAGAACGATTCTTTATGATTTTTAAATTTTCTACTTTGTCAGTGTTACACATTTGTAATGTTACCATGATGTCCCTCCCTTGTCGATGCCTGCATTGATAACATTGAAATACAGCCTCAAGACCTCTCCTTCTGGGACTAACGCCTCAAAATCTGGCTGTAAGTTCAACACTATTAATTAAATTGTTGCCATTCTTACTGTCTTTATCATCATCCAAATCTAGTCATATCAACTTCTAATGGGAAAAATATGGATATTAACTGATCAAGTCATTGAAAGATGAAACCGAGTAGGTTTGAGGAACAATCTTCTTTCCCAGATATTTTAAACAATCAGGAACTAGTATTCTCTTTAAATATTCTCTCCTCATTCTTTCTCAATTTATATCTGACTACAGGCAAGGCAGAGTCATTCTAGTGGATCCAAAATTAAGACAGTACTCGTGACAGTTGTATTAACAGCTGTATCACATGGTACTTGGTCCTGAAAAGGGTGTAGAGACAGAATTTTCTAAGACGTCAGAGCCTAAGATGAATCCTTGCAATCCTTTCTCCATTTCAGAAATGGGGATATAGAATTTTATCTATCTGGTTCATTTCTGGTGTGACTAATATGTAATTCTGTCAACCTGAAAACATATTTCCAGCCCTATAAAAGTATGTGCAAAGAAATTATATAAATATGCAAAGGCTTTTGAGTGTGCAAGTGTATGTACAGACCTTTAAGAATTTAGAATTACTTATTGGGATCCAGAATGTTTTTAAAAGCTGCAAAAACATTAATTCATTTATTCTTCATTCAGAGTATTTGAGTCTAATTTATTTTTCTCATTTATGATAATAGAAAAAATAAACAACTGTCTGTCCCTATTTTCCAATGACTGAAGTCTGGAATCTAATAGGAACCAAATTATAAGATATTGCTTACTTCCTTATGCTCTAGAGATTCTCAACCCTGGTTGCCCAATAGACTCATTAAAGGAGTGATGTAGTTTCTTGATAAACCAAGGAGAGTTAAGATTTTTAGGTTTGTAGATTAAAAAAAAACTTTATTTGCATAAGAGTAGTTCTGAATTGATATATTTTCTTTCACCATCTCTCACCATCATCTTGTCTTGTGAGTCTCAGTCCTGGCTGTGCAAAAGAGGTGCCTGGGAGTCTTATTATTTTTTACTCTGATTATATTTTACTCAATATCAGTGTCAGCCTGAAGATTCTGATTTGATTGCTTAAGATAAAGATTCTGACTTAATTGATTAAGATAAAGCTGAGCAATTTGTTAAAAACTCCCTGAGTGGCTCTCATGTGTGAATCATTGGTCTGTTCTGTAATCTAACAGCTGAATACTCTGCTTATTTCTCTGTTCTTTCTGCTTGTCTTTCTCATTAATATTTCAGATTGAGAGTTCATTTCCCCTCTCTATTGTTTAGCAATTCATTTCCTAGTTCCCAAGAACATTAGAAGCCCAGGAGATCACTATCCAGCTCAGAGCAAGCAAAACATATAGGCAACCTTCCTCAAAGGCTGAGAGATGCTAAAAGAAAGCTTCAAGGA
The DNA here is from genome assembly GCA_007570785.1 of Antilocapra americana. Taxonomy (NCBI): domain Eukaryota; kingdom Metazoa; phylum Chordata; class Mammalia; order Artiodactyla; family Antilocapridae; genus Antilocapra; species Antilocapra americana. The sequence continues at coordinate 7,252,238 of ML661903.1, read as the reverse complement.
ATCTGGAATTAATTAATCTTATTTCCTGATCTGGTCATAGAATCTTAGAGGTGTAGGGATTGAAGGGGCCTTAGCTATCAGGTTGATGGACTCTCTCATTTTGCAGGTGATGATGTAGGCATCAAAGAGCTAGTGATGGCAGAGCCCGGATGAGAACCGAGGTCATGGGGCAACCAGGCTTACTCAGATTGAGCTCCATCCTCATGCTACCTCTGTTATAGGAGGGTAGATGTGAGTGTGTGTGTGTGTGTGTGTGTGTGTGTGTGTGTGTGTGTGTGTGTG
>ML661903.1:7201332-7251946 GCA_007570785.1 Antilocapra americana | reverse complement strand
TGTGTGTGTGTGTGTGTGTGTGTGTGTGTGTGTGTGTGTGTGTGTGTTAGTCGCTCAGTCGTGTCCAACTCTCTGTGTGACCCCATGGACTATAGCCTGCCAAGCTCTTCTGTCCGTGGAATTCTCTGGGCAAGAATACTGAATTGGGTTGCCATTCCCTTCTCCAGGGGATCTTCCCGACCCAGGGATCGAATCAGGGTCTCCTGCATTGCAGGTGGATTTTTTACCATCTGAGCCACCAGGGAGCCCAAAGAGGGTAGAGAAGTCTCTTCAAATAAGTAATAAAGCAGAGAAAATTCACAGTCTCTCCAAGCCAACCTACACTTGTGAAGTTTCTCTGTGTGTTAAGCACTCCAACAAAAAGCAAGTAAAAACAGTGTCAAAATGACAGCATTTCAAAGTACTACTTACTATGGGGAGATAGATCGTGTAAGTTTTGGTACTGCTAAGTCGGCAGCATTCAGTTATAAGTTAGATCATATTCTAGGATGCAAGCTTTAATATCAAAGAGTTCTAGCTTGTTTGAATACTAAATATTATTATTTATTTATGAATCTGTTTTTTCACTCATGGTGTTAGATATTAATGTAGTATATCGCACAAGTGTTGCAGATTAAAATATTTTAAAATTAAGTGTGTTCTGGAGTGTATTATTAACATTCAAGAGTTTGTAAAACATCGAAATCATCAAAAGGAGTGGAGATGAAGACAAATATCCAAATGTATATTTTTCAGAGTTAGGTTTACGCACTCTAGGACTAGTTGTATAAGGAAACATCTTTTGTTCAATTTCTCTGGCAGTTCATGTAAAAGTAAGATAAAATTGTTCTCTTCAGTTGGTTTCTACCTGCAAGTGATTTCTTGTTAATAGTTTAGGTTATGTTCAACACTAGTTATAAAAATCTAAAAGTTTAAAATTTCTATAATGGTAGACTAATACTTATTTTTTTAATCAAAATATGACTCACTTCCAAATTAGTGTTGGTAGTAATGCTAGAATTTAGAAATGTAAGGTTTTATGTTTTGTTTTGTTTGGACCACTTAATTCATCACCAAGGGGAAAAAAAGTCTCTTTTTCTAACTTGATGGCAGTTTCGCTTTCTGTAATTATGCCTTTCTCAGACTTTTAGAGATACAAATAAATCAACCTGAATTTTCTTGATTGCTAACAGAACAAGTCTGTTGTTAATAATCGCTTAAGTCATGACATACAACTTTATATAAAGAAATACTACACTGAAATTTCCCCAAGGGTATAATGTATGGATATTATATCTTTAAATATATATTATGTTTCAGATTGATTTATGCATGAAAGTAATAATATCTTATGCTTTAATAGCAACTTTTATTTCTTTTTTCTTATTATAGGGGCAAGATATATTTGCAATATATATAGGAAAAAACCCAGAATACATAGATGATGACTTTTAAGCAGAATATTATCTCACTACCCAGAAACAAGCAGTAAAAACATCAATCAATGGAAATATGAGCTATTGAGAACATTTCTTTCAATGCCTCCTTTCATTCAGTTTCTGTCATGCCCTCCAATCTATCTTATGTGTTTATAGTATTTTGAGCTTTTCTTTTACTTAAAATAGACCATAAACTACCTTCTCCATATATATGGACATCTCATTCTCTTTGACTGCTGTTTAACACACCACAGGGTGATTATCATCATTTATTTTATTAATGGACATGTGGGTTATTTCCAATTATTTGCTATTATAAACCGTGTTGCAAAGAACAGAATTCTACGTACCTCTGTATCCACCTGTTTGTTTCCTTAAGGTTTTTCCTAGATATGGACTTGTACATGAAAAGATGTGTGCATTTTCAATTTGAGGGCAGTTTTAGATTTCAGTTCTCGATTTCAAAGAAAGGTTATATTTGTCCAGAGTGCCCTGGTGTGCCACTCTCCTCATTACCTGGCCACACCGGGCAGTTGTAGTTTAGTCGCTAATTCGTGTCCTACTCTTTGGTGACCCCATGGACTTCAGCCCACCAGGCTCCTCTGACCATGGGACTCCCCAGGCAAGAATACTGGAACGGCTTGTCATTTCCTTCTCCAGGGGATCTTCCTGACCCAGGAGTCGAACCCATGTCTCCTGCATTGGCAGGCAGGTTCTCTACCACTGAGCCACCAGGGCAGTACTTGATTTTTAAATTCAATGAGGAGAATTGTCTCACTTTAATTTGTATAGATTTGATTATCGTGGCAACTGAGCATCTTTTACAACTGTTTGCAATCCTTCTTCTGAGATTAAGCTATTTGTATTTTAAAACCATCCGTCTACTGTATATTCTTTGCATCATCTATTCCAACCAGTGCTGTAGATCATAGATTTTAAGACTCTGGTCCCTGCTTACCTCCTCAGCATCCTCTATAATCTTATCAAGTCCCTGGTATTGTTTAAACTTAATTCTTGTTTATATTAACATTTTTTTTGCTTGTAGGTATTTTCTCTGGTTATTGCTCAGATTAATGCCCATTTTTAAACTATCTGTCCTCATAGGTGCTCAGACTTAATTGTGTGATTATAGCCATTTCTTATATAATAAACAGAGTACCAAATCTGCAATGGCAAACCAGCAATCCATGGGCCAGATCGAGACCACTAATGTATTTATTTTGGCTCAGAGAGTGGCTTCACTTTTTTTTTTTATATATTTTACTTCTGCATTTTAATTTGGATTGGTTTTCAACATTATAAAATTTATTTGCAGCATTTATAAAAAACCATAATAACACAGTTCACAACGGTATAAATCTCCCATTAAGAAGGCAGATTCCTTCCTCTCTTCATAAACTGTCATCACTGGTCCCATATTTCTGTATCCCAGAGCACCACGGTCCCCGAGTTGCCCTGTGGACTCACAGCCAGCTTCACAGTTCCTGTTGTCCATCTGCGCCCGCTGACCTTGGAGCAGGATCTCTGAATCTCAGAAGCACGGCCGTATTAGCCAGATGATTCTTGCTGGGAACTGGAAGGCTGTGCTGTGAATGTTAACATGGTTAGACGCCTCTCTGACTTTTACATACTAGATGCCAGTGGTCTGCCCTCTGCCACCCGGCTGTGATAACCAGGAATGCCTCTAGCTGTGACTAGTGTCCCCTGGAGAGGGAGGGGGGTCCCTCTGTGAGGACCACTGCCTTAGAGTTTGGGACCTTTGCTCTAGATCGGTTGAAACCTGTAGAAGATTTGTACGTAGCAGCCATGTGTGTTGAGTGCCTTGCGCCATCTCCTATGGAAACTGTCCCTCCTATGCTTTTTAGTGTGGAGGGGGCTACAGAAAACTGGGAATGAGCCCAGATTTAGGGCCTGTGAGTGGATGGGTTTTCCTTCAGAATATGTGTCCGTCGAGAGCAGCCAACAGTTGGGTGTCCCATTAACAAGGTGCTTGACTGTGGGGTTCTCTCAACAGCAGAGCCTCCAGTTCTATCAGCTAGCCAACCACAAGAATACCGCAGGAATCCAAGCTGGTACAGGTGCCATGAAGCCCGGCCCCTCGCAGGGTTCGCAGGATCGCTTTCTTGGTTTAGTGCCTTCTCGCAGTATCACCAGTGTATATTTCCTTCCATCAACAGTCATCAGTGGGAGGAAGAGAGGACATGTCCAGAAAGAGAGTCGCACTGAGGTTTTACTTCTAGGCTGCACCAAGTTTCTCCCTTTATTTGTTTGTTGCTTTTTGCTTTAGAAGGCTGAAGGGAGCTGGTGTTGGGAGCACCGTCATTTCCCGCTTAGTCTTTCTGTTAGCCCTCGCCCGCTGACTTGTCCCTGACTTTGCATCTGGCACCTGGTGACCCAAGATTGTACATATTCCTGGAACTGGTTGACAATACTCCTTCTTCTCTAAATAAGTAAATAATACAATTTCACCGAGCGATGATGCTTACCATGAAAATAAAAGTGGTGGGTGGAGAGGTACAGAAACTGAGGAAGGAGGCGACTTCAGATCAGACAATCAGAAGGTCCTCGGAGCGGCTGGCTTTTGAGCAGAGGTCTGAGTAATAGAGAGTAGCAAGCAAGCTAATGAAGAGTTCAGGAGGGAGCTTATCTAAGGTCAGAGCAGCTTGAAGCTTGGATGGTCAGAGAACAAACAAATCTGCCAGTGTTCAGGCAAGGATGAGATGAGAGAAATCACACAAGTCCTTGGAAAAAAGAAAGGAGCTTGAATTTTTTTTCCCCTAAATGTCAAAAAGTAGCCATTAGGGATGTTTAAGAAGAAGCATCTGACATGTTATTTTCCAAAGCTCTCTCTGGCGGCTGTGGGGAGAGGGACAGAATGGGAGCAGTGAGACCAGATGGGGAGGAACTTCAGTCATGTGGTGGGGGGAGTGCTGATAACATGGCGTATGAAGGGCAGCAGAGACAAGGAGAAGTGAGCAGACTGGGGGTGTTTGGAATTAGATCCTGTTGCCAGATTGACTGTGGGAGCAGAACAAGAGAGAAGAGTTAACGAGGACTCCTTGGTTTCGGATTTAAACGCCTGGGTGGGTGATGGAACTGTTCACTAAGATGATGGCGAGGATAAGTCTGGGAGTTCACTTGGGGATGGAGATCAACAGCTCTGGAAGGCTGGGGTTTCTGGTGGGGAGATCAGTGATTCTGGAAGGTCTGAACTCGTGGATGTGATGGCGCTGACCAAGCATGGAGGATGGTGGGATTAGTCCTGAAGGCGGGGAGGGGGTAGTCAGCCCTAAGTGTAGCCGCCTCTTCTTGACTGGTGGCTCATGGACTCTTTTTAATCAAGTGTGGTCAGCACCATCAGTGACCTGAGGGCTTGTTAGAAACGCAGAACCAGATAAATAACAAGGATCCGCTGTATAGCAAAGGGAACGGTATTCAATATTTTGTAATACCTATAATGGAAAAGATGTATTCTTTTCCAGATCTGTGTGTGTGTGTATAATAAATATAACTGAATCACTTTACTATATACCTGACACTAACACAACATTGTATACACATCAACTGTATTTCAATTAAAAAAAAATACAGAACCAAGAATCTCACCAGAGTCTTCTTAATCAGAAGCTACATTTTAACAGGATCTCCATGAGGCTATGTACGTTAGAATGTGACTGTTAGGAAGGTATAACTGAATCTAACTATGAGGAAACATTAAACAAAACCAAACTCAGAGATGCTAAAAAATTTTGTACTCTTCAAAACTGTCAAGGTCATGAACATCCAAGAAGGGCTGTGGAACTGTTCATGATTAAAGAAAATTAAAGAGATGTGATAATTAAGTGCAGCACATGACTCCTTATTGAAGTTGGATTCTCCTGGTCCAAAAGATGTTCTTGGGACATCAGGCCAAACTTGAGTGGGGTCTTTGGGTGAAAGATATATGGGAGTCTCTTGCTGTGTAGACACCTTTTTCAGATATGTTTGAAGGTTTTGTTTTTTGTTTTTGTTTTGTTTTGTTTTAAGTTTTGATTCATATGGGCTATTTGTATGCAATGTTGAGAGAGGTGTGATGGAGCTGAGAGAGGGGTCTCTGGAGGTCTCACTTCCACTCAAAGGCGCCCTCCTCACATATGCAGCTAGTGGTCAACAGAGCCTTACCAGGTGCAGAATGCACGGTGCAGACTCCTCACATTGTATCTGAAGTGGTGCTGCAGGCAGGAAAGGGGGCCTTTCGTCAAGTGTCAGAGAAGCAGAAAGAGGAGAAACTTGGGTAGATGAGGGGATCACTATGGCTTTCATTCCCAAAAAGGCTCTACAAGAAAACACCATAGAAATATTTTTAGTATCAGATTTCTTTTCCTTCTGGTTCATTTTTCCCCATCAGCATATCATGGTAACACTCTCCATTTACCTTTTTCTCCACTTGTAGAAATTTATGTCTTTCTATGCAGAATGGTTGGATACTACATCCTAGGTATAGATTCAAAGCACAAGACAATTTTCTCAACCTTAAACGCTAATGATTTCCTCCCTGTTCTCGGAGAATCCATAAGTAGGTTTGTCTTTATCCCAGTGTGGTTGAAGACATCCCTCTCTAAAAAGATGACGGTCCAGGAGTGATGACTTGAAAATCCTAACTTGGGTTTGTGGTTTTAGAGATCTGTGCTATCATGCCCTAAGAACAAGCGGCAGATAATATTTTTAAAATATTAATAAAGTTGAAAGCAATCTCAAGGCTGACTCACTATTCATTAAACAGGTACCTTTAGTTGTTTGAAACATCAGTTTCTAAACTAAAGATCAGTTTCAAAAGACTGGGTTTCATGTTGAGTAATAAAAATGTTTCTGAGAAGCAATTATTTTTATTTTTTACTGCACTGGAAAATATAATGGAGGTCCCCAAATGCATGGATTGAGTAAGTGAATACTCCTCCATCAAAAGCATGCATCTCTTTCTCGGAAATTGAGACAAAGCTGTCCCATGTGAAGTTGTGGGCTCATTTGTTTTCGTCGCTCTGTGATAGAACATCTGATTTAGCTGCTTCTTCAGGATAAAAGTGAATGATGTATTCAGTCCACTGAGTTTGCTTGCGAGCTGTGGGATTTCCTTAGAGATATCAAACGCTTTGCTGCTGCTTCCTTATCTGCTTCTGATGCCCACATCCTGTGCTCAGTGGAGAGCACAATTTTTGAGATAATGTTGACAGCCAGTACAGATACGCAGTGGACTCAGCCTTAGGTCAAGGACTGTGAACCGTTTTGGTATCTGAGTCATCTGCTTAACTCAGAACCCATCTCTTCTTAAAGAGATGAAGCCTGTTGTAACACAGAGACTATCGTATGTTACTTTGTAGGGGGCATATAAGACTTTGATTAGAGGAGCGTCTTTCTTTTTATCTCCATGTTTAGCTAGTCACTTTGATTTCAAGTGTACACAAGCATTGAGGATCCAAATAACAAATTAAACAATTCAGCCTACCTAACACTCTTGGACACTGTTGCTTTCTCATTCAGATTTTTAAGAACTTAAATGTGGGCCTAACTCAAAAGTTATCATTACAAGAATTATCACAGTGAAAATTATCATCATAATAATTCTCTAGTTTGGACTCTTTTCTGTTAGGTCTGTTAAGTGTTTAAAAAAAAAATAAAGCATGCCTTCTTTTCATCAGTCACTTGAAATGTTTCTCACTTCCAAGGTGAGCAACACATGGAGAATGTGTTAGGAAGAAGGCTGCATTTAAAGGCTTCGCTGGTGGTCCGGGGGTTAAGAATCCACCTGCCAATGCAGGGATCACGGGTTTGGTCCCTAGTCCGGGAGGACTCCACATGGCAAAGAGCAGCTAAGCCCTCGAGCTGCAGCTACTGGGCCTACGTGCCACAGCTACCGTAGCCTAGAGCCTGGCTCCAGCGCAAGGAAGCAGCCGCAAAGAGAAGCCTGCACAGCACAGCCAGAGTGTACCCTCTGCCTGGCACAGCTGGAGAAAGTCCCTGTGCACCAATGAGGACCCAGGGTGGCCAAACATAAATGTGAAAGGAAAAAAACCCAAAACAACACAGTATTCACCTGCATGTACCTGTGGAAAAATAAACACGCTTCTAAGACTCCTGTCAAGGAGGGGAAAAGTTACCAGAGACTGAACGGGTGGCAGGTGGGGCATGCTCCAGGTGGTGCTAGTGATAGAGAACCCGCCTGCCGGTGCAGGAGACTTAGGATGTGGGTTTGATCCCCGGGGCAGGAAGATCCCTTGGAAGAGGAAATGGCAACCCACTCCCGCTTTCTTGCCTGGAGAATCCCATGGACAGAGGAGTTGGTGGGCTACATCTATAGTGTCAGAGAGTCAGACACGACTGAAGCAATTTAGCACGCACGAGGCAGTCTCTGCTTAGTCTGTGTATTTTGAAAAATATTTAAAATTTGTTCACCTAAATGATTCTGAAATTGGTGTAAAGAGTCACTGGCTGCCCTTACTTGTAGGAAATAAATTTTTGTCTGAAACAAGGGCATTATACATATTATTTAAGAACCTGTGGCTTTTTTTTTTTTTTTTTTTTTGGAAAGGAAATTTTTCCTTATTTCGGATGCCAACAACTGGCGGGGAGGGTGGTGGACATCTGTCCAAAGGCCGACTTCCCCTACCCCCAACAAGCAAGGGGTGAGAGCGTTTGTAGACAGAGTTGGGGGGGTGGTTACATGCAGAAACAGCATAGTCATCTCTAACAGTCATCTTCAGTTGGTCATCAGTGAACCTGTGGCTTTTTAATTACTGATTCATATGACTGCTAATACTAAGACAAAGTAGCTACACATTGGACTTCTTCCCATAAAAGGCACATGACATTCAAATAGCCGAATCTGTGTGCTTCATTTCAGACATCTTTAGCTGTTAGCCACTGTGAAGCAAAGACGAATTTTCCTTGAATCTGAGGGGAGCAATTGACAGCTAATGCTGACCTGTGACTTTTCTTTGGGTTGATTAGTTGAAGTTGTTGTCTCTCATGGATCTCATAGAAAATTTCAAGTTCAATTTTGCAGTCTTTACATCAAGAGATAATATTCATTTTAACACCTTTTTTGCAAGCCTCTGCTTCTCAATTAGGAACTAGTCAATTTCCTTCTAGTTGCTAACTCTAGGGAAAACAAGAAGTCACCAGGACTGATCCTGCAATCAATGAATCAATGATGGTTGATTGTGGTAAATCCAGACTGCATCAGTTCCTCAAAGCCACACCAATTAAACCTATTATTTTCAAAAAAAGACAAAAAACAAAAAGCAAAAACCATAGCCTACTCGTTTTGCACTGTCTTTGGTGAATTTGTATAACATCCCCCTCTATCTGAACACCAGTTGTTCAAGTTTATGAAGACATAACTGGTTCCCCACTTTCCTTCAATACCTCAGTGTCATCGTCTTCTTCTTCTTCTTCTTCTTTTTTTTTTTTTTTTGCTTCACTGCAGATTGAACTCAGGTCCTCAGCAGTGAAACCATGGAGTCCTAACCACTGGTCCTGCAGGGACCCTCGAGTGTCCTTTAAATGTCCCTTAATTCTTCAGTACTCAGCCTTCTTTATAGTCCAACTCTTGCTTCCATATCTGTGGTTTAGTTGCTAAGTTGTGTCCAACTCTTGTGACCCCATGGACTGTAGCCAGCCAGGCTCTTCTGTCTATGGGATTTTCCAGGCAAGAATACTGGAGTGGATTGCCATTTCCTTCTCCAGAGAATCTTCCGGGCCCAGGAGTTGAACCTGGGTCTCCTGCATTGCCGGCGATTCTTTACCAACTGAGCTACATACCTGACTACTGAAAAAACCGTAGCCTTGACTGTACTATGATTGGTCTTAATATGTAATCCTTCTCATGCTAGAAACTTATCTTGATCTCAGGGACTTTACATCCTGGCAGAGGAGAAGATACAAATAAATTTGAATCCAGGTATCCTATGATCAGGCCATTCAACATAGGGCTTGTTATCATCAGTATTTTTTAGAGAAAACTATTTGAGAAGGCAGGAATTCTCATGCTATAGGAACACATGAAGGATTTGAACTAGTCAAAGTGGTGGGTTTGGTATCCAGAGGAGAGAGAAACTTAAACAAAGATACTGAAATGGAAAGAAATTTGCTTTAACAGACTTTGAGGAAATTGATTTCATTTATGTGAGAAATTTACATTATAAATTACTAGATAAGAAACATCAGATAATGAAAGTGAGGCCAAAATATATATTTAATTCTGTAAGATGGAGAGGGAGGCCTGGTGTGCTGTGGTTCATGGGGTCGCAAAGGGTCAGACACGACTGAGCTGAACTGAACTGAACTGAGGACTATATATATATATATATATATATATAATTTTATAACATCTTTTGGATGTATAATGGCATAGTTGGACTAACTTTCAGGATGCTTGTTAGCTGCTATCAAGCTGGAATGGTTACATGGGTAGGAAATGTGAGTCTCTAAGTGCTTCCCTGGCGGATCAAACAGTAAAGCGTCTGCCTGCAATGCGGGAGACCCAGGTTTGATCCCTGGGTTGGGAAGATCTCCTGGAGAAGGGAATGGCAACCCACTCCAGTATTCTTGCCTGGAGAATCCCATGGACAGAGGATTCTGTTCTGGTGGGCTATCATCCATGGGGTCACAAGGAGCTGGACACAACTGGGAGACTAATACTTTCAACTCCATTTTTAAATTGTTAAAGATTAGAAAAAAAAATAACATTCAAAAAACTAAAGAATCATATCAATATTGACCAGTTCAATATCAGAAATAAACATTCTAAATCTCTTACAAGCAAATATGAGTAGGTTTGAGCCATTAAGTATGGTAAGCTTATTCTGAAATGCTGAACCATTTTCTGAGGTTTATTTAAATTAACTGGCTTTTAGTTTTCATTTAACTGTTCTTGTCCTGCTTTGAGACATAGCCCATTATGTGCGATGTCAATATTCAAAACAAAAAAGTTTCCAAATGTTAATGGGCACTGGCTTTGAGGATAATCCTCTGTTTTGAGGATTGAACTTATCATGCAAGAGTGGGCAGCAGAAGGGTTAGGCAGGCTTTGTAAAAGTCCTTATCTTCCTTATCCTAAAAACGCAACCTCCTCAGGAACCTGGGGCTTTGCGGGGGTGACCACAATAGCTTGACTCCCACCACTAACCCTCAACTTTTGACAAAACCAGCTAATTTCTTAACTATGTCAATAGGCACATCATTTGACAGCCAGCTATGGAAACAAGCTCATCTTATTCCTGGTAAACGTGTGTCAGTGATGATACCTTTGTGAGATTCAAGTACCACCTGCAAGGTCTTGTTAGTCATGTAATAGTTTTGTTCTTGAACACTCAGTAGGGAACAGACCAAGTTTACCAAGTCCTTCATCTATGCGTGCACTCACAGATGAGTTCTGAAAGTGGGCTAAGGCCGTGCTGGCAAGGCACACGCTGGGAAAACCACTCATGTCTGAACTAGGGGGATAAAGCGCTCAGAAAGTAAATGAGACCTTAAAGTTTGCCTATTATTTCATCACTTCATCACTTCAAAGGCTATCTCTCTCTGAACATAGACATACATGGTTCTAGGCTTGGTCTTTTAGGTCTTTCTCTTGTCCCCAGTCGCTTTTAAAACAGAAGTGAATTTTGCAGTATCTGCATGTTAAATGTTGATAAAAGCTAGTAAAAAGCCAGAGGAGTTTCGATTATAATCGAAGCAAGGACAAATAAAATTGGTTACATATTATGCCATGATGAATACTTACAGTTTGTTCATTGTTTACTACTTAAGGTGCTATACATTCTTTGTGCTCATCTGGATAAGATCAGTAATGCTGCGGTGATAAACAGCCCCCGTCTCTGAGCAGTTATTTCTTATTCCCTGTGGCCTAGGCGATCCTTCCGTGCAGCTGTCCTCCAAGAGTTGGTGCAGCATCCCAGCTATCTTTCTTACCGCTTTGTAGAGCACACTTATGCCTATTCATGTACAGATAATCATATTTGGATTATACTGATTTTGAAAAAGCTTAAAATTAGGTTTTCCTATTAATTAAGAATCTAAATAACCATAATTTTGTTTTTCTCCATCTTTTCAACATTTGTCTAAGTTGTTTGAGAAATACTGATCTGAAAACATTATTGAAAGTATACCACATGAGAACAAGTAAACATCTTTAAAATATAAAATAGGAGAACCAGTACTCACAATGCACTCCACATTGAGGGAGACAGATTAGGAGGGAAAGGAGCTAAATAAAAAGATGATGGTGTCTCCTTTCAGTTCAATTCAGTTGCTCAGTCATGTCTGACTCTGAGACCCCATGGACGGCAGCACACCAGGCCTCCCTGTCCATCACCAACTCCCGGAGTTTGCCCAAACTCATGTCCATTGAGTCCGTGATGCCATCCAACCATCTCATCCTCTGTTGTCCCCTTCTCCCCCTGCCTTCAATTTTTCCCAGCATCAGGGTCTTTTCCAATGAGTTAGTTGTTCGTATCAGGTGGCCAAAGTGTTGGAGCTTCAGCTTCAGCATCAGTCCTTCCAATGAAGATTCAGGGTTTATTTCCTTTAGGATTGACTGGTTGGATCTCCTTGCAGTCCAAGAGACTCTCTAGAGTCTTCTCCAGCACTACAATTTGAAAGCATCAATTCTTTGATGCTCAACCTTCTTCCTGGTTCAACTCTCACATCCATATATGACTACTGGAAAAACCATAGCTTTGACTGGATGGACTTTTGTTGGCAAAGTGATGTCTCTGCTCTTTAATATACTGTCAAGGTTTGTCACAGCTTTCTTTCCAAGGAGCAAGTGTCTTTTAATTTCATGGCTGCACTCACCATCTGCAGTGATTTTGGAGCCCATGAAAATAAAGTCTGTCACTGTTTCGACTTTCTCTCCTTTTATTTTGCCATGAAGTGATGGGACTGGATGCCATGATCTTAGTTTTTTGATTGTTGAGTTTTAAGCCAGCTTTTTCACTCTCATCTTCCACCCTCATCAGGAGGCTATTTAGTTCCATTTCGCTTTCTGCCATTAGAGTAGTATCATCTGCATGATGAGGTTGTTGATAGATGTCCCAGAAATCTTGGTTCCAGCTTGTGCTTCATCCAGCCTGGTATTTCACATGATGCCCTCTGCATGTAAGTTAAATAAGCAGGGTGATAATATACAGCTAGCTTGTATGTATGTATATGTATACCTACATACAATATGAATATACAAAATAATGGCAAATAAAACTATTAACAAGATATATATTTTAAACCATTTCTTGATGAAAATGGGCAATAGAACAAATGAAGAAGCATAGCTCCTCCATTATCCTCTGCAATTATGGTCTTAACTGGCATAATTCAGAGAAGAAACCTGATGTCATGGCCTAGAAATATATTAATACCCTTTTCTCATGTTGCTGTCAGCTGTGGCTTTTTTCTCTGGGACTCTGTGGTCCTTGTCCATCACTGTAGGAAAGAATGGCCCAGGCTTTGAAAAGGTTTTCTTTACTCCTTTCTCCAAGTCATCCAATCATTGAAAAAGAAATGTTAGGAGTTTCTTGTCTCTTCTGTTGTCTATTTGAAACTGAGATAAGAGGAATATTTTTAAATGTAGTATGTCTTTTTATGTTCTAGATATCATGTTACAACTTTTCTGTGTTTTATTTTATAATTAAATCACCCTAAGGGATGGACATTGTCATGTTAATTTACCATAAATCAGTATTTTGAAGGGAGAAGTAGAGCTACGTATATTTGATCATCTTCAGTGTGTGAAAAAAAAAAAAAAGAAATGGAGCAGAAAAGTCGGGTAACTTAATTGTTTAAACACAATTGGTAATCAGCTGGGTCAGAAATGGAACTTGTCAGACAGCTGAGCTGCTGCAGTTCTAAGCACAGCAGCCCACACAGAGTCATCCCTCTATCTCTCTGACTAACTACACAGATGTGCGTATATCACTATATATGCATATTTTAGCTGAGATTGACTTCTACTGTGTATATTGTTTTCAGTTGCTTGGTTCATATGCATTGTGAGTCTCTTTTCATCTAATTACATATTCTTTTATAATTACATTGTAATGGACTCGGTCTGGCATGAAATAAATATACAAGAAATGATGCTCTATTGTTAGGGACGGCAAACCTTCTCTGTAAAGGGTCAGATATTAAGTGTTTTAGGCCCATGGCTTATTTGGCAACTACCTTGTCACAGCAGCTAATCAACTTTGATGCCGTACTGGGAAGGCAGGTATAGACCAAAATTTATGATCCAGATTTATTTACTGTAACTAATCTTTAAAAAAAACATGTATATGAATATTAAGAAGCTTCTGCATACATATAAGGGTCAACTAATATTTGAAAAGACAGTTAAGAAAACGCAATAGAGAAAGGACAGTTTTTTCAATAAATGGTCCTGGGAAAATTGGATATTCACATGCAAAAGAATGAAATTGTACTTCTCACTTTCTCTACTTACTGAAATTTACTCAAAATGGATTAAAAACTTGAGACTTGAAACCATAAAACTCCTAGAAAAAAAAAAAACAGAGAAAAACCTCTTTGACCTTGGCCTTCGCAATGATTTTATGGATATAACATCCAAAGCACAAGCAGCAAAGGCAAAGTAAACAGGTAGGACTACATCAAACTAAGTAGAAAGGGAGCCACAAGGTGAAACGACAACCTGATAAGGAATTAATATCCAAAATATATAAGGAACTTACGCAAATCAATAGCAAGAATACCAAATAATTCAATTATACATGGAGGACCTGAATAGACGTTCTTCCAAAGAAGATATTCAGATGCCCAAAAGGTACATGACAAAGTGCTCAACATCACTGGACATCAGGGAAATGCAAATGAAAACCGTGAGGTATCATCTCATGCCCATTGGAATAGCCATTATCAAAAAGCCAAGAGATATGGCAGGTCTATTTGCAGCTTTTTAAGGAACCTCCACACTGTTTTCCATAGTGGCTGTACTAGTTTGCATTCCCACCAACAGTGTAAGAGGGTTCCCTTTTCTCCACATCCTCTCCAGCATTTATTGCTTGTAGACTTTTGGATGGCAGCCATTCTGACTGGTGTAAAGTGGTACCTCATTGTGGTTTTGATTTGCATTTCTCTGATAATGAGTGATGTTGAGCATCTTTTCATGTGTTTGTTAGCCATTTTTATATCTTCCTTGGAGAAATGTCTGTTAAGTTCTTTGGCCCACTTTTTAATTGGGTTGTTTATTTTTCTAGAATGGAGCTGCAGGAGTTGTTTGTAAATTTTTGAGATTAATTGTTTGTCTGTTGCTTCATTGGCTATTATTTTCTCCCATTCTGAAGGCTGTCTTTTCACCTTGCTTATAGTTTCCTTTGTTGTGCAAAAGCTTTTAATTTTAATTAGGTCCCATTTGTTTATTCGTGTTTTTATTTCCAATATTCTGGGAGGTGGGTCATGGAGTATCCCGCTTTGGATTATAGCAGAGAGTGTTTTGCCTATGTTATCCTCTAGGAGTTTTATAGTTTCTGGTCTTATGCTTAGATCTTTGATCCATTTTGAGTTTATCTTTGTGTATGGTGTTAGAAAGTGATCTAGTTTCATTCTTTTACAAGTGGCTGTCCAGTTTTCCCAGCACCACTTGTTAAAGAGGTTGTCTTTTCTCCATTGTATATTCTTGCCTCCTTTGTCAAAGATAAGGTGTCCATAGATGCGTGGATTTATCTCTGGGCTTTCTATTCTGTTCCATTGATCTGTGTTTCTGTCTTTGTGCCAGTACCATACTGTCTTAATGACTGTGGATTTGTAGTATAGCCTAAAGTCAGGTAGGTTGATTCCTCCAGTTCCATTCTTCTTTCTCAAGATTGCTTTGGCTATACGAGGTTTTTTGTATTTCCATACAAATTGAGAAATTATTTGTTCTAATTCTTTGAAGAAGACCTCTGGTAGCTTGATAGGAATTGCATTGAATCTATAGATTGCTTTAGGTAGTATACTCATTTTCACTATATTGATTCCTTAAAAAGCTGCAAATAGACCTGCCATATGACCCGGCAATCCCACTGCTGGGCATATACACCGAAGAAACCAGAATTGAAAGAGCCACGTGCACCCCAATGTTCATCGCTGCATTGTTTACAATAGCCAGGACATGGAAGCAACCTAGATGCCCATCAACTGACGAATGGATAAGAAAGCTGTGGTATATATACACAATGGAATATTACTCAGCATTAAAAAAAAATTCATTTGAAGCAATTCTACTCAGATGGACGAAACTGGAGCCCATTATCCAGAGTGAAGTAAGCCAGAAGCAAAAACAACAATACAGTATATTAACACATATATATGGAATTTAGAAAGACAGTAATGAGAACCCAACATGGGAGACAACAAAAGGAACGCAGATGTATAGAATAGACTTGTGGACTTTGTGGATGAGGGTAAGGGTGGGATGAGATGGGTGAAGGGCATTGAAGCATGTTAATTGTCATGTGTCTAATCAATTGCCAGCCCAGGATTGATGCTCGGGACGGGTGCAGCGAGATTTCCCGGGGGGGAGGGAGGAGGGAGGGGGGACCCGGAGGGGAAGCATATGTAAACCCATGGTGATATCATAACAATGTATGGCTAAAACAATAATTAAAAAAAAAAAAAAAAAGCCAAGAGATAACAGGAGTTGGCAAGGAAGTGCAGGAAAGGGAAGCCTTGTGCCAGGTTGGTGAGAATGCAAACTGGTGCAGTCACTATGAAAAAGTTATAGAGGGTCCTCAAGAAATTAAAAATAGGACTAACATGTGAGCCAACAATTCCACTTCTGAGCATATAACCAAGCGAAATGAAATCACTCCCTTGATGAGATATCTGCACCCCATGTTCACTGCAGCATTATTTACAATAGCCAAGACATGGAAGCTATGCATGTATCCACTGATGCACGAATGGATACAGAAACGTGGTATGCACATGACAGAATATTGTTTAGCCATAAAGAAGGAAGTTCTACCATCTGCAGCAACATGGATGAAACTTGAGGATATTATGCTTAGTGAAACAGGGCAGAAATAAAAAGATGCTTAAGTAAGTGTTAGTCATTCAGTCGTGCCCAACTTTTTGTAACCCCATGGACTGCAGACCAGCAGGTCCCTCTGTCCATGATATTTTTCAGGCAAGGATACTGGAGTGGGTTGCCGTTTCCTTCACCAGGGGATCTTCCCAACCCAGGTATTGAACCTGCATGGCAGGCAGGTTCTTTACCGACTGAGCTACAAGGGAAGCCTTAAAAAAAGACACTTATGATCTCACTTATGTGGAATCTAAAAAAACCTGTACTTGGGGCTTCTCTGGTGGCTCAATGGTAAAGAATCTGCCTGCCGACGCAGGAGCCGCGGGTTCAGTCCCTGATCCGGGAAGATCCCCCACGCTGCGGGGCAGCTAAGCCTGTGCCCCACAGCTGTTGAGCCTGTGCTCGAGCGTCCAGGAGCTGCAACTGCTGAGCCCATGTGCCCTGGAGCCCGGGCTCTGCAACACGAGAAGCCACCGCAATGAGGGGTCTGTGCCCAGCAGCTAGAGAGTAGGCACCGCTCACCGTAGTTAGAGAATCCCAAGTGCAGCTACCGGGACCCAAGCGCTGCCAAAAATAAAAATAAAGAAAATTTAAACCCCTGATTCATAGACAGAGAGAGTGGGCTGGTGGTCGTCAGGGGCAAGAGTTGGAGGGTGGCAAATGAGAAAGGTGGCCAAAGGATGCAAATTTCCAGGTATATGATGATCAGTTTCTGGGGATATAAACTAAGGTGATGTATAATATGTGAATACAGTTAACAATACTGTCTGTAGATTTGGAAGTTATCCAAGAGAGGAGATTTTAAAAGTTCTCACCACACACACACATACACACACACACACACGCACGCACGCACGCACACACACAATTGTAACTATGTGAGGTGATAGCTCTATTAACTGACTTTATCGTGGTAATCAGTTTGCAATATACAAATATATAAGATCATTTCATCGTACACCTTAAACTTACACAATGTTACATGGCAATTATATCTCAATAAAGCAGGGGGGAAAGTTTGTGGAAATACCTTTGATTAACTCAAGGGTGTAGGACAAAATGGAGTAAGGGAATTTATGGCTTTATATGCTTTTGCGTTGTTTCACCAGTTACACTGAGGACTATTTTTTTTAAGAAATTAATTTCAGTAATTCCACTTCAATGCTCCAGAGCATATTACCCTCTGGCTACTTTTTATTTTTAACAACCACAAGATACACATCTTGAGTGAGCTGTATCTACTCCCTCCTACTGCAGACCATAAAAAGACAGGGGTTGTTAAGCAATATAACACAATTTTTACTTTCCCAACACAGGACTGACATTAATAGAACAACAACTAAGCCAAAATATTAATATTCTAAATCCAAATTCATATTTTTACAAGATATAGTCCTACACATAACTTAGTTAACTTTTTCATTTCAAGAATATGTCAATACATTATAAATTATTTATATTAAATGATACTGAATGAGGTTATGGTGAAAGTTTAAATATTTATATAGCTGTGAATCAGGGCTGGAGAAAGGTAGCTGCTATTGTTTTGCGTTTGGCATTTGATTACATCAGTTTTTCTTAACTTTCATTGCATCAGTTCAGTTCAGTTAAGTCTCTCAGTTGTGTACGACTCTTTGCAACCCCATGGACTGCAGCACGTCAGGCCTCCCTGTCCATCACCACCTCCTGGAGTTTACTCAAACTCCTGTCCATTGTGTCAGTGATGCCATCCAGCCATCTCATCCTCTGTTGTCCCCTTCTGCACCTGCCTTCAATCTTTCCCAGGATCAGGGTCTTTTCCAATGAGTCAGTTCTTTGCATCATGTGGCCAAAGCATTGGAGTTTCAGCTTCAGCATCAGTCCTTCCAATGAACACTCAGGACTGATCTCCTTTAGGATGGACGGGTTGAATCTCCTTGTAGTCCAAGGGACTCTCAAGAGTCTTCTCCAACACCACAGTTCAAAAGCATCAATTCTTCAGCATTCAGATTTTTTTTATTGTCCAACTCTCACATCCATACATGACCACTGGAAAAACCATAGCCTTGACTAGACAGATCTTTTTGACAAAGTAATGTCTCTGCTTTTTAATATGCTGTCTAGGTTGGTCATAACTTTCCTTTCCAAGGAAAATTTTAATTTCATGGCTACAATCACCATCTGCAGTGATTTTGGAGCCCCGAAATATAAAGTCTGCCACTGTTTCCCCATCTATTTGCCATGGAGTGATGGGATTAGATGCCATGATCTTAGTTTTCTGAATGTTGAGCTTTAAGCCTACTTTTCCACTCTCCTCTTTCACTTTCATCAAGATCTCTGGTTCCTCTGCTCTTTCTAAAACCAGCTTGAACATCTGGAAGTTCACAGTTCACGTATTGTTGAAGCCTGGCTTGGAGAATTTTGAGCATTACTTTATACCCCCACCCCAATCCAAGAAGACTTTGCAGTTGTTTTTCCCCATTAATTGCTCCCCCACCACGAAATTTTAATACCTCAGATATGTAGTGTCTGTGTATATGCTGTATGCATATCTGTGTCATATACATAAAAAGAATAGGATAATTTCACTCTCCAAGAATGAATTTCACCCACTTACGGGTAATGGTGTTCCCACTGAAAATGCATGGATGACATCTACATAGTTTTTTCCCCTGAAGATTGGATTAATGCTCCATGAAGTGGAACTTCAGGGATGTGATGACTGTATAGTAGGGAAGAGCCCCAAACTTCTTACTGAGGAACCTGTCTTGGTTTAATCTTGAGCTCTTCCATTGGACACACATCGTTACAAGCTCCTTGGCTTTCGTAACAATATGTCACTTTTATGTGTTGGCCAAAACTGATGGATCCTCATGTAACCAGCAATATAATGGCTGCCGTCCATGTACGTCCATCTGACATCTGTTTGCCTCAGGACTTATCAAAATCTGCATACTGAGGATACAGTCTATCAATTCCTTACTCTAAAACCAATTCTTCAACTAGATTAAACTTGCAAAGAATTCCATTTTGTGAATCCCTCATTTGCCTGTAGAACTGCTTATTTACTTTTATTGAAATATAATTTCCTATTAATACCATCTTTCTACATTGATGGCTGTTTTAAGAAACCACCCTAAACCAATTCATTGTGGTATTTTACTATCAAAATGTTCTGGAAACCATAACTTATTACACAGCCAAGATCCTTGGCTATGCAAGGGAGCAGAGATCTTAGTTATATGAATGGGCAGGTGTCTTTTAAGCAACAGGTTTGTTTTTATGGACCTAATGGATGATATTGACTTTATGATCTCTAACAAATGTTAGAGAAGATATTTTTCTGTGCTAGCCTAACTTCTGACTTCATCCATTCATATTCTCTTTTTCACTGTAATCTGATTTCAGTTTTCATTTGTTGTTAATTTAAGATAATTTTATTGCTGAACAAAGTGCATGCAGAAATGTGTACAAATCATATGTTTGATCACATAACAAGTGTATCTTGTAACTAGCACACAAGTGAAGAGCTGGAACATCCCTAGAATTTCTCTCCAGTCTCTTTTTAGCCACTGCCCTCAACCCTGACAAGATAACCACTATCTTGATAGCTAACACTATAGATTAATTTTGCCTGCCTTTGAATATATACATATTCAACATATATATTGTTTTGTGGCTGGATTTTCTTTTGCAGTATTAAGCCTGAGTGATTCACTAATATTGCAGGTAAAAACACTCTGTCCCCATTGGTGTGTAATACCCCATTTTATGAACACACGTAACTTTAATTTTTTGTTGTTGTTGTTCAATCACTCAGCCGAGTCCACCTCTTTGTGACCCCATGGACTGCAGCATGCCAGGCTTCCCTGACCTTCACTGTCTCCTGGAGTTTGCTCTAATTCGTGTCCCTTGAATTGATGATGTTTAATTTTTTATGTTACTATTAATGAACATTTAGGTTGTTTTCAATTTGCAATTATTAATACTACAAGTAGCTCTTGTAAAAGACTTCTGGTGAACATGTTACAGAGTTCTTTGTGCTTCGTTGCTCGGTCGTGTCCGACTCTTTGCAACCCCATGGACTGTAGCCCATCAGTCTCCTCTGTCCATGGGATTCTCCAGGCAAGAATACTGGAGTGGGTTGTCACGCCCTCCTTCAGGGGAATTCGCCCAACCCAGGAACTGAACCAAGGTCTTCAGCATTGCAGGCAGATTCTTTACTGTCTGAGCCATCAGGGAAGCTCAAAGTTCTACAAATCATATATTTAAAATGGGCCATATCTCTGCCCCAGTTTAGTTTTCCAAAATAGTCAAACCAGTTTACACTTCCACTAGCAAGAAGCAAGCATTTCATTTGCCCCACGCCCTCACCAACACCTGGTATTTGGTTTTATTCATACTCATGCATGCATAGTTGTATCTCATTATGGTTTAATTTGCATTTCTCTGCTTTGGGGTTGAGCAACTTTTCATGTTTACTGGATACTTGGATTTTTCTCTTTTTATAAAGTGCCTATTCAACTTTATGGCTCTTTTTTATATTTGTTGATTTCAATTTTATTTTTATTACTGGATTTTTATGCACTTATATAAAAAACTATCATCTTTATAAAGCAAGTTGGGGTATATACAGACACAGATAAGTGAAAAATATAAAATAGGTGCCAAATCCAAACTCGCCATAAGCAAAGCATTAGGGACCCAGGACTTAACTATTTAATACTAAGAACCACTGAGAGGAGGCGGGGAGGGTTAAATCCTACTTTGAAACAGCAGCATTTTTATATAGAAATGACCTAAGTGTCATGTTATTGTCAGTCCTCAGTGATCCTTTGTGCTCATTAAGCTTTAACTAGTCTGGTGGCTCAGCAGTAAAGAATCCTTTTGCAATGCAGGAGACCCAGGTTCAATCCCTGGGTTGGGGAGATCCCCTGGAGAAGGAAATGGCAACCCACCCCAGTATTTTTGCCTGGGAAATCCTATGGACAGAGGAGCTTGGTGGGCTACAGACCTCAGGGTTGCAAAGAGTCGGACACGGCTGAGAGACCAAACTACCATCATTCACTGATGAACTTCATGAAGCTTGTTCTGAGTGAGTTAAGAGCTGTTGGAATTGGGCAGTCACAGAGGACACTTTCGGTTAGTAACAACATTCTTATGTTCAATGTACTGTAGAATTTCATAGTGTAAATTGCTACTTATTTAAAAATATTCATGTGCCAAAGGATAAATCAGCAGCAGTTACCAGTTTTTGGATTAAAATGTTAACTTTAAAAAATATAGCCTAACTTTTTTACTACGGATTAGTCACCATGTACAAAATTTTCCTAAGTTATGGCTTTAGGGAAATGAATCATACTGTAGTCATAAAAAAATTATAGTTTTACTTTAATGGATAAATCAGCTAAGCTAAGGTATAGAATAGAATGCCTCATGTTTTCAGGAAATAAAATGTTTTTTAATGGTCAAAAACAATACTGAGGACTCAAGAAAATTGACATGGTTATTCCATGGGTCCTAGAACCAACCATATTATACTTAATTTAATACCACCTACCAGAATTTTTTAAAAAATCACAGTATTTTGAAGAAAGACATTTAATAAGAACTATTGAACAAAAATATCTTTTAAAACTCAAACCTTTCCCTCTTGTCAGTACCATGATAATCAGGGGAGATATTTAGTCAAACAATGCAGTTTTTAAAATTATAGGCAGATATTAATTGAATGAAGAAATATTCATTAAATAGGGACACCTAAATAGTCAAAGTGGAGACAAAGTGTTTTATTTTGAGGATCAGTAAATAAATAGATGAGATAATTATTCTAGCTAGTGAAATCCAAAAGTATGAATTTTAATTTTCAAGGTTAAAGCATATAAATGCTTGAGAGAATTTGATATTCTACTTAGTATTTTTAATTTATCAGCTAGATAAATCTCATCTCTTTAAATATAAAAATTTTTCTCAGTGTTTGTATTTGTTAAATTTGAATATATAATCCCTTGCTTTCTTCAACTGGTTTATTGACTATAATTTAATTATTTTTGTGAAAACAGAAACTCAGCAGTAGAAATGAAACTATTTATAGTCTCTGTTAACAGTGTGAAATAAAGCATTATTATAACAAGTGCAGGTGTAAGCAGCAAGCCCTTTTGGAGTTACTGTGGAGAAGCAGATTTGGTAGTTACCTGTCTTAGCTAAAACCCATCAATTGTACCAGTAAGAGTACTGAGAGGTCATTAAGGGACTTCAAATGCTTTATGGTTCCACAGGGGCATACTGAAAGCAAGAAGCCAATGTCAAATCAAAACTAACTTGCATACAATAATAGTTGCAACTCCATAAATCATGGGGTCATTGAGTTATGAGGTCAGGGACTCTATTCAACTTTGAGATATTTGACAAATTTCCAGTGTTATCAAAAGCTGTTATCTGTGTTCTTTTTCTATATGTAAATATATTTATCCCAAAATAACTGAGGAATGGCCATGTGTGGTTTTACATATTAAATTTTCCCTCTAACTTATTGGGTGATTATTAACAATTACTTATTTAAGCAAACATTTCATTTTAATTCCTAACTATAAAACAGAAGTATAAGTGATAATAATTTTGTCTTTTCAGTGAAAGTCTCAAGGAGGAAAAAGAGATTAGAAAACTTGTAACCACTTGCTATGAGTTGGAGAAAGCAGATTGCAAAGGGTGGTGACCAGTGTTCAAAGATCTTAGATAATCAAGTGCAAGTTGGGCCGTGCATTTTCTGATTGTTACAGATCCAGTTTAGTCACTAATGAGATGAGGCAAGGCTGAGGGTGCCCAGGAATAGCCAAGGCATTTCTGTGATTTAATATCTTGTGTTAAATAGTAGGAGAGCTGCCAGTATGTTTACCTTTAATTGTAGCATATGTTTATGATAACTAAAATGAGAGAATCAAAGCTTCTGTTTCTAATTTTCATTGAAAAATAAATACACACATTTCTATCATGCTGCCTCAAGGAGTTTCCTTAATTTATTATGGTTGCTTTTGTCTCAGATCACATTCACTCTGAGAGTCTGATATACATCTCTTTGAATCATTTTTGCAAATTTATTTTTTGAACTTTTAACTTTTCAGTTATGAAAAATAAGATTTGATGAAATATATTAAAATCAGAATGGACAAGAGCCTCTTCTCCATCCTGCCACTCCCACCTTTTGAGAAAATTTCCTCGCTAAGGATATCAAGGTAGTGAACACATTCATTTATTTATTGACTCATTCAACAAACATTCATTCTTTGAACATGTATACTATTGTCAGACATATGAAATTTTTATAAGCAGAATGAATTATCTTAAATCCCTCTGTTTCTGACATGTAAAAAATCAAAGAAGAATCACCAAAAATGTCTTTTGGCCAACTATGGGGGTAGAGCCAAGCCTTTTGATTTAGGATGCTTGTTGACTTTACTTTATCCTGAACCTGGGAAGACCTTCCAGTCTATAATTTTACACATAGAGGCTTCCAAAATGATTTCCCTGCTAGGAGATGCCAAAGGTTCTATATAGCACGAGAATACAGATAATTCTTTTATTATAAACCTCTTGGGCTTAAAGTATAAGAAACAGAAATGTTCTGTCTAAAACTGGATCAACTGGAGAGAGTTTCAGGTAATTCAGTAAATAAATGATTTAGAGGCATCTGTTCAAGTATGTTGGCTTCCCTGATGCCTCAGACAGTAAAGAATCCGCCTGCCATCCCTGGGTTGGGGAGATTTCCTGGAAAAGAAAATGGCAATCCAGTCTGGTATTCTTGCCTGGAGAATCCCAAGGACAGAGGAGCTTGGCGGGCTATAGTCCACGGGGTCACAAACAGCTGGACGTGACTGAGCAACTAACACTTTCACACTTTCATCAAGTATATCATATAAGAAGCATCTTAAACACTATGTCTATTTAATTGCATTAGTTGCAGTTGAAATCATCTGATTAAGTGTAAAGTTGTTTACTGACATTCTTGAAGACCCATCCACGTTCGACACAGGTCATTGTAGAGAATCAAGTGGAGATGTGATAGGAATCACCTTTTTTGTATCTTTCCTAGTAATGACACAAATATCTGTAATTCTTTCAAAGAAAAACTATCCAATTAGAAGTATTCTCTATGGTTTAATTGCATAGCTTCAATACTTCAAATTAACTTTCTATCACATTTAACCTATTGGATAGAGAAAAATGAGATGGATTTGAGTTCCTATTGAGCCCACTGTGAAGCTGAATTTGATTAAAGCATCTGCCCTGACTCCTATCTTTGAATTGCAGTGACTTTCTTATTACTCAGACATTAGTGATATCTCAGGGTTGACTTTCCGCTGTTCGGGAAAAGATTATGTTTCCCCAATATCACCTTGGGAAATTGTAATAGCAACATGATCTTTTGGGAAAATGTACAAAGAAGACATTCTGCATGGTATCTGCAGAGCTGTTCAGTGTCCTTCCAAAGATCAAGGGTGGGTCTTTGAATTAAGGTAGGGCTTACACTAGGTTTGAATTTCATCAAACAGAAAGCAATTGCAAGCATTCTGAGCTAATCAAATTAGTACATTTTATCCTGAACATCCATATTAACCAGCCATCCTGTTCTAAAACTGTGTTCCTTCCTCCCTGGTATAAGCACCTTTCAAATCCATTCCCATATGTATTTTTCACTTCTTGTATAAATTAGCAAGTTTCATATTTCTTCTAGTTGTAAGATTCCTTTTCCCAGGTTTGATATTTTGTGGTCTCCACTCCAGGGCATGCTGGCATAGAGCCAGAGTTATAAGTCTAAAACCACTAGGTCATGTAATTAGAACATCACCGTTGGAACCGCTCCAGCTCCTGCATGCTACCCCACACTCACATCCTACCACCACTGTCATGAGTATCTGAGCCCTTTGATTTTTATAGGGGGCTCTCCTCAAGACATGAATTCAGATCCCACAAACAAAAAATGGGGTTTGAATGCCTTATAAGATGACTAATATTTAACACATTTTACAGACAGTGGCTTCCCAGATAGCTCAAATGGTAAAGACTCTGCCTTCGATGCCAGAGACCTGTGTTTGATCCCTGGATCAGGAAGAGCTGCTGGAGAAGGGAATGGCAACCCACTCCAGTATTCTTGCCTGGAGAATCCCATGGACAGAGGAACCTGGTGGGCTACAGGCCATGGGTTGCAAAGAGTTGGACATGACTGAGCAACTAGCACTTTATTTTCACAGGCAGTGTAATGCAAGAAAAGAGAAGTTCTTATTAGCTGTTGTATCTTCATTCTGATCATGTATTCTTTTACCAGTTCTTTAAAAACATTGTCTCTCCTAAGACTTGCACTAAATCTATGACTATAAAAATAAATTATTTACAATTTCTTTAAGATAAGTTGAATAGTTCTAACAAACATGTATTTTATATGATGCACACAGAGATTTTCTTCCGTTCTCTCAATCTTCAATAGTAATAAAATATGTATAGAAATTGCACAGAATGGGGACCTATTTAGTGGTTATGGCAGTGATGCATATTTCAGGAGGTATTATATGGCCTAAGGTACTTACAGTTTTCATGCTATTTTGGAAACAGGAAATTTAAATATATCTTACAAATATGATACAATTATTATAGGTATATAAACTGTTGCCATATTGATTACAAAAATGGATTAAATGATATTTCATGTAATTATAATTTAAGATCATTTAATGAAACAGCCTAACTATTTCTTAAAAATATAGTTTTAAAAAGTAATCATTTATGGATAGGAGGGAAGTTAGAGGGAGGGGATATATTCATATATAGGCTGATAGCTAAATGACATTGTTGTACAGCAGAAACCAGTGCAACTGTAAAACAGTTACCCTCCAATTAAAAATAAATTTAAAAAAATTAATTGTTTAACATGGCATTCTTGGATATCACCAAATCTTCATTTGCTAATTGTTATTTTTGCAAATTATCTTCTAATATCATATATGATCAGACATAAGGCACATCATTTCCCAGATTAAACCTTAAAAAGATGTTTATCTTATATTGGTGTTACACTAGATCTTTTATAATGGAATATTAATGAAAGAACTTTAATTTAATCAAAAAAGTATTTGGAGAAAAAGACATATTTGCCTGAAATTACATCAACCAATGTCAGTTTGGATGCTTGAACAGATTACCTGATAATTTGCTAAAAGGCCAGCAAAGGAATTTAAGACAGATTAAATTATTCCTGGGTGTATGGCATCTCAATTGAAGTGTTTGCAGTTAAAAAGTAGCAAAACTTGTGAACAAGAACACTATTTTTTGATATATTGGAAAAATGACAGAATCACCTTATGGTTATTTACATTTACATGGTAGGCTCATATGACATTTTATTTTGTAGCTCACTGTAAAGCTACCTTTAAGCATATATACCTACATGCTTTACATGTGCTTTTAAGTGACTGTACCAGTGTTCATATGTGCAATTATATATGTTGATATATGACTATATTCATGTGTATATATATGTGTTGTCACTGTATTCTTTCCTGTCTCCTTAGTTTTTATCAATATGAATCTATTTCTCCTTTATCAATTTGATAAATTGATAAAGAGTTTTATAATTATAATTTTGCCCATAATTATAGCATTTTTTGTTTTTTGTATATATGCAAACATTATTCATGAAACCATTTGGTCCTTTCCCACAGAATGTTTCTTTAACACAGAGAGAATTAGGCTAAGTTACATAATTTCCATGTAAAGTTCCAGTGTATGTTCATTTCACATTTTAAGAGACTGAGTCAAAATGAAATTAGAAGTGGGGAAATTAAGACATCACCATAGAATAGATGCTGTACATATAATTATGTGAACAGGTCAACTTTAATGCCTAAAATAGGTCTTGATGTGTTACACATTCAAAATAATTGCCAGTAAAAATTCATTCAGGTATATATATTCCTTGACATCATGTCTTTAAAGTAGTTAGGAAAACTAGCATGACCTGGGAGTCCAGTCTTGTGAGTTTTAATCATACTGTGGGGCCTCCTCACACTAGGGAGGGGTTGATTTTTATTTGTGATTAGAGAGACCTCATATGGACTGCAGGTCAGCAGAGGGTGGAGGCAACCCTGGGTGCGACTACCTGGCAGAGGCTTCACTTCAGTCCCAGAAGAGGGGTGAGTTAGGAAACCTCTGATCTCATCAGTGTGGACCTTTTATAAGAGGATTTTGAACACCAAAGGCAGGCTAGGTCGGTGGCTCTGTCACCTAGGACAAGAGAGAAGAAACCAAATATATATTTTGTTTAAAACTTTGAAATGCTCCTTTTCTCAGTGTACCTTACGTTTTCCCTTCAAGTTCTCCACTTCATCTCTAGTGCTTGAGAACCCTAAGGATCGGCACATGTTACTTAATAAATGTTTGCTGAGTCAATAAATGACTGTGCGAACCTCTCAAATCTATCTTCAGTCTGCACCCCAAATTCACCTTCTCCACTGCTCTTAGGCTATTTTGCAAAAATATTTGAAAGTAATAATGAATTATAATGTTTTCTCTATTGAACAAGCATCTTTTGCTTTCCTCCGTATATTTTAAAACTAATATTAATTTTACTAAGGTAAAAACATCTCATAGTTTTTTAAAAAAAGGTGTTCAAATTCTTAAAAAATAGCACGGATTTCCTCTTAAGTCCTAGTCTCAATCCCTACAGCAAAATTCTTGACTTTGACTCTTTCAGTGGGTTTATATTATATTTACTTGCGTATTCCTAAAAGGTTTGCTTATCCTGCCTTTCTTTATTTAGCAATTTAACACACTGTTTCTTGACTCTATGTGTAATACTTGAGTATTTAGTTCTCTTGCACATATGTATACCATCTTTCCCTATACTCACGCTTCACATGCAGTAATATCATGGTTTATGTTTACACTCTTGTTAGAGTTCCCATTATTCTGATTATATTCACATCTGAATAAAATGCTATGTTATTATTTCTTTACTCATAACCTTTTGTTTCTCCTGGAGTTATTAATATACTTTTTCAATTTGTTTAGTATACTTTGTACCTGCTGTAAATTATTCATGCATGCGTGCTAAGTTGCTTTAGTCAGGTCCAACTCTTTGCAACCCTGTGGACTGTAGCCTGCCAGGCTCCTCTGTCCATGGGATTCTCCAGGGAAGGATACTACAGTAGGGTGTCATGCCCTCCTCCAGGGATCTTCCTGACCCAGGGATCAAACCTGTGTCTCCTGCATTGGCAGGTGGGTTCTTTACCACCAGCATCATCTGGAAGCCCATAAATGATTCATAAATGCCCCCAAATGGTCTTTCAGACTGTAACAGAACAGTCTAACTACTTTAACAAGCAACTCCAAAGACTCTCAGTGGCTTATTTCGTGTGAGTTTACTTCTTGCTCATGCCATGGCCTAGTGGGTGATGGTTAGGGTTTCTATGCCACACAATCATTCAGAGCCTCAGATTTCTTTCATCTCGGGCTTTAATGTCTTCTAGGGCTTCAGAGCTCTTCACTGAGCTTTTATGTCTGGATACCAATAAGGAAAGAGAGA
Organism: Antilocapra americana; assembly: GCA_007570785.1. Lineage (NCBI taxonomy): Eukaryota > Metazoa > Chordata > Mammalia > Artiodactyla > Antilocapridae > Antilocapra > Antilocapra americana. The sequence continues at coordinate 7,222,923 of ML661903.1, read as the reverse complement.
AAGCATGGAGGATCTCATAGGTCATTTTATGGGAATGACCTGAAAGTGGTGTAGGTCACTACTGCCCACGTGCCATTGGCTGGAACTCAGCTACATGCTTCCCTACCAGCAAAGGGCTGAGAATTGAAATCCAGTGGGACGCTCAGAAAAGAGAACCTGGAACTGGATGAACACTTCAGTCTCTACTGCATGGGCATTATCAAAAATGTGTCAAAGGTACATGTCCATAAAATAATTATTTCCAGGACACTTTGCCTCTGCAGCTCACCCTTCTGCTTCTATCTACGCCTGTTGTTACGGAGAATTCACTTCACTCTCCCCTGTGTTGGATCTTCATTTCCTGGGTTCCATCTCCTCTTTCTTGATTTATAAGTCTATCTGGGGGATCCTTCCTTAAACACAGTAAAGGAGTTATGTTTTTGGTTCCTTACATGTCTAAACATATTTTAATCACACTTGGCTAAACATTTTGTATAGGTACACAATTCTCATTTCAAAATAATTTCATTTATAAATTGTGAAGGTGCTTAAAGAGTCTTCTGGATCCATTATTGCTCTTGAGAAATCCAATGCAATTTTTATTATTTTCCTTTGTATGTTATCTGCTTTATGTTTCTGGAAGATGTTTTTGTTCTTTTTATTCCTAGGCTACTAATATTTCAGAATGACATATCTTGGTGTGCTTAATTACTTAATAAAAAATTATACTCCTGGACTTTCTATTTTATAATCCACCCAGCTTGCAAACTTGTAAACTTTTGATAAAAAATTTTTTTTTACTATGTCAAAGTCCACTTGTTTTTAATTAATTTTCTACAGGAGCAGAGTAAAAATGCATGTGTTCAGTTCATCTTGTTAAACCACAAAGTACTCTAATATCCTTTCACCAGAAAATAAACTTCCAGTCTCCTGGACGCTGAGTTGAGCAGATGGAGAAACTTATGTACAATTGGTTGATTGTACAGCAGTGGGGAAGTGAACTTTGGGTCCGACATTCTGAATACAGACGTCTAACCAAACCCCTGTGTTCACCCCACCAGCTGGCCTCCTTCTCTGATGGTATTTCTGCCTCCCAGGTTACCCAAGGAGTTAATGCATCTCATCCATCACCCTTCCTACAGGCAAGCAGTATATAACTCCTACTCTTCCTGATCGGTTACCCAGCTTCCATCTGACTTCGATTTTTCCAAACCATCTATTGCAGTTTATTTATCTCTTGATGACCCTTCTCCTCTTTGTCTTTATGATTTAATAACAAATAAAAATATGTTTATTATATTTTAAGATTCTTTTGAATGCAGATCATTTTTAAAGTCTTTATTGAATTTGTTAAATATTGTTTCTGTTTTATGCCTTGAAGCATGGGGGATCTTAACTTCCCAACCAGGGATAGACCCACACCTCCTGCATTGGAAGCCTTAACCCCTCGGCCTCCAGGGAAGTCCTCCAAATGTGCTTATTCTTGGGTCAGAGGAGATTGGGGAGGGAGAGGTGTTTAACCATTTTTAACGCCCAGGTACATTCACTTATCTGTTTACCTTAGTGCTGTATTTATTCAGTGATAAGCTTATTAAGAGAAATTATGTCTATTGAATTTGTGCTATGCAAACGCCGGGTGCAGAAAGGCAGTTGTTTTTTTTTTACATCACAGGATGCTGTCACCTTGTTTTCATGGTTTTCCAGGGTTTTTTTTTTACTGTGCTCTGTCTTCGGTCAAAGTGGTCTTCATGAAGTGGCCTTGAATCATTTTGCTCATATTGTCCCACTGCCATCTCCTCCTTGGAACCCCTGGGACCTTCCCCCAGGGAAGGAAAGGTCCACCCTCTGGAGTAGCTGAGGAGCATCCCCATGTAATACTAGCGCCTCTGAGCCTCGGAACTAGAAACCCAGGACGTGTGTGGCAGGTGACTCCTGGGGAGTTGTCCCTGCAGGAGTTCGCCCTACAGGGCAGCTGACACACTTACCTTTTAGAGAAGGGAAGGATGGCAAAGAGAGCATGATAAATGTGTGTGTTAGACTTTCTCACGAGAGGAACTTTACCCATAAACAGAAGGCAGGCAGCACGGTGTCCTGACTACTGTGAGCTCTGCCTTCCAGTTCATTCCTGGACCTTTGGGATTCTGGGCACGTTGTTGGGACTTTCTCAACCTCAGTTTTCTTCATTCTTAAAAATGGGGACAATTAAAATTAATAGATGCCTTGCCTCTTTCAAAGCAACATTGTGAAAGTCCAGTGAGATGATCTATGGACAAGGGCACCATAAATGCTGTTGAATATGGGAAATAACAGGTGGTAGAATTAAGAAAGTAAGTGAACACAGAGACTAAGTGACGAATACAGATTGCCATTTTATATCCTGTACCAAGAATCGTTTTAAATTAACGTGCTATGAAATGAAGAATAAAGTCAAGGTTGCTTATGTATTTCTTTTCTCTCTCTCAGGCCCCATAGACACACAGCAATACAGATATTGCTTATGCAAAATAGATTTACTATAAATATATATTCTCAGCATATATATTTGAAAATCTATAATCCAGACCTCCAATAATATTTCCCAGTAGATCAGAATAGTATTTATAAATCAGACCTTACCTTGGGAGAAAGGAGTAGATAATTGTTACCAAAATAATGTGCAGGTAACACCCATGGAGGCTTTACTATACCCCTGTTCTATGCATTTTGCTGATCTGAACTCATTTACTGACGATAACCCTACAAAGGCATTTTATTCTCCCCATTTTCAAGATAAGAACATTGAGGCACAGAAAATAGACCTTCTCCCATATTTTCTTAGTAGAATAGGCAGATTCCTGTGAAACCACATGTTTTCTCCAACATGCCTCTTCTCCAGAGCTTTGCTATTGTTTGTTTGCCTTTGGTTTGGGTTTAGGTTCTTTTGTTTTAACCTCCTCCCACTGCAGTTCTCCCGGAGGTGATCCATTGCTGATTGTGTCCGTGCCTCTGGCCGTGCCTCTCCGTTGTCTCTAAGGCACTCTGTCAGACCTGGTCAAACAATGGGAACTTAAGGCAATCCCCTCACTGTCCATCAACATGCATGCAAGCAGCGCATTTGGAACTTTTTCATTTTCTTCACAGTGGGGGGAAAAAATCAATTGCTATTGTATGTCTTCAACCCTGGGCTCTCACCATCAGTCTAAACACAAAGATGTCTTAGTCTGAGATGTGATCTCAGGAGAGCCAGCCAGGACCCTGGGTGTGGACAGATGATCCCCAAGTATAGGCCAGAGAATAGGTGCTTAACAGGGATGTGCTCAGTGAAGGTGTGTGCTGCGTGGTTTCCTCTGATCTCATAGACACGACTCCTGTGGACTCAGCTGCCGACCTCTGAGATGACTGGAGGAGGCAAAGGTGCGGGTGAATGGATTCATATGAACAGACCCTGACTTTTAAAACAGGGGTTGCCTTCCGATCCCCTTTATTTCCGGAGGCCCCTCTCGGCTCTCCACTGGCAACTCCGTGGTCTCCAGTTAATGAAGACATCCCCTCCCGGAGGAGAAAATGCCTGGAAGCCGTTCTCACAGTGCCCGGGGGGCTCTTTGGAAAAGAGAAATCCAGGAAAACACCGACAAATCAAGGACCCAAAATGAGCGGGCTGCTGGGGCTTGCAGACCCACAGAGCCGAGAACTGGGGGCAGAAACCGAGCGCCCTTGAGTCACCAGCAGGATCAGCCGGAGGTGCGCCCCGCAGGCCGCCTTAGGGCTGGGAGACACGCCTCCGTCGCTCGCGAGCCCTGCAGATCCCGGGGCTGGCGGACTCGGGGGTGGCGCCTCCGGCCCCGCCGCTCGCAGAGCCGACGGGCAGGGGCTGGGGACCGGCCGGCTGTCGGAGCGATCCAGAGCCACAGGTTGGGGGAAGAAAACCGGAGCGGTGCCCGGGACCGTCGCCCTGGAAGGCAGACCCCGCGCCGCGGCTGGAGTCCCGGCGTTCCAGGGCTTGGGGCAGGGGGAAGGAAACCTCCGAAACCCGACACCGCTCGCCAAGGCAAACTTCGCAGGCTGGTGAGTTGGGGCGGCCAGCCGGGCTCTTACTGCTGGAATGTGTTCCCACCCCCCGGGGGCTTTGCCGGGCGGCTGGCCTGCGGAAAGGAAGTGAGACGTGGATGGGGAGATGGAGGCCGGCGGCGAGGCACCCCGGTCTGGAGCGGGGCTCCGGGCGTGAGCGCCCTGCATCGGCGGCTTCCACCCGGGGTTCTGATGCAGACGTGGTGGGGGCGCGGATGTCACCAGAAAACTAGCTGGTGTCTGTCTTTGTTTTGGTCCTCACCGATCAAACAGCTGGTTGGGATTTAAAAAAGAAAAAAAAAAAGAACCTGGCTTAGCAATGTCAGTTTCCTTCCATCTGTATCTCAAAGACAACCGAAACAATTCTTCATCACCATCATGTGTTTCGAGGTTCATTTAAGGAGAAGTCATTTCGTGAGGCGAGACAAGGGATTGGACGTTTCTTTGTCCGTCCTCAGGTGAAACAGCCCCAGAGAAATCAAGAGCTTGTCTGATAGTTGTGTGTTTTTTTTTTTAAACTTGTTCTTTCAGAATTGTGATCCGGGTATTGCAGTCCTAGAGGGGCGTGTACACGTGTGTTTGTTCAACTGGTCACAATAAATGAGCTTCCAAGAGTTTCCAACTCCGTACAACATTATCTCATTATCTGAAAGCTATTGAATCAGGTGGAATGTCCCTAAGCAGAAGCTGGAGGCTCTGTTCCTAGGAAAAGGCTGAGTTTGGTCAAAGTCATCACACTTGTTACTAGCTGTTACACACTGGTTAACGTTGTTACTGCTTTTTATTTCGAGACTTAAGTTAAGGATATGTACGGATTCCAGGAGTGTATCTAGCACTTTATTAAGACAAAGGCAACAGCATGCAGTTTCAGAGTTCTTAGCAACAAAATTATTGTTGAACATAATAACAGTTACGAATTTTGATTTAGTCTGTTTCAAAGATGTACTGTTCTTAATATTCAGTTACATTCACACATCTTCAGTAATAGTATAGATAAATAAACATATATCTATATATATGTTTTATGTGTGTGGTTATAGAGTTCTAAATTTAAAGTTAACAGAAAAGTTAACTTCAGCAGTATAGCCTCAGACATTTCAGTTTATTGAACTTTCAAGCTACTGTAAAGCCCAAATTGTAATATGGAGTTAGAGCCATACCTGCCTTGTGCTGTTCCCCCATATACTTATTTTTCACTGTTTCCTATCATAACCCTCTGCCTGGAGGGGATCAGTCCTTTTTGAAGGCAAGAAGGGATTTTAGGAATGACCAAAACAAGGTAATCGTGGCAGATAGTTTAATGTTAAGGAGGCTTTTCTGCTGAAGAACTGACAGTGGCCTCCCATAAAATGTTACCATTTTTGCTTTCGAAAGAACAAAACCGTGCCAATGAAACTGGACAAGCCTGTTCTCAAAGATGCCAAGAAGGAATCAAAGGGCATCTGTCAAATGTAAGCAAAACACAACTCTCTCATAGGCCATTTCTGGAACAGGAATCTGACAACCTGATAGGGAAGGTAACTCTATTATAATTGATCTGCTCAGCTCCTTGGCACACCAGCTTATATTAAAACTATCTACTCGCTTCTAAACTACTTTTTGTTATATTAAACTGTACGTCTGGAAAGATAGAAGCTGTTCAAAGCCCCAGGTGGTTCAAAACAGAAATCTGCTGTCTTCCCACCTCTGGCCTGGGGCATTTTTGGTTAGGTTTTTGGTCTTGCAGATCAGGACAGCATGAAACACAGACCAGCTATTCACATAAAGCTCAGCTCACAATTAATCCAGTTTCTTGAGTTGATTCATCAAGGTAGGTTAACCAATGGTTCTGCTCTTAAGCAAGTAATTGCAGTTTTGAGAGACAGGAAAACAATTACTGTAAAAACAGGACAAACTAGGTGTTTCCCATGAAGGGTAAGTCACTTTTTGGAGTTGGTGGCTAAAGGGGTGTAAATTTTTCACTCATTATTAGGTGTAGAAGGGAGCTGACATTTATTCTATAGTAGTAGGAAGTAGCAACACCATGAAGCATAATAAAAACCAATTATAAACCCCATTAATGGAGTTGAGAGTATTACTTAACTTGTTTCACTCCCTTTGCAATCATTATTCATATTCTTTAAATAGTAACCTTCTCTCGTAAGCCCTCTTTAAATGAAGGAAATGTGTCTGGATTATCAGTAATGAAAATAAAATGCTGTTTAACAAATAGCCAAATTTTTTAAAATAAGTTGTCTTTTCTAAGTAAACAAGTGGTGAGTGTAGTTGAGAAAAAGAACTTAATTTCTTGTTCACTTATTAAACAAATATTTATTAATAGTGTCAAGCCTTATTCTGGGCTCTGTGTGAACAGAAGTGGACCAGATGCACAAAAACGCCTGGACCCCAGAGAACTTGCCTTTTGCTTTAGAGAATAAGTGGGTATGCAAGTTAGATCTGTGAGACATTAGAGATAAGCGCTAGATGAGAATGTAAAGCAGAGAAGGAGCAAACAGTGGCAGTGACACGCCCAGTCGGTGCTGAAATTTTAGAGCAGGTGCCCAGGGAAAGTCTAACTGAGAAGGTGACATTTGAATGTTGGTCCTTGGGGAAGCTAGGGAGTGAGCCATGTGGTTACAAGGAGGAAGAGCTGTCTAGACTGAAGGATCAACAAGCAAGAGTTTGCCTGGCAACTTCCAGGAGTGGCAAGGAAGGCTGTCTGTGTCCTCGGGGGCAGGGTGGTACTGGGGCAGGTCACAGGGGGCTTTGATTTTTATTCTGAGCAAAGGAAGGAGACCCCATCATTTAGATATTGTCTGTTGAAGAGAAGCTGAAACTCCAATACTTCGGCCACCTGATGTGAAGAGCTAACTCATTGGAAACGACCCTGATGCTGGGAAAGATTGAGGGCAGGAGGAAAAGGGGGGCAACAGAGGATGAGATAGTTGGATGGCATCACCGACTTGATGGAGGTGAGTTTGAGCAAGCTCTGGGAGTTGGTGATGGACAGGGAGGCCTGGTGTGCTGCATTCCACGGGGTCGCAAAGGATCAGACACGCCTTATGACTGAACTACAACAAAGAGACTAGAAAGCAGGGCTGGAGAGGGGCACAGGGTGGGGCTGGAGAGACCACCTGGGAAGGCATTGCAAAGACAATGCCTATCTGAGAAAACTAAGAAGCCCACTCCATGACTTATTTGTTATAGAGAATCCTCTGTACTGAGGAGTTGAACTAAGTGACCTTCAACCTCTCTTTCAAAACTGTGATCCTGCAAACCTAAGAAAGAACACAATTTGTTTGATATTTGATAGATATTGTAGATCACATATTAAGAGATAATAGTGAAAATTTAGTTAATACAGTTGTAAAGCATAGAATCAAAGTAAAGCAAAGAACATCATAGTATATGGCAGTTGCCTGGAGGAGGAAATGGCAACCCATTCCAGTATTCTTGCCTGGGAAATCCCATGGACAGAGGAAACTGGCGGGCTACAGTCCATGATGGAGTTGCAGAGGATCAGACACGACTAAGCAATTGAGCTTGCACACACACATATACAGCAATTGTAGCTGCCATAGAAACCAAATGTCTAATATTCAGAAATGCAAGAGCAACATTTTTTAGTAGGTAAAACTATATTCAAAGACATCAAGATTCACATAATTTGGGGAACAATTTTAGAAAAGGCAGATATAGGTATAAGTTGGTGGGATTTAAATCAAACCTTTAAGAAGCCCATCATTAATCAAATTATACTGGTGCTGAGTGGTAAAGCTATGAGTATGGCATTTAGTTTCCTTAAGGCACAATTTTCTCCTGTGTACAGCAAAAGGAATAGACTGATTAGTTTAATATCCCTATTGTCTAGCTCTAGATCTGAGTAACCTACAACTCTTGCTTCCTATTTGGTTCCTTACCTTCCTTTTCCCCTTGTTTTTCCCTCTCTTTCATTTATGTACCTATTTATCCAAATAGATATTCATAATTATAGATGTATTTATGTGTAAGAGTTTAGATATTCACAGACATAGATGTGTATACATGTATAAGTATATATGCACACAGGTACACAGAAAGAAAAAGAAAAAGGGAAAAAGACAAATTCTATAAAAGAGGGCAAATTTCTTTTTAGGAGGCTTAAGAAAGTATTCAAGATTTTATTTTAGTTTTCTGTCTGTCACCCATAAATTTATTGTCAATTATAGTGAACTTGGCGTCAACCCAATTTGTTTTCTTGTTGCTTTCTTCTTGCTTACAAAAGTGAAACTGTGTGTTAAATCTGACCTGAGGGATACACCAGAACAAAAATAATTAGAAAAAGCAAAATGGGTCTGTGAGATATTTGTCCAATCTAACTTAGGCAAGGTCCTCAGAGCCTGAGACGTTTGTTAAAAAAGTTGCTCAGTTCTCATGGGCTGTTATTCAAAATACTATTTTCATAAACAATGTACTGTTGATATATGTTTCTGGATATGTGAAAATATTTTTTAAAAATATAGAATGAAACTAGATTTCTCAAAGAGGGAACAGAAAACCTGGCCTCTCTTAGTGCCTAAAATAGTAGAAGCCTTTTCCAAGATTGGGAGCGTTCTTATATTCACCCAAGGTGCCTCCTTGAACTGACTTAGACCTCAGATTTGCTGAAATTTTCTCCCAAATGCTGGGAAGCATTGGAGCAATGCATCTAATTTGCCAATTTCTTAAATTTCTTTTTTTTGGGGGGGGGGGTGAACAAAACAACTAAAGAGGCAGAAACTATCACACCTGGTCTTGGCCCCGTCCCTCCCTCATTGAAACTTTGATCTTAATCATTCCAAGGTTGGCAATGCCAGTTATCAAAGGCTGCCTCTCACAGCTTGGAGGTGAATGATTCTATGAGAAACAGTACAGAAAACACTGTGAAACATATCTTAGGAAAAACCACTTTAGTGAAAATATCCCGGTATTTACAACTAAGGGTTAAAAACATGTAGAAACAAATTCAGATAAATACAACATGATATGACAAAGCCCTATTCTTTAATATTATGTTAGAAAAGAGATGCTAAGAAGACATGGTACACACACACACACACACACACTCTGGAATACTGTGCTCAAGCACTTCAGGTGTGTCCAACTCTTTGTGACCCTATGGACTATAGCCCACCAGGATCCTCTGTCCACGAAATTCTCAATCTTCCCTACCCAGGGATAGAATCTGAGTCTCCTGATCTTCCTGTATTGCAGGCAGATTCTTTACCACTGAACCACTGAGAAAGCCTGCACTGGAATACTACTCAGCCACAAAAAAGAACAAAATGTTGCCATTTGCACCAATATGGCTGGATTTGAAGGCATTATACTAAGTAAAATAAGTCAAGAAAGATAAATACTGTATGATATCACTTATATGTGAAATCTAAAATGTTGTTTCCCAGGTGGTAAAGAATCTTCCTGCAATGCAAGAGACTCAGGTTTGACCCCTGGGTCAGGACGATGCCCTGGAGAAGGGAATGGCAACCACTCTACTACTTTTGCCTGGAAAATTCCATGGACAGAGGAGCCTGGCGGGCTACAGTCCATGGGATCGCAAAGAGTCAGACACAACTGGGCAACTAACCTGTCATGTCACAGAAAACTAGTGAATAAAACAAAAGGAAGCAGACTCACAGTTATAGAGAACAAACCAGTGGTTATGCATTGGGGGAAGGGCAGTACAAGGATGGGGGAGTGGGCGGTACAAACTACTGGCTGAAAGATAGTCTCAAGGGTGTATCATACAACGTGCGGAATAGAGCCAATATTTTACAATAACTCTAACTGGAAAATGACCTTTAAAATCATATAAAAATTTAAAACTTTTAAAAAATACAGGATGCTAGTTGATGAAGACTGCATAATAGCAATAAAATGGAGTGAACAGCTTTGGGTTTGCTTTTTTCCTCAGGACTGCACTAAGTCATCATCAGGCGCTAGTCATTTTGAAACCTAAATACTGTAATTTCCCCACTGCGCCCCACCCCCTTGTGAGATTATAATTTTTTCACTTAGCTACTAGAAAAACCAAGGAAACAAAAGTAGAATATATAACTCATTAGTACTGCTCCTGGATATTTTCTTAATGGAGGTGCCCTCTTCCCACCCCAGAAGTTTGCACATTTGGTGAGAAATCATTCTGTCTAAAGTTGCAAAGAGTATTCTTAGATAAAGGTGAGGGTGAGATGAGACATGGAAGGTAAGGCCCCATGTCCTATATGTGTTTTGTCTTCTAATGGGGATGGTTACACCAACTGAGGGTTTGCCCTCCTCTGCAGACTTGATAAGCCTGGCGAGCATCTGTTTCCGGTGTGAGCTGGGGGAGGTCTTTGAGTTTTATGGTGTGGTTTTTCTCTCTGAAACGACTCTGTGATAATAGTTGAGTTGTAATGAAGATGAATTTCCTTTGAACTGTAATGCTCTTCTCTCTGGTTCCCAATACAGCTTTGCAAATCTAGTGTGGTTTTCATGGTTCCGACTCCTTCTGGCTTTTCACGCTTGCCAAGTACATGTTGACTTTTAAAGTCAGCTCGTGTGTGAGGCTCATGGGACCAGAGACTCTTTTCCTACCCTTTACATTCTGGAAGGTGTTGGATTAGGATGATCTCAGTGAAATAAGGGCTGAGGTATGCTGCACTTCATCTAGAGTAGCAATGATTCCTAAAATCAGTATAGTAAATATGCAGACACCTAAGGGGAGAGGCTTGGCACCTTGAGAACAGAAAGCTAACTCAAAAAAGTAAATTTCAGGGTTTCATAAATGTTAGCTATATATTTAAAGAAAGACATGTATTCTGTTTCATCATATTTTATTACCAGTGGAAACATTTTTGTCTTATTTCTCAGGAATTATGTTCTTTAAAAGTGTGTAGAAATTGAAATAAAAGGGTTAAAAAATAGTTCATTGCTTTTTCGTCATTTCTATCATAAACATGTTATTGTGCACTGTCAAACATGATCCAAAACATGATAATAAAAATCAAAGAATTCTTGACATCCTTGGGAGAACACAAATTCTACCTGCATAAGTATAAACTTTAGAGAAAATGTCAAGTTAGTCATGTTAAAGTTGACATTTAAAATTATTTATTACAATGAAAAGATCTGCCTACCATGTTAAAACTAAGAATAGCAACTTAGTTTCTGGTATAATTTTTACATATCTGAATTGTTAGAAATATTCATTCTGGGCTGTTTTTGTGTCAGCAGCATATTTAGTCGTTTGATCGAAAGGATGTATAAGACATAGTTCCTACTCTTGAAGAGCTTAGAATCTGTTGAGGTAGATCCCTGAGCAGATAATTTGAGTATAACCTGGTAAAGTTTGTTAGTGGTTTGTACGCAGTATTGTGGTAATGAAGAGGAAGACAGAACCTAAGGGGGCTAAAACTGTAGAGAGAGCAGTTAGAAGTGGGAAATACAGATGGTCTGAAGTTAGCTCAGAAGATGGTTAAGGTTGGAGGAGAAGTCAGATTAGAGAATTAATGAATGAGTGGCGTTGACCGGCTATGGGAGAAAGGAGAAAGCTTTATGGTCTCAACCATTAGGAGGCATTAGATGAATAAACAGTGGTTGCCAGAATTGGATTTTGTGATCACGGAAATCCATAAGACCTAATGCCATCTCTGAAGGGATGCTGGGAAGAGGGAGGTTTAGTGGCCATGAGATAGGAGCCATGATTTTCTTCCTATTCGGTCAGTGCCAATCAGCTTTGGCTAATAATGCCATTTACTTTCTGGAAGGACTTAGGGGAAATGTAAGGTTATATATAATCATGTTAACTACTATTATTATTAAATTGGGAGGATATATTAAATATGCCTGTAGCTCTTAGTTATGAATAGGGCATCATTTATCCCTGTGTGTGTGACAACCACTTTAAGTATTTCCTTGCGCTAGGATTCTGTTCACCCATATTTTCTCCCAGCCCCATTTGTGAAAACTGACATGACATAGCTCAGTTAGGAATGTGTTCTAGTATCACAGAGCAAAAGACCAAGCAGCGTACTCAAGGGATTGAATCTGTTGATTTTGGCTCATTAATATCATGCTTCAATAACTGATGCCCAGCGCATATTAATTGAAGAACAAATTAACTGCCTTTCCCTTTATTGCACTCAATAGCTTTGTTCGAGCTCTGCTGTGTCTGAATTTTATGACACTTCTAACCTCAGGACCTGCTTACCAGAGCGTAACACAGTGTATCTTGATGTTCTAAAAGAATTAAAGGATAATTATCTGTGTAACGATTACTTTTGAAATTTCCAACCCATGTAAAATACTGTCACATAACTGACTTGTAAACGTGTGTCCACTAACCAAGTTTAAGGCAAGTTATTCTCTGTTTCCTATGTCCTCTTCCCCATGCCTTGCCCACCCTCATGTTAATACTCTTTCCAGTTCATTGTTCAAAACAGTTTGGGAAATATATTGCTACATTTAAGAACATTCCTTTCTAAATTCCATATATATGCATTAGTAAAGAGAAAAATAAATAACTTAATTAACAAATAATGATAAAAAAATAAAAACATTAAAAGAAAAACCATTCCTTACACAACCATCTGACTGCCTCACTCTCCATCGCAGGTATTTCTGATTATTAGATAATCAGCCCGAGAACCTTCTGCATGACTACTTGTCCTGTTGAGACGTTCTCTCTGTTCCTTCTGGATTCAGGTGTTGAAGTTCGTCTTTGTTACAGATGCATCATTTCAGGCATTGAGTTCAGAACAAATGTGTTTTTTATAAAGCCTTCTCATAATATGCCAATAGCTCAGTTATTTGTGTTCTGGTTATTATAGACAGAAAAAGAGGACTTCTAAACAACCTTTTCATGACTCATCCATGAGTTAGACACATAATCCATGTCTACAGATACCCCAGTCAAGATTTCTAACTAAAACCATGTTAACTTGAGTCCTTTTTGTTCTCTAGCATTTGGTTACTTATATTATTTACAAGCTGTTATCCAACTGTGAATCTTCTAGATTATCCCCTTCTGTAAATTCATCAATATTTCATATATTCTCTTGGGAAATATCAGTGTGTTTCTTGTTTGAGGTTCCAGTCTAGGTAAGCTAGCATTAGGGACACAAATGCCTGGTTTTTGGCACTCCCACCTGTGTGGTAGTTTAGCAATAAACATGAAGAAAAGACAGATATTATTGCAAAAAATGCTTTGTATAACTTATGAATGTTTATAGATCGCTATAAATTATGACTTTTTGGCATGGTTGTCAAGGGTGAAAACTTGCACTGGTGTTTAATCTTGGACTAAAGATTGATAACAGGCTTCCTTTTTTCCAGCTTTGAAACAGCAGCAGCTGCAGAATGTATCCATTGAATGAACCAATTTTCAAGTTCAGGCCATTGTGGAAGAAAATGAGAAGTTTGATAATTTTGATTTTAATGGGTGCAGTTTTACAAATTCTACATTCTCTTATAACTGCTTCCTATTTGGAATAATTGTTACATGTTACTTGTTGAGATTTCAGCCTGTATTCGTGAATACAGGCTATATGTCAGAGTATGAAGGAGATGAAAGAAGTTAAACATTTTTCCCTTTCTAGCCATAATCTTTATAAATCTAGTTTCTTTTAACATGATTGCCAAAATTGGCCCCAGGCACAATTTAAAGGCAAACCTGAACTGAGTGACCCAAGCAATAGGAAAGTCAACTCTAAATCACAGAGTCCCAATGAAAGGGGTATATATAGGCAGAAATAAATGTTTTTAATTTATTTAGGGCCTTTCTCTTGGCCTGATGAAGTATTTAGCACCCCTAGATACTGAGAATATATTTAAATACAGTGCTAATTAAGAAAAGTATGAATATACTCAATCTTGAATAAGATATTCTTATTTGTTTATTGCAGTGAATATCACTTAATTCTGATTATTCAGAAAATATTCCTGTTTAACTGGATCTGAAATGAAGTGATGTTAGAATTAATGAGAGTGAATATTTTTATGCTATCCATTCCAGGAGTGACTTTCCAGAACTATGTTCATATGATAGCAATGGGGTTTATAAGTAAATCCATAACAATAGTAGGCTTTATCATGAACCTTTATTAAGGAAGAAGCAAAAGTGCTTTTCTGTAGATTTTTGTAGACATAATATATCCTCAGCTTCTCTTGTGTAATTGGAAATAATGAAGCTTTTTATCAGGCCAAATATTCCCTACGGCCCCTAAAATTCTGTCTAGGCAAATAATTTTATGTGTCTGTTTTATCAAGGAGGGAAGATTTTCTCTTTGTATCTTTTTTCCTTGTCATTTATTGACGGTGGAACAAAGAATTTTCTTTTTAGTACAGGTCATGAGTAAAATTGATCTCTCTCAGAACTTTCTCTCAGAGCGCACTTTTCTCTGAGCCCGCTTTTCTCTCAGAGCCCGGTTTCCCCTCTTTTGACACTTTCCTACAGTGCTAGTACCAATGTGTTGCTTTCAAGCTGGGAAATCAATGACTTACTAACCAGTCATTTTGGTGAATTAATTTCTGCTAAAGTAGTTATGACTGAAAACAGATAGTGAATCACTCTTCCAGGTAACCATGGTTGCTTTTTCACATGTAGCAAAAATCTAAAGGCATGCCTACTGTTAGACATTCCAGACTTAAGAACAGAGTTACAGGGCACCAATTTGGAGCAAAAATAACCTTATCAGTAAAAGCTAACGTAGCTATGTGGAGGGTGGCACCCTGGCCAGAATTCCTAGAGCAGCCACCATTTAACATCTTCCATTACTAGGGCAGACTCTGGGTTAAACAGATAGTCAAATCCCTAGTTTTGAAAATATGGTCCTTTTGAAGAAAGGATGTCCTTTCTCTAGAGCCTCTTAACTCCACCCTTGGAAAGGAAATTGGTCCTTTCACAGAGTTTGAGGCTTGATCACCAAACTGTTTGAAACACTTCTCTGTGTGTCCTTGACAGTGAGTTCTTAGTTGCCTGTCTTCTGGGTGAACCTGACAAGTAGATGTAAATAAACTCAGCTGATGAACCATCAGACACTGGTTAGTCTGCAGGTTAACAGTAACTGCCGGAGTATTTTTCCATCAGGAATGGTGGCATTTTTTTCTTAGCTAATCTCAGCCAACTGCTAATATAAGAGGTGGGTTCATAAAACCTGTAGTTTCTCAAGAGAGCTCCAGATCCACAAAGGCAAAATAAAGAGCCAACCTTATAGATAGCAGAAGATTTCTTGGTTGTTTGCTTCTTGGTAATTTTAGAGTAATCCTTAACACCATCACTATCCTCTGATTCGCTGCCTTCAGAAATAGAGACCCATCAGTTCATTTTCCAGCCTGCCAGCCTAAAAATACAGACCTGTTATGTAGAATAAAATGGTTCAAAATTGAGGATTTCGACAATTCACAGGTACCACAAAGAGATACCACAATGGTAACGCAAAAGGACTTTCCAGGTGGCACAGTGGTAAAGAATCTGCCTGCCAATGCAGGAGATGCCAGTTTGGGTCAGGGAGATCCCCTAGAGTAGGAAATGGCAAGCCATTCCAGCACTCTTGCCTGGAAAAGTTCGTGGATAGAGGAGCTTGGCAGGTAACAGTTCACAGGATTGAAAAGAGATATGACTGAGCATACACATACACAAAGAGGTAACTGATTTTCTAAGAGACAGAAACCTACCTTATGGATCATAGTAAGCAAAACTGCATCCAGTATTTGCCACATAAAAGTTTCTGGAAGCACTGTCAAGTAACAAAGAAGGTTAAATGTCAGAAGACTTTTATGGCAGAAATAGCTTTAAAGTAAAATTAATAAGTTCATCATGGGAAATTTTAGTTCTGGTTTTCTGTCTGTCCTTGGCTAATTTCCCAACTAATTAAATCAGTTTTAGAAAATTTAGAAAACTGCAATGAGACTGGTTTGCTCTCTTATTTGTAAGCAGTTTCTTATTTATTCTACTACATGGAAAACCTGTGTCAGATAACTACCGACATTTTTTGAAATATGCTATGGATTTTTCTTTGCGGAACTCTTAGAACATGTAAATAAATACATTGAAATAATTTCTAGTCTCTTCAAAGACTTGAGGTTTTGAGGTTTTTTTTTTTTCAGAAAAAGAGTTCTATAAAGCTTTATGTTTCAAAGGAAATTTATATAGATATTTTCACATAATTTTTAAGCATGACACAGTATATCAGGACATTATCAAGTCCATTAAAGCTTACATGGTAATGTAAAAAAAAAAGTCCACTGAGAACATATCAATGGCACCCCACTCCAGTACTCTTGCCTGGAAAACTTCATGGACAGAGGAGCCTGGTGGGCTGCAGTCCACGGGGTCGCTAAGAGTTGGACATGACTGAGCAACCTCACTTTTCACTTTCACGCATTAGAGAAAGAAATGGCAGCCCACTCCAGTGTTCTTGCCTGGAGAATCCCGGGGACGGGGCAGCCTGGTGGGCGGCCGTCCGTGGGGTTGCACAGAGTCGGACACGCCTGAAGGGACTCAGCAGCAGCAGCAGCAGAGAACACATCAATAGGCTAGGTTCAGTTCGGTTCTATCACTCAGTCGTGTCCAACTCTTTGCGACCCCATGAACCACAGAATGCCAGGCTTCCCTGCCCATCACCAATTCCCGGAGCTTGCTCAAACTCCAGCTAGGCTCAAACTCAAGATAGGCTAGGTGGGATCCCTTTTTCCTGTGGGCTAAAGCAGAATTCAAAATACTGACTGTCATATATGTTAAAACACTGCCATCAATTAGGTTTTATCCGTCTCCACTTGTGAGAGAAAAATGTCAATTTATAAATATTCTTAGTTTGGAGGGTTGCTGCAACTAAAAATTTCACCTTACATTTGCTCATTTCAGGCAAAAACATCTTAATTTCATGCATTTGCATTGGTTTTTTTTTTCATGAGCAGAAACTGTGAACATCTATGAAGTCAGTCAGTTGACTCATACCCTTGTCACTGGGCTTTCTGTCAGCAAGTAATCTAACCTGATGAGAGTTCGTGGTCAAGCTTCTGGTGATTGAGGTTCAGGAAGACATTTAAAAAAATTAGCACCATGTGCCGTTGATACTTGTTAAAGCACTGTGGTAATAGTGAAGCTGTAATTTTAGACTTTCAGCAAAATTCATGATTTTGTTTTAGCAGTACCAAACTGCCTTGTAATCCTGAGGGGAGACATGGGACTTGGGGTTTTAGGAACAGTTTCGGGGATGTATTTGCGTTCATCTTTCCTGTTTCCCCAAGGGACTTGGGGTTTGTTTTGAACACAGTAAACGACTGCATGGCCCCCGAGGACCAGTAGCAATAACAGGAACATTGAAGCCACACTGGCGAGTGCCTGATGCATGTCACCTGGGCCAGCGGACAGCGTCAAATCATTACAGAAGGCAAAGCCAATGGGCTTATTTGGAAATTAGATGCATTTGAACTTTTAGCTCAGTCTACTTGATTCTAATGCTCTAAGTAGATGATAACAAGATTATTTCCATTCTCCTGAAATATAAAAGGTGAGTGATGAAATCTTCTTTGAAAGATTACTTTAAATTCTATAAAGTATGGCCACAATCAAGCTATGCATTTTCCTCCCTTTTCAGATAATCGGTTCAGTATCAGTTCAGTCACTCAGTCATGTCCAACTCTTTGTGACCCCATGAATCACAGCACGCCAGGCCTCCCTGTCCATCACCAACTTCCGGAGTCTACCCAAACCCATGTCCATCGAGTCGGTGATGCCATCCAGCCATCTCATCCTCCGTTGTCCCTTCTCCTCCTGCCCCCAATCCTTCCCAGCATCAGGGTCTTTTCCAATGAGTCAACTTCTTGCATGAGGTGGCCAAAGTATTGGAGTTTCAGCTTCAACATCAGTCCTTCCAATGAAGATTCAGGGTTGATTTCCTTTAGGATTGACTGGTTGGATCTCCTTGCAGTCCAAGGGACTCTCAGGAGTCTTCTCCAACACCACAGTTCAAAAGCATCAATACTTCGGTGCACAGCCTTTTTCACTGTCCAACTCTCATATCCATACATGACTACTAATCAAGAGTAAGCTAATTTTTAAAAACATGAATATTAAAGCAACCATTCCTCCTATGTTGCAATCTGTTTGCCAGTTGCTCATTCAAATAGATTTAAGACCACAGTCCAAATGAAGCCCCCAAAGTATAAGTGCTTCCAGAATCAGAAAAGCCCTTCCGGGGACTTCTCTGGTGGTCCGGGGGTTAAGACTCCACACTCCCAATACATGGGGCCCACGTGTGATTCCTGGTTAGGGAGCTAGATCCCTCATGCTGCAGCGAAGACCCAACACAGCCAAATAAATATATTTCTTAAAAAAGAAAAGAAGCCATCTCCATTACCCTGAGATGGCTTCAGTGAGCAGAGAAGTATCACAGTCATGGGGGGAGGGGAGCCTGAAATAACAAGGGCATGGTTTCAAGAACCAAGCCAAGTGCATGAATAAAGCACAGGGCACAGTTACAGTTTATTTATATATCAATATCACCTACAGAAGATAACTGTATAAAAAACACTGAATCAGCCACTAGTTATGACAAATAACCATGAGTTAAAAAATCTGTGGGGCCCTGTGGTGCTAGTAATCCCAATAATTTTCACCGAATGAAAGATCCAAGAGGGTTAATTAGTGTTGGCCCTCAGTCAAGGATAGGCAGAAAACCAGACTGGAGTTTCACTTCATGAGCTAATAAGTTTTCATTCAGAGCTACTTCTTACACAGTTGAACCCTGGACTTAAGTATGCACCATCCTAATTGAACGGACTGATCTGTTACTACCAGTCCTACAGAATTCACATGGATCTTTCCCCATCTGCCTTTCTGCCACTTTTTGCCTACTGTGAGTGTTTACATTGGTGGCATTGTGAAAATAGAGGGGTTGTTGAGGGGAGTGTGCTGTTCCTGGTTTAATTCTGGTTTTCATCATCAAAGCCAGAAACAGGAGTCCCCGTTCTGAACCTGGTACTACAACTTTTACTAACGATTTGGCCAAAATTAACGAAGTATGTACCAAGCTCCTTTTCCCTCAGACATATTAGTGTGGCAATACTTGGTCATATAGCCTGATACACATTTCCACCTTTAGGGTAGGAATCTACTGGGGAAGAAAAGAGACAGGCAGTATAATATAATATTATCTAATATATATTATGAATGTAACAAAAGGGTCACTGCAATAGAAAAAAAAGTAAACTTGTGAAGGCAATATAATATAATATTATACAATATAATTATGGATATAATGAAAGGGTCACTCCGTAGGAAAAGAGTCCACTTGTGACGTAGGTTAATGCAGACTCCTTTGTAGCCTCATCTTGCTTCTTCCCTACTTATCCCAGAGACTCGAGTCCCCTGTGGGACTCTAGCTGGCCCCTCTGCCTCTGCTCCTCTTGACTTTACCTTTCTCACATTCCCATGAGGTCACCAAAAAGCACCTGCTCCTGTTTCCTACCTGAGGGCTCTCCTTCCTTCTCAATCATTTAATATTCTGATCGCGCTAATGTGCTAACTGACCCAAATTTAATAAAATGTTCACCTTGGGAAAGCATACGCCCCGTCCTCCTGATGCACGGATCGAGTATGTGTGCCTTGCCTCCCGGCTGAACTGCCTCTGTAACCCCCAAGTCAATACTCAGGGTGGTTTTTGCCGTCACTGACTGCCATGCTTGGAGTGGGAAACATTCTGTGCAAGTTACCGGATGAGATCAAAGAAGTCCGCGCTATCCCTTCTTGTTTCAACTCTCGCACAGTAAACAAATGTCCTTTTCATGATTTACTTAGAGCCACAGTTTTTGCATTTTTGTGCTTTTAGGTGGTACTTTTTCTATTTAAAATAGCTTCCTAGCATATTGCTGAGGGGCCGTCTGTCTCGTGTTCCTAAAGCTCAAGAAAGCTGTGATGTGTCTTATGAAGAATAGACGTGTGTTAAACGTCATTCAGGCATGAATAATGGCACTGTTAGCTGTGAGTTCAGTGTTATTGAATCAACAACCTATATTAAATAAGGTCTCTTTACACAATTGCTTTTGTTAAGTCGCCTAGTCATGTCCGACTCTTTTGCGACCCCATGGACTGTAGCTTGCCAGGCTCCTCTGTCCATGGGATTTTCCAGGCAAGAATACTGGAGTGGGTTGCCATTTCCTTCTCCAGGGGATCTGCCTAATCAGGGGATTGAAACCGCGTTTCCTGCTTGGCAAAGGGTTATTTATCACTGAGCCACCTGGGAAGCCCCTCTTTAAACAGAAACACACATAAAACAAGATGATGTGTTGATCACTGGGTGAAACTCTTGTAACCAGAAGCTCACTCTGTATTTTCCCTAGAAGTAGAAATAGTTCTTCAGTGCTTGCTAATTCAGTGTTGGCAGTGACTTTATAGAATAAAGCTACCATTAGCAATAAGAATCAACTGTGTTTACTTCCTTCCATGAAAGGATTTGCAGTAGTTGAGGGTTAGTGATAAAAATGCAGTCACGTAGATAAAAGAAGAATTAAAAACAAGCAAAAACTGAGTCATATAGTTCAGAATTAAAGAGAAGTCAATAGTTTAAATAAGAGAAACTTGATGATTATTGTATTTAAGCAAAAAATTGAACTCAGATCTTCCAGGCAAAAAGATAACGAGCACTGTAGCTTTTCTTGTCAAATTTTAAACAGTATACAATTTATTGAGAGAGACATCTTTTTCTATTGTGCATCCTCAGAGTAACTTTATGGCACAAGCACAGAGGAGATAATGTTTCTAATGGTAGTTTTATAAGTGATGTAGAAAAGGACCTTATGTAATTGCTGGTTTATTGACAAGAAAGCCCAAGGCATAAATACTATTTTGTTGTTCTAGGAAGGATTTCTAAAGGGATCTGAATGTTCTGTATATTTCTGGGATGCTGACATGAAATGCAGTACTATCACATGTATTACACTGACATTTACATTCTAAAGAACTTCAGATGAAATGACAGTGATGGTAAATGGCTCTGGTAAATGATAGGAGGAGATATATTTTTTTTTTATTATTGTTTTTGCCATACATTGTTATGATATCACCATGGGTTTACATATGCTTCCCCTCCGGGTCCCCCCTCCCTCCTCCCTCCCCTCCGGGAAATCTCGCTGCACCAGTCCCGAGGATCAATCCTGGGCTGGCGATTGATTAGACATATGACATTAACATGCTTCAATGCCCTTCTCCCATATCATCCCACCCTTACCCTCATCCACAAAGTCCACAAGTCTATTCTATACATCTGCGTTCCTTTTGTTGTCTCCCATGTTGGGTTCTCATTACTGTCTTTCTAAATTCCATATATATGTGTTAATATACTGTATTGTTGTTTTTTGCTTCTGGCTTACTTCACTCTGGATAATGGGCTCCAGTTTCGTCCATCTGAGTAGAATTGCTTCAAATGAATTTTTTTTTAATGCTGAGTAATATTCCATTGTGTATATATACCACAGCTTTCTTATCCATTCGTCAGTTGATGGGCATCTAGGTTGCTTCCACGTCCTGGCTATTGTAAACAATGCAGCGATGAACATTGGGGTGCACGTGGCTCTTTCAATTCTGGTTTC
>ML661903.1:6787313-7201322 GCA_007570785.1 Antilocapra americana | reverse complement strand
CAAGAATATACAATGGAGAAAAGACAACCTCTTTAACAAGTGGTGCTGGGAAAACTGGACAGCCACTTGTAAAAGAATGAAACTAGATCACTTTCTAACACCATACACAAAGATAAACTCAAAATGGATTAAAGATCTAAGCATAAGACCAGAAACTATAAAACTCCTAGAGGATAACATAGGCAAAACACTCTCTGCTATAATCCAAAGCGGGATACTCCATGACCCACCTCCCAGAATATTGGAAATAAAAACACGAATAAACAAATGGGACCTAATTAAAATTAAAAGCTTTTGCACAACAAAGGAAACTATAAGCAAGGTGAAAAGACAGCCTTCAGAATGGGAGAAAATAATAGCCAATGAAGCAACAGACAAACAATTAATCTCAAAAATTTACAAACAACTCCTGCAGCTCCATTCTAGAAAAATAAACAACCCAATTAAAAAGTGGGCCAAAGAACTTAACAGACATTTCTCCAAAGAAGATATAAAAATGGCTAACAAACACATGAAAAGATGCTCAACATCACTCATTATCAGAGAAATGCAAATCAAAACTACAATGAGGTACCACTTTACACCAGTCAGAATGGCTGCCATCCAAAAGTCCACAAGCAATAAATGCTGGAGAGGATGTGGAGAAAAGGGAACCCTCTTACACTGTTGGTGGGAATGCAAACTAGTACAGCCACTATGGAAAGGAGGAGATATATTTGAGAAGGCTACTGTTTTGGTGTCTTTGAAATCACTATGGGGGAAGGGGAGGGTGGGGTGGATTGGGAGAGTACCCTTGATATATATGCACTGCTGTGGGCACAACAGACGGCTAGTGGGAAGCTGCTGTGTGGCACAGGGAGCTCCATCAGAGCTCTGTGACGACCTGGGGGTGAGATGGGAGTTGGAGCTGGGGTGGGAGGGAGGTCCAGGGAGGGGATGTATGTTTACATAGAGCTGATTCACTTTGTTGTACAGCAGAAGCTAGCAAGCACAGCACTGTAAAGCAACTATATTCCATTTTAAAAAATAGAAATAAAATATAATAAAATTGCGGTAGAGAGAGGAAATCTGTGTTTGCCTGTGGATTAGAGAGTCAGCATGAGGTGACTGGGGAATGAGGAAGGCCATGGCCTCCAACCGACGCCAGACAACTCCACTTAAGGACATGATGTTAATTAGAAGTATCATGCTGCTTGTGAGGCTAAATATACCCTCCAAGCTTTGACTGTTTTCATTTATTAATTAATCCTACCCCTGACACTAAGGATTTTCTGGTAAGATATGGAGGCAGGTATAAAGTATAGGCTCAAATAGTGAGTGAACAGATGTTAAAAAAAAATTCAGTAGAAGCTTATAAACTCATTTAAACCCCCCCACATATATTTCATGATTGACTTTTAAAAAATTATTTATTCATTTATTTGGTTGCACAGGGTCATAGTTGCAGGACGCAGGCCCTCTTGTTGAGCTGCTCAGACTTAGTTGCCCTATGGGGTCCCATCACGTGGGATCTTAGTTCCCGGATCAGTGATTGAACCCTTGTCACCTTCATTGGAAGCTGGATTCTCAACCACTGGACCACCTGGGAAGTCCCATCAATCGATTCTTGATGCCCAAATTCTTGAGCTTAATTTGTCCTGATTTAAATATTAACCCAATTCTCATCAGAATTTATGAAAATAAGTGTTTACAGGTGTTTCTTAACCCTATATTATCAGTAGTTTTATATAGAGATTTTTATATTGAGTGTTGGGTCTTCATATTATTAAAATATTAAATGGGAAAAACTCATAGAACTTATTCAGAAATACATGTACAAATTTTGCCCTGGACTCTATGTAAGGAGATGTTTGTAGTAGTAAAAGGCTACCCACCTACAGAGAAAAAAAAATAAATAAGGGCTTCAGAAAACTGAGGGGCAAACATTTTTTAACCATTGTGATTTATGAAAGACATAAACCATTCAGTTTTTCCATTTTTAAAATTAAGAAGAGTAAACAAAAAACTTGATTCAATTAGATGTAACAAATACAATTGAATGGAGATGCAATTTGATTTGTTGAAAACTATTTGAGTTTTATGCAGATTAATTCCCGGTAATGCTTTTCCAGAATGTGATAGATTCTGGAAAATATCTACTAAATCAAATATGTGTAAATATCTTAAAAGCAAATAAATTTCATGGCGTGGGGAGGGGTGGAAAAAGTAGGGAGATGGCGGGGTATCTGTTTCGGTGGAGTAAAAGTGATACAAAATCCTCAGTTACGCATGGTCTTTTAGACACAGGGTTGGTGGTGTAGCTCTAGCCTTTTCTACAGATACTTTAATTTTGTTCTTTCCAAGAGAATGCTCACTTTTTAAGGAATAAAGAAGAAAATAAATAGAATATTGAGATAATGGCACAAACATTGCTCTGCAAAGATGGAGACCAACATTGAGAAGTGGAGATGGAGACATAACCCAGCCAATAGCACCTCTGGGGCATAGTACTCTTTTTTTTCTTTTTTCTTTTTTTAATGTGGACCTCTTTTGAAATCTTTAATAAATTTGTTACTTTTTTTTTTTTTTTAAACATTTTGGTTACTTAGCTGCAAGGCCAAGAGGATCTTAGTTTCCCCCGTAGGGATCAAACCCACACCCCTTGCACTGGAAGGCAAAGTCTTAACCACTGGACCACATAATAAATGTTCATTCCAGAGTTGGCTTTTTAAAAGCCTGGATTGGGAATTATAGTACTGGCTGCTCAGAAGAGTCAATATGTGATGAGAGAAAGTACAAATGAAAAGTCAGACTTGGGGGAACATGGGGAAGTCAGGCCTGCCTTAACCTCAGCTGCCCTACTCTGGCTGCGCTCGGGCTGCGGAGGACGCTCACCTGCCTTGCCTGCACTCCCAACCAGTGGCTGCTAGAAATCCCAACAGCTGTAGAAGCAGTCTGTGGCTCTCCTCTCAATGGAATGATAGTTTCTGATCCACTGTCTTTAAAGCTACTAATTTTCAAAGACCAATTATTAGCTTTCACTTGTCATATCTAACAGATAAACTTTTCCATCCTGCTCACCACATCCTGTAATGTAAAGTGGGCAGATCCTTGGTGATGCATGGAATGTGTAGACCAGAACGGATTTTGGAGAAATCTTTTAAAAACCATTCACATGAGAAAACGAAATATTCCTGTCTCTGATAAGCTGTGAAAATAGTACTGGTTTGAAAAGTGAAGTGGCATTCTGCTTCTCCTTGACAAATATTTACTCCTACATTTTAAACCCTAGATTAGCTAAAGGTAGACTTGATTAGAAACTTTAGTTAGCTAGTTGAATCATTTGTTGTTTAGCAAAGTAGCCCCTCTACACAGAGCCTATCAGTTATGTTTGTATTAAGACCCCCAACTCCGAAGGGCAATCAGCAAACTCCCCGATTATCTCATTTTGTTCCTCATCCAAAACCAACAGAATCTGGGTCAGCCATATTCCAAAAATAGCATCCCTTCTGAAATAGAATTTCACAGAGTTTATACAAGAAGTAGACTCCCAATTTTATTCTAAATACAATTACATTTGCATAAATGTCATAAACAACTGTCCTGGAACAGAAGGGCTGCATAAAATGAAGTATATACCTGCATTTTGACTTAGAAAGAAGCACAATACTAACCATGATGTCCTATTTCACAGCTCAGTGATTGATGTTGTTAATAGCATATGAAAGTGCTCATTTATTGTTCTTCCTTTTTGCATCATTTTCCATGCCCAATACAAATGCCCTGACTTTAGGCATTTATTCTTGAAGATAGTACAGTGATGCCTTGTATTTAAAAACTATAGGCTGTGGATATGGACAGACCTGAATTCAAACACCAGGCCTGCCAATCATTAAATGTGTAGCTCTGGGCAAGTTCACTAATATTTCTTTGTTTCAGCATTTTCATGTGGAAAACCCCCAAAACTTATTGTGAGGATTAAATTAAATTTGCATTAATGTGACTCAATAGGAGTTTGCTAATATTAATTCAATTATATAGCCTGACAACTCAACAAGTGGTTGTTAATTTTCTACTTATATATGCCAGAGTATAATAGAATAAAATATTGGGGCAAATTTCAGTTAGTTTTGTTTTCCAAGTGTATCATTTGTATTAGTTTTCTCTCCTTATATTGCCTTCATTCCTATTAGAAATTATTTATTTTATAATTTTGTTTTAAAAATATGTAAAACATTCATATGGTTCAAAATTCCAAAGACACAAAAAGATAACAGTGAAGAGTATGTTTCCCTTCTTTGTCTCCTGACTGCTTTTTCTCCCCAGAAGCAAATCTTCCAAATCCATTTTATGCACATGTAATTAAACAATTGGATTCACATATTCTATTCTGTCTCTTTTTCTATGCATGAAATTAGCATACTATTAGCTTTGCCAAAGCAATGCATGGCACCCTGTTAAATGTGTAGTATTTGGGACACACACTAAAAGATTAACTGTTGTATCTGAAATTCAAACTTAACAGAGTCCTGAATTTTATTTGCTAGCTCTGGCATCCCTAAGTCACTATTCACATTGCTCAGCATCTTGTTTGTCTGCTTTTGTTTTTCAATTTTTTTCATGTTTGAAAAAAATCTAACTGGGATAGTTTTAAAACTCCCCATACTTAAGTCACAGAATACAGACCAATTTCATTGAAATCTCTAATGGCTGTACTTGGGCAACAGAGTTTTCTTCCCACAATTGTCTTTAATAGAGGAATAATTTATGCACAAAAAATACACTCATTTTAAATGTACAGTTCAATTATCATTGATAAATGCATACTCCTGTTTTTCCTTGATAATATATTTTGGCAATCACCCCAACATGATTTCATAAGTGTGTAGGTGCTTTAGAGCAAGCATTATATTTTATACTACTTTCTTACTAGCACTTGAGCGCTTCATATGTTGTGTTTCAGATGAATGCAAGTTGATTAACCACAAAGTCCTTTCATGCAGTCATTGTTTGGGTTTAGTGCACAAAATGAGCAGTGTTATTTTTTTTTATTATTGTTTTTGCCATACAATGTCATGATATCACCATGGGTTTACATATGCTCCCCCTCCAGAACCCCCCTCCCTCCTCCCTCCCCACCGGGAAATCTCGCTGCACCAGCCCCGAGCATCAATCCTGGGCTGGGCTGGCGATTGATTAGACATATGATAATTAGCTTGTTTCAA
Organism: Antilocapra americana; assembly: GCA_007570785.1. NCBI lineage: Eukaryota > Metazoa > Chordata > Mammalia > Artiodactyla > Antilocapridae > Antilocapra > Antilocapra americana. The sequence continues at coordinate 7,196,118 of ML661903.1, read as the reverse complement.
TGCCCTTCTCCCATATCATCCCACCCTTACCCTCATCCACAAAGTCCACGAGTCTATTCTATACATCTGCGTTCCTTTTGCTGTCTCCCATGTTGGGTTCTCGTTACCGTCTTTCTAAATTCCATATATATGTGTTAATATACTGTATTGTTGTTTTTGCTTCTGGCTTACTTCACTCTGGATAATGGGCTCCAGTTTCATCCATCTGAGTAGAACTGCTTCAAATGAATTTTTTTTTAATGCTGAGTAATATTCCATTGTGTATATGTACCACAGCTTTGAGCAGTGTTATTAACGAGCGTTTGCAACACTAGTTACAAAGACATGCAGAAATTGCAAAGAATAGCTGCCAGCACTGCTTTATACCAAGGGGCCACCTCCACCCGCTTGCTGTCTCCTCGTTGGCCAAGTGATGAGACAGGCGCTTTACGTACACTGTAGACCCCCATCCCCTCTTACACAGGCAGGATCTGAGACCCAGGTTAAATAAAACAGAAGCCAGGGAGCTAGTAAGTAGAGGAGCTGGGTTTTGTTTTTTAATTAATTTGTTTATTTTTAATTGGAGGATGCTTGCTTTGTAATGTTGCGCTGATTTCTGCCGTACATCACCATGAGTCAGCCAGACACACACATTGTGTCCCCTGCCTCTTGACCCTCCCTCCCGCCTCCCATGTCTGACCTCAAAGTCTCCCTCAGGTCACCTCCCAGTCTGGCTTAATTTCGAGACTCCAGTTCTCTTAACAGTATTCAAAACCTCCTATTTTTAATTTGGAAAAAGATCCAGAACTGCAGTTTCTCTTTCTCAGTGGATGACTACCTCAGCTAAAATGCCTTCTTGAGAGAACCAGCCAAGATAAACCAGGAAAACCAGGAAAAATTCCTCTGGGCTCAAATTTCTTTCATGGCTGTTAAATCCTTTAAGGTCATTCTGGATTTTGTGCTTTTTTTTTATGTTTTGGTTCACCTGCTTTGTATCACCTGAGCGTGACAGGCTGATAAAATTAAAAGCTGAACAAACATAATGACCAGTTGTGATTTAGGGGGAAAGGAAGCAGTGTCTCTTGCTAATGAACCTTATCTTTTTGCTCAAACTGGATGTATGTCATGTGCATGTCTTGATGTGTGACTAAATGAAGGAATTGAATTAAAACACTAGAGGGTGGATAACTTGTCCTGCACATAACAAGCATGTTCTCGCTCTTCCTTCCTGGATGTGCTTTATGAAATGCACGATGTAGAGGCAGATCAAAAACGATTTCTAGTTTCTGCAGCACAGAACACAATGTGAATATCTGTTTCACAGTCATTTCCAGATAATGATGTCTTCCAGTTAAGACACAGATTCAGGGAGGAGAGAAGAAACTGAATTTTATTTCTGGCTTAACTGCTTTCATCTGTATTCCTATTTATGGCACTTTTGAAAGTCTTGCATGTAGCTGATGTTCAGTAAATGCTTATTGAACTGTCTTGACATTCTCCTTTACAACTGAGGGTATACAGTGTTCTGGGTATTTTGGCAACATGGAGACATCATAGGGCTGAATCTGAAAGCATAGTATCATGGAATCAGAGACTATGGAGCTGCAGTGACATCTTAAATTCTTTTAATTTTAACAACTTCAGCTCCACGTAGAAGCATCTGTAGAAGGACAACTAAACTTGAAATCTTAGCATTCAGCAAAAAGTAGATGAGGAAGAACTCTGTAAGACCCAGTGAGTTTCAGGGAGCGCTTGATGCTTGGCGGTCTATGGCAATGCGGATTTACTTATAAAAGAAAAAAGACATCCATGAAACCACAGTTTCAGTTATCCCAGCAGTTCGGAATTGGGTCTCCAGCCCAGATTCCAAAGGATAATGCTGTGGCAGCGTCAAAGAAATTGTAAGTAGCTTTCTCTAAAGGCTATAAAAGCAGAAAAAAGTGGAAACCGATCCGTTTGTTAATTTTTATTAATTTTCTTAGTGTTTCCTTTATTTTATGACCTGGCTGAAGTGTCCTAACTCTTTTTCAGAAGTACCACAGTGCGTGCTTTGCCATCGTGGGTTACTGTCTCTTCATGTGTATTACTATTAGTGTACCCTCTTTTCGTTGAGAGATCAGTCTTTATACCCTCAGAATGATGTATTTCTCTTGCTGGGCGTTTATAAAATCTCTTTGGTCCAGACCAGGCCTGTCATTATCTCACACTAATGACAGTGGGAGCTATCTCACACTATTTTCCACCTCGTTTCATCCTCTGTCTTCAGGCCACTTGCATTTGAGCTTTTTGGTAGCCTTTTGCCTATGACTCCTTTTGTTTCTAGAATCAGGTGATTCTAGTATGTCTTTGTAAACTCTAGCAGTGAATAATTTGGTGTCTCCTCTTGATGTCTCACCATTTTACTGTATTTCGTTTCAACACACAGCTTTAGATTTAGTATATTAGTGAAAGTGCAAGTTATTATAGATTTAATTAAAAGCCACCAGTGAAGAGGCGAGCAGTTTTCCCAAGTTAATTATTTATAGTAGCTTTTAGAATCTTAAAGAACTCAACAAATGTGGGCTGAGCCCATTTCCAATACAGATATTTAGAATGTGTTATGACATCCTTATGGCCAATGAGGAGCAAAATCCCAAGGGGACGGATTGATTGGTTTCACTTTGTATCCTCCCCCACCATTTAGTGTCTCTCCAGCTGCCCATGGACATTACTCTAGTTTCTTCTCTACTTTCGTTAATACAAGTACGTCCTCTTCTAATCTTGCCCCCCTTCTCATTATCCAGTCAACAAAATATCTTGCATTTCTTTTTACCAGGTGCGCTGCTAATGAAAATTCGCTTTGGTGACAGTGGGAGTAATGAGTCGGCTTAAGGCAGGGAAAGATTGAGGGAAGGAGAAGAGGAGTCAACAGAGAATGAGATGGTTGGATGGCGTCACTGACTCAACGGACATGAATCTAAGCAAACTCCAGGAGACAGTGAAGTACAGGGAAGCCTGGTGTGCTGCAGTCCATGAGGTCGCAAAGAGTTGGACATGACTTAGTAACTAACCAACAACAACAACAATAGTGAGGAAACTAGTTAATATATTGTCAATACTTCCTTGGTGAATTCTTGCCCTAAGGCAGTTAAAATTATTTCTTTTGCTAGACTCTTTATGAATGTCTATTTCATCATGACTTCATGAGAATTTAAGGTACTGTGACTTGGGCAGATGCTGGAGTCCAGGAAAGTCTCAGTTAACCTCAAAATAACTGTCCACTGAGGCCACTTTTACTGAACAACTATGGGAAAAATAGATATAGGAACACACAAGATGCAGTTTGCATTATATCACACAGGGAAGATCAACCATAACCCTTATTTTAAAAATATGTGGACATTGAAACATAAAACGGATAAATTAAGTAAAAAGTTTCATAATCCCCTGCAAGATGCATGTAATACAAGTTCTGAGAGTTTAGGGTAGCTAAAACTTGTCCACAAGCTGACCTGCCTCCGGAGTCTAATCCCTTACTGAGTAATTAAATTTATTCTCTTTCTAAAGAATCAAGCCCAGAGTAAAAACAGTGGCTCAGTAGCAAACTTCATTCTTCAGTTTGCATATAATGTGAATTATTTGTATGCTATGGTGATAATGCTTTCTTGAATTTTCCTGAGATACTAGCCATTTTTATACATTTAAAACATAACCTTGCTCTTATTTGAAGTACTGGTTACTTTTATCATATATCCTCGATAGTGAATATCCAATATAATTCATTGCTCCTTTAAGAGCTTGCATTCTAGAGGAAATAGTGAGTGACAATAAACAGGAAAACAGATACCAGGGGGGCAGAAGGGCTAGTCAACAAATTAAAGTAGGGTGATACCAAGGGCTTCCCTAGTGGCTCAGACAGTAAAGAATCTGCCTGCAATGCAGAAGACCTGGGTTCAATCCCTGGGTTGGGAAGATCACCTGGAGAAGGGAATGGCCACCACTCCAGTATTCTTGCCTGGAGAATCCCACAGACAGAGGTGCCTGGTGGGCTACCGTCCTTGGGGTTGCAGAGTTGGACCCGACTGAGCGACTAACATTTTCACCTTTCATGGAGAGTGAATGGGAGCCTTCTTTACATTTGGGGGCCCTCCAAGATCTCTCTGATGAAGAAACATTTAACTGAGAACTGAATGATGATAAGGAGACAGCTTGTGAAAACTGGCAGAACAGGGAACTTCCCTGGCAGTCCAGTGGTTATGAGTTCACGCTTCTATTGCGAGGAGTAGGATTTTGATCTCCGTTCGGGGAACTAAGATCACACATGCCTCACAGTGCAATCAAAAAAGAAGAGGGCAGCAGTGGAGACCATAGTGCAGAAGTCCTGAGACGGGATGGAACTTGGCTCCTTCAGGAAAAGGGCGTTGGCAGAAGAGGGTCAGAGGAAGGCCATACGGCATTTGGAAGGTAAAAGAAGAACTTTGGGTTTTATGCTTAGTTTGATGGAATGCCATTGGAAAATATTAAGCAGAAGAGTGGCGTGGTCTGATGTACATGTTTAAGAGATAGCTCTGCATGTTCTGTGGAGGATGGATTGGGGAAAGGCAAGATTGGAGACCTGAAGACAAGTTAGGAAGCTCTTATTAATTTCAGGGAGCATACAGTTCGTGCAGATTAATATCCTTCTGAGAATGAAAGGGGAGGCTATTAATAGAATAGGAAGGGGAAGCTGGGCCTGGCTGAGCCTCTAGAATATGTGGTTGCTTGTGGCTTTTTTTTTTTTTTCCTTTACATTATTGTGTTGGTTTTGCCATACATTGACATGGATCCGCCATGGGTATACATAGGTATTCTGAGAGGATGAGAGTAGCAGAACCTGTTAGGTCACTTCATTTAATCCCCACTAACAAACACCCAAAGTGCTCAGCACATGGTAGGTGTCCAATACATGTTTGTTGAGTGAGTGAATGGGTAAATGAGGGAATGTGGGAGAAATCAGCATCCTATCCTTATAAATGTTGCTGTCTTACAAGTACATTGTGCAGTCTAATTTTGATTCTATTAATAAAACCCACACTCCTTTTTTCAGTTTTATTACACAGTTCTTCATTGTTGCTGCTGTTTCCCTGTTTCTAAACCATCTCACACATACTTCCATTTTCTTCCTTCATCTCATCCCCTCTCCTGGGGTGAGTGTCCTGCATACAGACTTTCTGTAAATGTGTTTGCTGCACTAGTTTTTATCAAAGGCAGGAATCAGAGAGGCCACTGAGAATCTAAGCATCCCCAGGCAACTTTTTGATCTTCTCTTTGAAGCATCCTGTGCCATTTTTAATGCCCGACGGTGAAAGGCCTCCACCTGGGCAATCTGTCAGGGTTCATTTGACAAGGCTGGTGGTAAGCGGTGCTGTAACGTCCCACTTGCTTCTTTGACAGGGGACTCCATCCTTTGTCCTCTTCTGTCCCTCCAGGAAATTAGTACCACCTTTCTCCCAGGTTAAGAAAACAAGGAGTCATGTCCATAAGACCGCATCCCACTTTTTACAGGTAGAGATGCTTTTGCATGTTGTATGCCTGCATGCGTGCTGAGTCATTTCAGTTAAGTCCGACTCTGTGACCCCATGGATTGTAGCCCGCCAGACTCCTCTGTCCATGGGATTCTCCAGGCAAGAATACTGGAGTGGGTTGCCTTGCCCTCCTCCAGGGGATCTTCCTGACCCAAGGATCAAATCTGGGTTTCTTATAGTTCCTGCATTGGTTGTATAAATTTTGCCAAATTCTCAGCATAAATGATGATCTCAGTCTCCTACTTCGCATTATGGGCACAGAAAAAATTCAAATTTGGTTATTTTATCAAATTTATATTTTTTAAAAAATTTTGGCTGCTCTGGGTCTTCATTATGACATGCAGACTTGAGTAGTTGTGACACATGGACTCACGAGCATGCACAGGCTCTGTGGTTATGGCGTGTGGGCTTAGCTGTCCCTCAGCGCGTGGGATCTTAGGTCCCCAACCAGAGATCAAACCTGCGTCCCCTGCATCAGAAGGCGGATTCTTAACCACTGGACCACCAGGGAAGTCCCAGATTTGTATTTTAGATCATAAATATTTCTGGCTTATTTCATAGACATTCAAAGCAGACATATCTTTCAACTAGATCAAGTTGAATATTAATAGAAGACTGGCTTTTAGGGAGTGTATACATAGGCCTAATGATCTTTCCATGCTTGGTGAAACTGCGTACATATATTCTTTTGTGTGTGTGTGTATTTATGTATCCATGAGTGTCTGTGTACATATATTCCAACTTGCATTCTTATACTCATTCCCCATATTTTATCCTACACATTTATGTTGCTTAAGAGAATGTAATTCTATCTACCATGAGATAGTGTATCATTTGCTGACTTTTGTAATCATTCAGTGATGACACGTTTCCTATACTTGGATTTATAAAACTATTTCTGCTTAAGATTCTAGGGAAATCCAACTCTTTCAGATGATGTTGTAAGATTTCAAGGTATATGCTATCATTTGCTTTGTTAGGGGAAAGGCAATGAACTTAGTGTTAGCCTCTGTCATTGTGTAAATAGGAACTAGAAGATTAGCTGCTGATTAACACTATCAGAGAAGAGCAGAGCAAACTTTTTCTAAAATATAACCCCCTAAATAGACACTTGCCTGTGACTAGGGGCTTCCCTGGTGGCTCAACAGTAAAGAATCTGCCTGTAGTGCAGGAGGCCCCAGTTCGATCCCTGGGTCAGGAAGATCTCCTGGAGAAGAGAATGGCAACCCACTCCAGTGTTCTTGCCTGGAGAATCCCATGGACAGAGGAACCTGGAGGGCTACAGTCCATGGGGTCACTTAGAGTCAGATATGACTAACACTTTCACAAATAGTCACACACGATGGTGTGTATATTCACTTTAGCAAATGTCAGACTTCTGTCTTTTGTTTTTCTGTGTAACTAAAAGTTATTCTCCTGGAATTTAATATGCAAGCTTTTTGCTTTCATAATTTTGCCTCTTATTGTAACAATAAAATCTACCAAAATGGGCTTGAATTTCAGCAGGAAAACCTTTAGTTTAACTATATGGTCAAAGTTACTGGAACCGTAAGAAGCAACAGAGTGAAAGAAATATATTTGAATTTTCCTTTTTAAAAACTTGATGGAAATGATATAGGGAGAACATTCTCTGATGTTACAGAAATTGATTTCCAAGAATTTCTTCAAGGCACAGACCTTCTATAAACTAGACAGTATCAGATACAGCAAATGTATTCTGCATGTCAGGTAGCTTAATGTGATTTTTCGCCACATTTTTGCTGTAGCCTGCTAGGCTTCTCTGTCCATGGGATTCTCCAAGCTAGATTATTGGAATGGGTTGCCGTGCCCTCCTGCAGGGGATATTCCCGACTCAGAGATCAAACTCACATCTCTTAAGTCTACCTGCATTGGCAGGTGAGTTGTTTACCACTAGTACCACCTGGGAAGCCCTTTGTCCAAAATTACCGGAAAGTAAAATGTAAAACTTTAATAGAAAATACAATTACGTTTTCCCTCAGGCAGGAATGGGCACCAGGAAGGTGATTTTGCAGAGAAGAGACAAAATATAAGCCAGGCTGTGTTCCCGCAGTGAACCATGAACTTTCCTATCATTTTAGGTCAAATCTGGAAAATGCAGGCAAAGATAATTTCAGAAGAGCTGTCTTATCACAAATGTTAGGTTATTAAAAATCCAACTCTCCACCTTTATTTCTTTGCTGAAACTGTGACTCTTACAGTGAGAACAGTTACTATGGATAGGAGCTGTCAAGAGAGAAAGTTTCCACGCTGAAGTCCCTTTTTCAGTTTAAGGAAGAATTGACCAAAGCATAATGCAAAATTTTGAGTAGCAAGCTTTTCAGAAGTGTCATTTCAGTAAACCACTCATGCTTTTGAATGCTTCTTACTTTTTTTCAGCCCCAAACACTTAACAACCAAAATATGCTCACTGCCTGTAAAGTTGAAGAATACGGTAGAAAGGAAGAAGCATGCTGCCCTCTTAGGACCCTCTCTTGTCAGAACCTTAATGGGCTCTGAGTGAGATACTAAATAGACTGCCTTCTGCTCTGTTCTGATTAGTCTGTAAAAGCAGAAATGTGGTATGTATATACCAGGTTGTGGTACATACGTACAGTGGAATATTACTCAGCCATAAAAAGGAATGGGATTGTGCCGTTTGCAGAAATGTGGATGGACCTAGCGGTTGTCAGTACAGAGTGAAGTGAGTAAGAGAAACAAATATCAGAAAATATGGCTTACATGTAGAAGATAGACAAATGGTGCAGATAAACTTGTTGGCTAAGCAGAAATCAAGAAACAGAAACAGAGAACAAACGTATGGTTATCAAGTGGGGGATGTAGGGAGTGGTACGAGGTGAGAGATCGGGCTTGACACGTATACACTCCTAGGCATGCGTGTGTGCTCAGTCACTTCAGTCGTGTCTGACTCTCTGCGACGCTACGGATTGTGGCCCGCCAGGCTCCTCTGTCCATGGGATTCTTCCCCACCCAGGGATCAAACCTGCGCTCCTTCGTCTTCTGCATTGCAGGCAGATTCCTTACTCACTGAGCCACCTAGGGAGCCCATACACTGCTATGTATTCATATAAAATAGATAACAGATGAGAACCTACTCTATAGCACAGGAAACCCTACTTTGTGACCTGCAGTGACCTAAAGGAGAAGAAAATCTAAAAAAGAGGGGATATATGTATTTGTGTAGCTGATTCACTTTGCTGTATAGCAGGAACTAACAAAACCTTGTAAGCAACTTTACTTCAATATAATTTTTTAAAAAATATCTGATTTAAAACAATCAAACACACCAAGCAGCAGGAAAAGGTGGGATAGATTTAAATGTCCTTGTGCTAATGATGACTTTTCTTTTCGTATCAGTAGCAGCTGGAGATGAAAGTTGTCTAAGACAAATTATAAATGTTTGATATGGGAAAATGCTAGGTGAGGTTAAGACGTGGTTGGTTGGTTGATTAGGTTACCGCCAGGAAGTAAACAATAGACTCATTAATGCTGTAATTAGTCACTGTTGACATATGGTATTTTTTTTATCAGAGCTCCAGCAGGGATAAAGTGGCTGAATAAATCTAGTGCTTTGTTAAGGAGCAGTAAGACTTGCCTTTTGAAAATATAGCCATGCCTTCTCCTTGGGATTTCTATACCACCTTTGTTCTGAGAAATTTGGTGACTTCATGTTAGGCTATAAAGTGATCCATGTCAGTTGATGATTCATTGTGTGTTTTTGTCACCTTGTGCCATTGATCAAAACATTTTTTTATTGTTCTCTGTTTCTTGGCAAGTCTAGAGTAAAGGGGAATTCCTCCTGACTGAATGCATTGAGTCTGGTATTTTTACCTACTTACGGCTTCAGATAAAGGTCCTAGGAATAAGGAGTTGAATAATTTACCTGTGGCCACATCGTTTTAGTTGTTGTTGTTGGTTAGTTGCTAAGTGGTGTCTGACTCTTGTAATCCCATGGACTGTAGCCCCTCAGGTTCCTCTGTCCATGGGATTCTCCGGGTAAGAATACTAGAGTGGGTTGCCATTCCTTCTCTAGGAGATCCTCCTGACCCAGGGATCAAACCCGCATCTCCTGCGTTGGCAGGTAAATTCTTTACCACTGAGCCACTGGTAAATGGCTATCACTGAACTTGCAGACAAGGGCTGTGGACTCCAGCCTGTACTATTACACCACTTATAGTCAACACTGGATCTTTCAGATCCAACCACATCAGCCAAGGGTCCCCAGAAAGCTGCTTCTGCTTCCATGCTTAGTCTATCAGTCGTGTCCGACTCTTTGCGACCCCATGGACAGTAGCCCGTCAGGCTCCTCTGTCCATGGGATTCCCCAGGCAAGAATACTGGAGTGGATTGCCATGTCCTTCTCCAGGGGATCTTCCCAACCCAGGGATCTAACCCACGTCTCCCACATTGCAGGAGGATTCTTCACCGTCTGAGCCACCAGAGAAGCCCAAAGCCAGGTTTCTGCAGCCAGTGCCCCAGGGTGCACACGCTGCCTCCCAGTCCAGTGAATGTCCTCATCCCAGTCCTTCTCTCTCTCCTTTCCCCTCAAACTCCAGCCCTCATCCCACCTCTTGTAGGAAGCTCTCCCAATTATGTCTGCTTCCACTTGCTTATCACTCTTCACGAGTTTTTCTCTCTCCTCTCAACGCCTGTCAGAATTAGAGCCCTAGATTTTCCGATGCAGATCTCATTTCATTTAAGTTATCACAGAAAGAGACTGAATATCTGTCGATTTTTCTCCTTAACCATGTAAGGGTTAAGAACCACATGGTATAGCCTTTTTAAAATTTTCTGTTCGACCTCAAATCATATCTATTGCAGAAATAAAATTCCAGTTCAGATGTTTCAGTTAACATAAGCATCTACATAATGTGGAAAGCGCCTTTGTGAGACTAATAAGCACTTTCTGTGGACCACGGGCTTCCCAGGTGGTTCAGTGGGTGAAGAATCTTCCTGCAATGTAGCAGATGTAGGAGATGAAGGTTTGGTCCCTGGATTGGGAAGGTCCCCTGCGGGAGATTATGGCAACCCACTCCAGTATTCTGGCCTGGAGAATCCCATGGACAGAGGAGCCCGGCGGCTACAGTCCCCAGGGTCACAGAGAGTTGGACATGACTTCAGCATCTAAGCACGCACGTGGACCACTTCCATTCTTTGTATATATAATCTCTCTTTTTCCACATTTATCAAGCTAATAAAATCTATCTTGTTAAATATTGGCTAAAATAATGACCAGGCCACATTTTTTCCCATAAAGAAGCATTGCTCTCTTTAATCTTTCTTATTCCTAGAATTGTATAGCTCTGGGAGTTATCTTGAATTGTGTTCAAGGGAGAAAATTGTAATAATATGGCCCTCATCTTATTTCCATAGCTATCTGCCTGTAAACTCCCAGATGCTATCTGATCTGGCTTCCTCACATGTCAGAGAGGAAGCCTTTGTGGGCAGATATTTTGATTAGTGTGTCCTTCCTCAGATAATGAAGCAAAGCAGTAGCGATTTGGCATGACTTTCTCAAAGCAGCAACCAGCTGGAAAATGAAACCAATTTGTAAGACTATTAGGCCAAAGTCTGGAAACTTAGTAAAACATCTTATTCAACAAGCATCTCTTTAATGCTTTTGTTTTTAATGTGAAGGCATGTTTTAAGAGTATCATCTTTAATTTACATAGATATACTTTCGTGTATCACGTAACTCTACAGAGAAAAGAGATATATTGACCTTTGACATAGAGGATGACATATCCTTGTCGTGATAAGGGAAAGAATCAGTCCTCTGACAGGTGCTGGCTGGCCCATTGAAGCAGAGACCTCTAGTAGGAAAGGACCGTCTCTCTACCCAGTCACTGTCTTAGGAAAAGAGATGTGTTTATGAAGGTGGTCCACTCTTCCGTTCACTGTAGGATGAGGTTGAGATTACTTCCAGATTACGAATCATTCATTGGCTCTGGGGCGTCCCTGGGCTAGGATGTAAAGCAGTGGATCTCAAAGGAGGCTGCATATTGGAACCATTTGGAGAGCATCAAAAAATACTGACACTTTTGTCTCACCATCAGGATTCAGATTTACGTGGTTTGGGCTGTGGCCCAGGCAAAAGGGAATTTTAAAAGCAGCCAACTTTGAGAAACACTAAGTTGGAAAAATCTATTTTCCGATCTTGCTGATAGATCTCAGGGAAAGCATTGGCCTCTTTGTGTATACTTCCTAATCTGATTTATTGCATCACAAGATTTTCCAGCCTGGAAGAGATGTAATATGCCAAAGATTCTTTCCATGTAAGGCTTTGCAGAATTTCAGGGATTTACTTTTCTTTTTCTTGTTTCCTGGCTGAAGTCCTGTCTAAAAACATCTAGGAGAGCATTAAAAAAAAAAGCAAGTATGACTTCCTTAAAGAAGTAAGTCATGTAGTCCATTTATGGAGATAAATAGAGAAGGTTTTTAGGTCAAATATTAAATCTTGCAAAAAAGTCTTGAAGCTTAATTTATTTGATCCAAATATTTATGCAGTGTCTCAGTGATGAAGTGTTTAGAGTGAGTAAAGTAATGATTTGGGGCCGAAAATTTTCAGGGAAGCAAAATTTAGAATATGTAAGGGAACAAAAGTACACAGAGTTCAGAAACCATAGTAAGGGCATTGTGACAATGTGTTTCAGCAGAGAAAGAATCTTCTAGCTGTGTGCTAAGCTTTGCTGATGACAATCACCAATAGGAAATCGCTGTCAACTGTAACAGGATCAGATTAGATAAACTGACTGCTTTCCTGGCCATTGGGCTTTTCTGTACCAGAGTGGGTTGCTGAAAAGGATTGCAGGGTCTCAGGAATATAATTCCTGGAGTATATCCTGCAGGCCCTTTTCCCTGGGCTTTAGGAGGCTGTTACTGTCTGAATACACAGGACATTTGCTAGGAAGTGGCTTCATTATAAGCAAATATCAATTATTACATAGATGGTGGTACTGGAACCAACCAACAGTTTTTAATACAAAACATGGTAGTCTTACACTGTTGGGTTTTTTAAATAGTAGCTTTATTTAGATATAATTTGCATACCCCAAAGTCTCCCCTTTTAGAATTTTTAATATATTTTTTATAAATTTTTATATATTCAGGGAGATGTATCACCACTAATGTCTAAATCCAGAATTGTCGTCATTTGTCCCCCAATCCTTATACCCATCGGCAGTAATTTCCGCTTTCTTCTTTTCTTCATCCCCTGGCACATGCGGATTTGCATTCTGTCTCTGTGAGTTTGCCTATTATGGACACTTCATACAAATAAAACCATAAAATAGGTAGCATTTTGTTCCTGGCTTCTTTCACTTAGAATAATGTCTTCAAGGTCCATCTGTGTTGTCACATGCCTTTGTACTGCTTTCCTTTCTGTGGCGAAGTAATAACCCATTGTGTGGATAAGCCACATTTTGTATATACCTTCATCCTTAGGTGGATGTTTGGGTTGTTTTCCATTTTTTGTGTGTGGACGTATGTTTTCATTTCCTTTGAATATAAACCTACACGTAGGATTGATGGGTCTTAGGATCACTGTATAACTCTTTGAGAAAGTGCCAAACCGTTTTCCAGGGTGGCACCATTTCACTTGCCCACCAGTGATATGGGAGTAGCCCATTTCTCCACATCTCCACCCTCTCTTAATGCTGTCCCCATTTTTATGATAGCCATCCTAGTGGGTGGGAGTGGCATTTGATTGTGATTTTGACTTGTGCCTTTCTAGTAATTAATGCCAATGTTATTCACTCAGTCATGTCTGACTCATTGTGACCCCATGAACTGTAGCCCACTAGGGTCCTCTGTCCATGGAATTCTCCAGGCAGGAATACTGGGGTGAGTTGCCACTCCCTTCTCTAGGGAAATGAATGCTATCTTAGTATCTTTTCATGTGCTCACTGGCCATGTGAAAATAATATTTGGAGAAATATCTCTATTCAAATCTTTTGTCCATTTTTAAATTGGGTTGTCTTTTTATTATAGTTTGGATTCAAATTCCTTATCAGTAATATGATTTGTAACTATTTTTGCCCAGTCTGGGCATCGTATTTTAATTTGTCTCGTGGTGTCTCTTGAAGAAAAAAGTTTGCAATTGTGCTAAGATTCATTTATCTGTTTTTTGTTACTGGTACTTTTGGTGTTACATCAAAGAAACCACTGTCTAATTTAAGGTTGTGAATAAGTACTCTTATGTTTTCTTTTAAGCATTTCACAATTTTAGGTCTTACATATAGGCCTATGATCCATTTTCTGTTAATTTTGGGTATGGTATAAGGCAGCAGTCCAAATTCATTATTTTGAATGTGATTGACTAGTTGCCATGGCACCATTTGTTGAAATAAAACTATTCTTTCCCCATTGAATTGCTTGGCCTTCTTACCACAAATGACCATAAATGTAAATTTTATTTCTAGCCTCTCAATTCTATTCTGTTGATCTATATGGCTACTTTGAGGCCAGTGCCACATTATATTATTTACTATAATTTTGTAGTTAGTTATGAAATTGGGAAATATGGGTCTTCCAACTTTTTCTCCTTAGGTCTAAATTATTTTGGCTGTTCTATGACTTTTTCATTTATGTATAAATTTTAGGGTCAGTTTGTATTTTCTGCCAAAAGGCAGCTAGATTTTGGTAGAGATTGAATTGAATCTGTAGTGTTAATTGAGTTATGTTAAAAACTAAATGTGTTAAACCTTAGTACTTAGTTCTTAGTAAAATGCCTGATATGTAAGGAGGTAATACAACTCTTGTTAGACACTATCATTTGAATTATCTCAAGTATTCCTTTTTTTATTTGATATTTTTGTTATTTTTGCTGCAGTTGTCCTGTATGTGGCCTTTTTCTATTCATAGTCGCAAATCACTTTCTTTGGTAAAAATTATCATATTTATATGAAAATTCTGTTAACTGGTAAAAATCCATTAGAATTTCCCAAGTGTCATTCTTATCTATCTGGAGAAACAATCATAAAATCCTACATTTTAACATTATAGAGAACCATCTGTGAAGTTTCTCATTACTATTTCTGAATTTCATGAAGTCTTAAACTCAACAATAATATCTACAGAAGCTCTTATTCCAAGCCATAAAAGAATTATTCTCCCATTGGCTTAATATACTGAAAACTGGGCTAGAAGCCAACTTCTTCCATTAAATCATCAATGTTGAGGTGAAGGCTGATGTGTACATTAGCTCACATGAGTACATTAGCTCATGTGTGTAAATTTTTGGAGGGAAATGGCCAGAACCATAAGGCTTAAAACTAACTTGCAGTAGATATAGAAATACTGCAATGGAATAAACAACGAGCACTTTAGCTACTGGATAGTTCACTGAGAGACCCTCTCAGTGGCTTATCAGGACATCCAAGCAATCCTTAATGTGGGAGTTACGTAGCTATCTTTCAAAATCAGAATTTATGAGTTTGTAGTAGGTTATATAGTGCTTCCCTGGAGACTTAGATGGTAAAGAATCTGCCTGAAATGCAGGAAACCTTGGTTCGATCCCTGGGTCGGGAAGATCCCCTGGAGGAGGGTATTGCAACCCACTCCAGTGTTCTTACCTGCAGAATCCACATGGACAGAGGAGTCTGGCGGGCTATAGTCCATGGGGTCACAGATTCAGACACAACTGAGCGACTAAGCACAGCATATGTAGGAGATCCAAGATGAAATAGGTTTACTTTCCATGCTACTATCTTAGCTATAAGTGTGTCAGTTATTCAATTTTCTAAACCTTAAAAAAAAGGCATATACCTAAAATGAGATTCTCAACATTAAAGCATTTGAATTGTTGTTGTTCAGTTGCTCAGTCATGCCCAACTCTGTGATCCCATGGACTGCAGCATGTCAGGCTTCCTTGTCCTTCACCATCTCCTGGAGTTTTCTCAAACTCATGTGCACTGAGTTGGTGATGCCATCCAGCCATCTCATCCTCTGTCACTCCCTTCTCCTCTCACCCTCAATTTTTCTCAGCATCAGAGTCTTTTCCAATGCGTCAGTTATTTGCACCAGATGGCCAAAGTATTGGAGTTTCAGCTTCAGCATCGGTCCTTCCAGTGAATATTCAGGACTGATTTCCTTTAGGATTGACTGGTTTGATCTCCTTGCAGCCCAAGGGACTCTCAAGAGTCTTCTCTAGCATGACAGCATTTGAATGTTTTCATTCAAAAAAGTAGAATCACTGTAAGGGATACAGAACATGAGCTTTATTAATCAGATTAGATTTTACACAGTTGTGGGAGTTGGTCAGGCAGTCTGTGTAAGCCTATTGTTTTTCTGTGTTGTGTTGTACCTGAAGTCATCAGAACCAGGGTCAGGAAAGAAAGATGGACATGAAGTCAGAGCAAGATCAAACGGGGAAATCCACAAGGAGTCCAGAAGGAGGCCTGGAACGTGGCTGTGTCTCTCGCCACCTCTAAACTCAGAGATGCAGATGACCTGCTGAAGGGGCTGCGCCTTCTCTGTGAAGCCACACACACACTCAGTCTAGGATTTCAAGAAGCTAAATAAGGAGATCTTATGAGAGCCAGAGAAACTGTAGCCCAGTTCTTTCCTGTGCCAACAAGGTGAGGTGACAGGTCAGTGGCAATATCCGTGAACTTCAAGGCCTGTGCCCTCAGCATGACCCTGCACACACTTTGGGAGTGCAAACATTTAAGTTTCCAAGAAGGCTATGAAGTTCTCTGTTTTAAGGGGGATTTTAGCTTATCGGCATTAAAAAATATAACTACAAGCTTTCAGAGGTTTCTCTGAATCTGAAATAGCAGCTTTGTAAAGTACTATTTTATTCCTGTTGACTATCTAAAGCCAAAAGCCTGAATTGCTATAACTACCCTGAGATTTGAGTCATGTCTGCTAAACAGTGTTTTTAACCACACATCAGTAAGGGGGTTGCTTTCTACTCAGGGGTACATGTGAACCCCAGGAATAATGCTAGGCCATTGTTCTCATGTCCTTTTCAGAAATATATTCCATTTAGAACATATGTCAATATGATGCTACAACGGGGGACAAAATAGCTTTATGTTTGGCTGGCTCCAGCTGATCTGTAATGATCCAATGTTAACACACAAAAAGCATTGATCTAAATGGATCAATATTAGTAAACAGAATGATTTAAAAGCTCTTTCAATTCAGGTAAAAATATCTTAGACCAGGAAGCAGCTGTATCCTGACCCTGATTGTGAGAATTATTGGCGAGCTGCAGGGTTTTAAGAAAACTCATTGAGCAAATTTGGGTTTTAGCAGTTTCAAGTCCAGAATTTCAAGGTCTAATAGATCTTAACCTCAGAGTTCTATGCCCCTTATGGGCACAGAGAAACCAGAATAAAATTGAAGAAGTGTAGTAATTCATGAACATGGAAAGTGTGGATGTGATTTGAGTTGAAAAGAAAGAGTAGGGTTAGAGCTGGACATTTTAACAGAAATTTAATGACAGTGGAAAACAAGATTACTGCACAGTGGGCTATAATATGAAAACTAAAATAAACTTGAGGTAATAAGAATGGTACTTTCATTGATTTTCTAAAGCCTTCCACAAATAAGTACAATTATACAGAATTAGAAATGTCAGGTGGGAAAATGACTATCAAAACAGAATATTTTAAAAATCATATGAGAGTAGTTTGTACAACTCCATAAAGTACATTTGAATTTTTAGATGAAACAATTAATGTTCTACAAAATTACAACTTTGCAAAATTGATCCTACTGGAGACAGGATTAAATGGACCAATTGCCAGAGAAGAAACCCCTCCTCCTAAACAACACACACAAATCACCCAGACAAGGTGGTTTCACATGGAAATTCTTTCAAACATTTAAAGATCAAATAACCTCCATAATACTTTAACTACTCTAGTGTACAGAAAAAGAAGGAAAACTTTCACATCCTCTCAATGAAACTATTACAATGTAAAGCTCAAAAGCAAAGATTATTACAAAAACAGGATAAATCTTACTTATTAAAACTGATAAAAAGTTAAAGTTAAAAATTAAACTAAGGAGAAAAACCGAAAGATCACCTCAATAGAAAAAGAAAGAATAATTGACAAATTCAATATCCACTCATGTTAAAAACAGCCAGCATATTCCTTAATGGAAAAACACAAGAGAATTTCTAACTAAAATCAGAAACAAGGATGTCTACTATCTCTACTATTCTTTACCTTTATAGCAGAGGCATCTGCCAATAAAATAGATAAGAAAAAACAAATAGAAGCATAAAAATGTGAAAGGAAGGTATATCTGTTAATCAATGATATAGTTGTACACCTGGAAAATTCAAAATAATGAATTGAAAAAACACCAAAATAGTAAGGAATTTTGGCAAAGCACTGGGTAATAAAACTGATATGAAGAAGTCAATAATCTTCATAAAAACAAGAAAGCAGTTATAGGCAGAAGTTGACAAATGAATCCCAAGTTACAAAAGCAAATGAAAAAATAAAATACTTCATTGGGAACTTAACAAAAATATCCAAAATTTGTATTAGAAAAACCATCCTGAAAGTCACAATAGATGATTTGACCACATAGAAGACATCTTTGGGGATGAGAAAATTTAATATTGTAAAGATGTTAAGAGTAACAATGGGAAAGGGATAACTTATTCAGATATTAAACATTTTATGAATAATCGTATTTAAACTAATGCTGCATGAAGAGACAGACAGACTATGGGAACAGAACAGAATAATCTAGGAATACACTCAACTGTGTATGAAATTTTACTTCATGACAAAAGTAGTACCTTAAATCAGTGATGAGAAGATGAATTTGTACAGAAGTTGTATTTGGATAACAATAAAAACATGTTTGGATCAATTTTTCATAACATATTTTGGTAAACTCCAGGTGAGTTAGATATTTAAACATAAAATTAAAACCATGTAAGTAGCCAAAGAACACACGAGTGAATTCCTGCCATTCAGAATTTGATTTCTCTACGCCTAAGCATCAACAGCAAAAATAAAAATCTTTTGGGTAGCATAAATATCACAAGCAAACTAAAGAGACAAATGGGGGAAAGTATTTGCAACTTAAATAGCAAAGTTTTAATATCCCAAAGACATGAAGAACTTCTAAAAATAGGAGGAGTACCCATTTAAAAAAATGATCAAGATGTATGAGCCTTCCATTCACACAAAAAAAGGAATACAAATAACCTTTAACCATGTGAAAATACACTTGACCTTGATCACTGTAAAAGAAACACAGGCTAAAACAGTATTAGGATATGGCTTCTGACTACCAAATATGCAGAAAGCCAAATGTTTGACAGTCACAGTGTCACTGTTTAGTTGATATGTCTTCAGCCTTATATTGAATTATTCATGAAAAAAAATGTTATGATGCTCTGTAATTTGCTTCAGAATAATCTGGTAAAAGGAGAGTTTTGGAAACAGGAAACAAAAGTGGCCATGTACTGGTAATTTAGAAGGTGGGCAGTCAGTATACGGGGATACACTACTATTCTCTCAAACTCTGTATGTTTGAAAGTTCTCATAAAAAAAGTAAAAGGGAAATTCATACAGTTTCCAAGGATCCCACAAAATTAAGCTAAAGGGAACAATGTTACCTTACAGAAAAAAGAATTTTAGAGAAATAAAAGTATTATTGGTTTAGAAGTATGCTTAACTTGTGAGAATAATGATACATCAATGGAGAAAAAAAACAATTTAAGGCTGACCTGTGTTAGAGTTTTTGCCCTTTATTTTCAGTGTGCTTAAGCTCAATGAATTCTTGGTTTATCTCTATTATATTATATCCCTTGACCATAGAATGAAACAAAATGAACACACTTTTTAAAAATAGATTTGATTGCTCTAGTAGACACATTGTCCCCAGTCAACTTAAGCATAAGTTGTTCAGTTAAGTTGATGTTGATTTATTTTTGCAATTTGGTTTGAATCTTCCATACAGGCTCACATCCATTAATTCTAAATAGCCTTTAGGAAATATAGAAGTAAAAATTATCTTTAATAAACCTTGCTAAAAGAACAAAATGCTATAGAATACACTACAGAGAATGTTTGTTCGTTTTTAATTTACACCACCTCCGCTTCAGCTTTCCTTCTTCCAGAAAATGCCTCCTGTTGTATGGATGCACAGGCTGAAGGTCCTAGAGTACTCCAGCCACACATAATTTAACTCTGATGTCCTGGACATGCATGTGGTTATAGGAAGCTGTATTTCAAGGTCAATTAATGAGAACCACCTTCAGGCTATCATTCAGATAATGAAGAGCTTGCTCCGAGAGTCCCAGACCTCAAATGCTCTTACTGGAGCCTGACACAAGCCCATCCAATAAAGACAAATGAGGAAATATTCAACAGCAGTCCATTTTATGCTTGCTAGTTTTATTTTATTGAAACCATCTACACTGAAGGCAAAGCAGTATCAGTGACATTTCATTTGTCTACCATTTTACGCTTTCCGAAGTACCTTAGGAATATTAAGTTGGTTTTTATGAATTTAATAAGTTCAGATCACAAAGTTGTAGCTTGTCAGGATGTTCTTAAGGTTGTTATTTATGGAACCAGCAAAGTTTGCATGGGTCGGTCTGTCTGCGTAGAAGTCGCCCACACGTATCTGTAGCACTGGTTAAGCTCCTTGCTAGAGAAGTCGGAGTCTGTCCGCAGAACCATGCAAAACAGGATGTGCCAGTGGGGCTTAGATTCACAAAGGGATGCTCTCCCGGAGGAGCCCCATTCTCTGAGCTCTGAACTGTTCAACAGACAAGTTTATATATTCTCTGCCAGCACAAATCTCACTTTCAAAAATTGTAGTTCCTCTGTAGTTTCCCTCTTCCCAGGTTATTGGAAACTGTTCCTCTAAAGATATTCTGTTTTGAAGAAGTTCTTATACTTCTGTGCAACTTAAAATAGAAAAATGAGCTCAGGAAGCCAGACTTGGAAACTAACAACGTCATTATTTCATCTAAATATTCACTTTATAGGTGAGGAAGGAAAGAGAATCCACATTCTGAACTTGGAGAGACATGGCTTCCACCAACTATGCAAAGATAAATATCGTTAATCATGACCCGGGTGTGGCTCTGAGAAGCTTAAATAGATTTATGTACTACCACATATGCATTGGCCCTCTCCCAGGTGGCGCTAGTGGTGAATGAACCCACTTGCCAATGCAGGAGATGTAAAGAGACACAGGTTTGATCCCTGGGTCGGGAAGATCCCCTAGAGAAGGAAATGGCAACCCACTCCAGTATTCTTGTCTGGGAAATTCCATGGATAGAGGAACCTGGTGGGCTACAGCTCATGGGGCCGTGAAGAATCAGACAGGACTGAAGCAACTTAGCATGCACACACATACGTGTTGAGCCCCTCCTGTATGCCAGCCACTGTGGTGGGCTCTGTGGTTCTCCAGGGGTCAAGGAACGTGAATTCCTGAGCTAATGAAATTTATGTTGAACAAGAATGAAACCTAAGAGGGTCAAAAGAGAGAGAGAGAGAACATAGAGGCAACCTCATTTGAGATAGCCTGACTATGAAAATCACGTTCCCAGAGAAAATTCCTCTCCCCCAAAATGTGAAAATATTTCTACTTTCTACCTTTGTAGCTCACTTTCCATTTCAAATCATGAACAGCAGTCTTGGGGTTTCCTCTGTTAGAAACTATCAGTCCATAAATTATGTAACTTCCCTACACACGATTTCTTATCTGTAAATTAAAGGCTGTGCATGCAGTCACGTCAGTCATGTCCAACTCTGCAACCCCATGGACTGCAGCCCACTAGGCTCCTCTGTCCGTGGGGATTCTCCAGGCAAGAGTACTGGAGTGGGTTGGCATACGATCCGCCAGGGGATCTTCCTGACCCAGGGATCGAACCTGCGTCTCCTGTGTCTCCTGCATTGCACTTTACCACTGAGCCACCGGGGAAGCCCAAACTAAAGGCTAGACCACATAATTACTTAGATTTCCTTCTGTCTTTAAGATTCTTCATTAACAGAGCCTCATGGGTGTTTTGAACTCTTTCTCCTACTCCTCCCGGCCTCTCACCATCCCACGAAAGGCTCTGAGGAAGACGCTGCTGTTTCTGTGTCTGAAAGGCCTTGTGGCTCTTGTGGTCTGGTTTGCGACACAGAGATAACGTAGGGAGGGGTCAGACACATTTCCTGAAGCACGACAACCTTCTGGCTCTTTCTTCCCTTTTAGATTCACAGAACTACAAATATTGTCAGTCATCGTGCAGGAATAAACAAGACTGCTAAACTTGTCAGCTTTTCGATCCTTCCCAGATCTTTTTATTTTTTTAGCCCAGTTCTTGGAAAAAGAAGGCTTACCAAGGCTTTTATTTTTCTTTGCAGTGTTGTATTTGCTGCGCCAAGGATAGGTTATTGAAATAAAATCATCTATTTTAGGACTCAGAAAAGCACATAATGTAAAAGAGGAACCAAACTAAATACAAAAGAATTAAAAACAATACAAACTAAATGCAAAACAATTATATATATATATATATATATATATATGAAACGGGGGCTTCCCTGGTGGTTCAGATGGTAAGGAATCTGCCTGCAATGCGGCAGACTGGTTTTGATCCCTGGGTTGGAAAGATCCCCTGGAGAAGGGAACGGCTACCCACTCTAGTAAAAAATGAGTCATAAAATTTATTTTTAAAAGAAACTTGGAGGCAAGCTATCTTACACCCAGTTTACTATGTCAGTTTCTTTAATAGCCTGTTGAAGACACTGAAAAAATTGTTTCCACAGTGCCAAGTTTTGCATTCATTTCAGGTGGAATTTATGCTCAGTGCCACAAAATCTCCACCTCCTTTCACTTACAGAAAAGATTCTGTGTGGGCTGCAGTAGAACTGATCCATGTTAGCTAGGGGTGTTGACTGTGAATAAGCATGTGATCGCGAGGCAGCCCCAGGCAGTTGATGTACTGCAGATGGGCGTCAGGCCAGAAATACATGGTGGGTCATGTAGTTGGCAAGGAGTGATAGTCCTGTTCTATAAGTGGCAATTAATATGGTCCTGAGTCTCCTGTCCTACCTCATTCCTCCCTATGCTATAAGGTTAAATGCAAGTTCATCTTCCTCCACAAAGGCTTCTCTGATGTTTGCAGTCCATGAAAACTGTTGTTTTGTTAGAACTAAAAAGCACAAGTATTTGATTCATTTAGCAACTAATCATGTTCCACCACGTAAAATTATATTGTATTTTCTTACATATACAAGAAGTAGGGTTCAACTTCTAAGTGTGTGCATGTCATGTCAAAAGCTAGATTACAGAATAATTTGATTAATTTTTGTAATTTTGTAATTTTATATGGTATAGTTTGCGACACAGAGATAACATAGGGAGGGGTCAGACACGTTTCCTGAAGCACGACAACCTTCTGGCTCTTTCTTCCCTTTTAGGTTCACAGAACTACAAATACCGTCAGTCATCGTGCAGGAATAAACAATGCTGCTAAACTTGTCAGCTTTTTGATCCTTCCCAGATCTTTGATTTTATCCCAGTTCTTGGAAAAAGAAGGGTTATCAAGGCTTTTATTTTTCTTTGCAGTATTATATTTGCCGGGCGAAGGATAGATTATTAAAGTAAAATCAAGTGTTTTAGAACTCAGAAAATCATGTAATTGTAAAAGAATTTTGTAATTTTCATCTTTGGACCTGATACTATATACTGAAGATATTTAACTAGATTTGCTCAAGGTTTAACCTTTTGTGACACTGTCACCAATTATATTGCAAAAAGCATAGTAAACTTTAAGCAAAATTTTAAAATGTGCTGATGTATCTTCTTGACTCTGTTTTCATTTTCCAGGAAACCACAGTATCCTCCAACTTTATCTTGTATTTAGGTAACCAGTCGCTTCAATTTCTTCCCTCTGATTATCAAGGTTTGTGTCTGGGGAAGAATTTTGCTTTAATTACTTAACTATCTTAGAATATTTTAATTTAATCTGTTTTTTTCCCCAAGAGAATTAACAGTTTTATCTGATTCTACCAGTGAAATGATAGACTTTATCACCTTTGGAGGAGCTTTGCGTAAGCAAGTTTGGAAGGGAAAGAGAGAATAAGGTAGAGTTGGTGGTGGTGATAAACCTTCAATGGGGGAACCATACAACGCTGGCATCAGTCTCCTCTAGCAACACGTTGGGCTTAGAGACTAGGAGCAGCGATATCTTCAACCAAATAGTCCTGATAAGACATTCAGCACCATCCAAATGCAGACTAGTCACTTACAGACAGTCGATCAGGGCAACGTTTTCTAAGAAGAATTTCACACCAATAATGGAGATACCTGTAGCAAGGAAGGCTGGTTGTGGATGGTTGCTAGGCACCTCTTCCTGAGCAGTGATTATACTTCCTATAGATATTACAAAAGGAAAAGAGTACATTCGTAGTCAGCAAGCATCCACCCTGAGAGTCTCACTCAGTGAAGAAAGGATGATGTTATAAGAGGAAAACTTTAGTGCAGAAATATATATTGGCAGCTCTCAAAATACCTGCGCTCAAAAATCATCCACTAATTAAAGAAATATATATCCACCAACCATAACACATTTATTAGGATTTAACATCAGTAGGGTTCAAATTTTAGAAAATTCTGGTGTAAAAACATTGTAAATCTTCCAAATGATGTATTAATTCTGGCTGGCTAACTACATGATTATTTTCTTCATCATTACTTATCCAAAGGCTTGAAACCAAGTTTTACCATGTGCTAAAATGACAATGTAAAATTGTTAATGATTTGTTTAAATTGCATCATTTTCTTACATGTAGAAAAATGGTTAAAATTATGCAGCAATTTTTATGAAATAGCCTGTTGTTGACATTTGATTTGGATCACCTCAAAACTCCTGAAGAGTACAGAGCTATCTGAACTGTAGAAGTGGAGGAATATTCCTCCCTATCACTTAATAGAAGAGAATGTTTCTAATCCAGGGACATCTTCATAAGCCTTTCTCTACATAGAATATGACAAATCCATTTCTATAACCCAAATCAGTTGTACCAAATGGCAAATCATTTTGCTACCCTGAAGAGCAGAAACCACACCAAGCGTTTAAGTGGGTGATGGTGTAATTCAGAGGCAAGCGGTAGTAGTTTTAGGGTCACCGCTGTATTTACCATTAACCCTTGGCATCCATCACCCAGAGTTATTGTAACAACGGAAGAACTGAGACAGGAAGTGTTTAGGGCAGCGGGAGAAATGGGAATCTCTTCAGGAGAGATGTGTTCCTTCAGGAGAAACGTTAGCGGAATTACCATAGTTATGCCTCTGAAT
Source organism: Antilocapra americana (assembly GCA_007570785.1). NCBI lineage: Eukaryota > Metazoa > Chordata > Mammalia > Artiodactyla > Antilocapridae > Antilocapra > Antilocapra americana. Next base: position 7,171,300 of record ML661903.1, on the reverse strand, counting down.
AGCTCTTCCTCTTTTTCCAAGGCCTAGGAAATATTCAGCACATTTGCCAAATACAGCAGATTTGCCACTGAAGAACAGAGGGCTCAGTATTTCAAAACAGAAGACTTTAAAACATGGCTATTGAAATGATTTCAAATCAATGTTTTTCAAAGTTGTCATTTCGTTGTTAATTTTTTTCTAATTAAAAAGGGAATATTTTGTATTCATGTAATAGAAAGTTCAGCCTGCAGGATCAGATGCAGGATGTTCCCCTAGGTTTTTGTCTTCCATTAGTCATATATAATTTCAGTCTCCCTCTACATATCTGCATCGTATTGGACATACTTCTCTGTTCCCTGTGACTCATCTTCCGAGCACCACACTCCTGATCTGAGGGGACACTCGTTTAAAAAAAAAAAAGCGACAACTCTTTAAGTTCTACTATTGCCTTGACAATGGCCACGATGAGTATCACATAGCTCTTTGCTCCATGTTACCTGACATGAGAGCTTCCCTGGTGGCTCGAATGGTAAAGGGTCCGCTTGCAATGCAGGAGACCTGGGTTCGCTCCCTGGGTCCGGAAGATCCCCTGGAGAAGGAAATGGCAACCCACCACAGCATTTTTGCCTGGAGAATTCCATGCACAGAGAGGCCTGGTGCACTCTATGGGGTCACGAAGAGCCGGACACGACCGAGCGACTAATACTTTCACCTGACATGATGTAAAAAGATAGGTACTAAGTGAAATCATGGAAGAGCTCTTAGTTCTGAGGCTGCTCTGAACTAGTTAACTCAGTTTCACAGAATAGAGGCATTTCAATTTTATAACTTTGAAAGCTAAATTTACATTGTTTTGAAGGAAGCCAAAAGAAAACAATTTTCATCATAAATGCTTATTTTTCCTTCAACACAGGCCCACCATCACGACCATCACTATGACCGATGGGGACTATGATTATCTGATCAAACTCCTGGCCCTTGGAGATTCGGGGGTAGGGAAGACAACATTTCTTTATCGATACACAGACAATAAATTCAATCCCAAGTTCATCACAACAGTAGGGATAGACTTTCGGGAAAAACGTGTGGTAAGTTTTTAACCATATTGTTAACTGGTCGCTGATCCTCCTATACATAAAATAAGAATTAAGAAACTATGTTTATTGCATTGCAAGGTGTCTGTCTTTTATCACATGAAATTCATAACCTGTCACTTTGATCCAATTTGAAAATTATATTTTACTGTCTCAACTCTAAATAACATTTTGTTTAGAAAAAATCCAGTGGCACTTGTCTCCAGAAGCACACAGAGCAACTAAAATAAATTATTTATGGGTTTCTATAGTGTGTTTTCCATGAATTCTTAAGGAATCTTTCAAAACATGAATTCGTTATCTAAAACCATTAACTCTTGATCTAAGTTTCTCAATAAAAACAAAGTGTTCATTTCCCTGTGCTTAAGAGGTTAAAAGAATGATTGGCAAATGGCTGGAACATGAGCTCTGTGAGTTCCTGCTGCATTTTTATTTATGTGTAGACTCAGCCATCAATCACCAGCTTCTTACGAACAGAATGTGAGACCGACCCATGCTATTTTTCAAGATAAGAGAGTTTCAGTGCGAATCACAGCCACTTCCTTCTCCTGTGCTAGACGCTAATGACAGGAATAAGGATACTGTGACATTGAGACGCGGGGCAGAGGCACAGAGGCTGAGCCAGAGTGGCCGCCTCCCAGGCCTTCTTGAGTGCTAGGATGGCGGCGCGCCGGCTGATGTCACAAACCCACTCTTGTCTTGTTAGCGGATTCGCTTTGCTGGATGCGTTGTCCATTGTAAAGAAACTCCAATAAAATCTTTCTTAAAAAAATAAATTCACTCATTCCTCAAGAATAGGGGGAGAAAAACAAAGAAAATGAGGATGGAGAGGTTAGATCATGGTTTCTTAGAATGTCCTGTCCCTTATCTGAAGCTTCAGTACTGTAGTCTTAGCAGATTTGCTCCCAATCCCTCCAGGGTATTTCTGTGCCTTCTCCCCTCCTGTATGTCTCCACAGATCTAGGTATAAGTCCTTGCAAAGTTTTCCCTTTAAAATATTTTCACTAAACCCTAAGTAAGGGAGCTAGATAATATTAAAATTGTTATACTTGGTTTAAACAAGAACTCAAAAGGCCATCATCTATAAAATTCAAAGTTTTCTAAAAAGAGCCTTTGAAGAAATGGATAAAAAGGGAAGACTTGGAATAGCCTGTGTAAACTTATTGAGCAGTCCTGTGTGCATTTCGTGGCTAAGTCTTTTTGAAAGTCCCGATTCACGGCAGAAGATACTCCAGTACTTGTAAAATATTTCACTGTTTTAAAAATTCCTTCAAATGTGTTATTTCACTTAAGTTTGCAGTAACTCTGTAAACTAGGAGATCGTGGGTCTCAATTGGCCAGTAAGAAAGATTCTCTGAAGTTAAATGAAGAGTTGCTATTCGAACCTAGAACTCGGGTCCTTAATCGACCATTTGCTGCTTCCTTGAGGAAATGACAGACGGTGTCTAATTTAAGTTTTCAGGATGCCTAAACTGTGTTGAAAACCATACTTATACTTGACATTTAGAAGTGAGAGTATATGTGATAACTTCTAGGAGAAAAAAGTAAATATTTATTCTCCACTGTGAACTTTGACTATAATAATTGGGAAAAAATACGCTGAGTGAACCCAGAGAATTTGAATGCTGACAAAATCAAAGCAGCATACACTAATGACATCTGTATTCTTTCAGGCTTACAACACACAGGGACCAAACGGGTCAACAGGGAAAGCGTTCAAGGTACATCTCCAGCTCTGGGACACTGCAGGACAAGAGAGGTAATAGTGAATTGTTTTGTTCCTAGCTATAACTAGCTTAGAAAAATTTACTTTAATGTGAATGTGTGTCTGTACAGTGTGTGTGTGGGTGTGTTAAGTTGCTTCAGTCGTGTCCGACTCTTTGTGACCCTGTGGACTGTAGCCCGCCAGGCTCCTCTGACCATGGGATTCTCCAGGCAGGAATACTGAAGTGGGGTGCCGTTGTCTCAGGCAGGGGCTCGTCCCAACCCAAGGGTCGAACCCATGTCTCATGTCTCCCACATTGGCAGATGGATTCTTTACCACTAGTGCCACCTGGGAAGTGGCTGTGTGTGCCACTTTCATACGACTACTGTATGTGAACCTGAAAAATGTAAGGAAATGCAACTCTCCTCCTTGTTTCAAAATAGACAACTACATCAACAAATAAAATTAAATTATCTATAATGAATTAATCATAACTAGCAATTATGTATTTGGTGCAGATTGCAAAAATCAAATTTTCAGAAATCTCTGTGAAGATTGTTACGCATTGTCTTTATACTTTGTAATCATAAAAACAAAAAGAAAATCCAGAATTTAATTGAACTGGAGTGGGAAATTAACATTGTTACAAGTGCTACTGGAAGAGTGAGTTGAAGGAAGGGGTGTTAATGTATTTTTCATCTCTTTCTGTATTTACACAACAGCCATGCATCCTGTACCATTTGACTGACTACTATGATTTTGGTCACATCATCACCCTCTAGCTGGAATGTTTTATTTCCTTCCCACTATTCCCAAGCCTCTCCTTTCAATAGGCCTGGCTCACATTACATGTGCCTGGTGGGGCTTTTCCAAACACCCCAGCTGAAACAAACTCCCTCTTTCTTGAACTCTTACAATGTCTATTCTTCCAGGCCTTGCATGGCTGCATGCGTGCTAAGTTGCTTCAGTCGCATCCAACTCTTTGCGACCCTATGGACTGTAGCTCACCAGGCTCCTCTGTCCATGGGATTCTCCAGGCAAGAGTCCTAGAGTGGGCTGCCATCATACCCTCCTCCAGAGGATTTTCCCTGCCCAGGGATGGAACCCAGTCTCCTGTGTCTCTTGCATTGGCAGGCAGGTTCTTTACCGCTAGTGCCACCCGGGAAGCCCATCCATGCTTTAAGTTACTTTAATTAAATAAATTAATTAATTATATATCACCTTGTAATAAGACTTCCCTGGTGGCTCAGTGATAAAAAATTCGCCTGCCAATGCAGGAGACATGGGTTCGATCCCTGGGTCAGAAAGATTCCCCTGGAAGAGGAAGTGGCAAACCATTCCAGTATTCTTGCTTGGGAAAACCCATGGGCAAAGGAGCCTGGCAGACAACAGTCCATGGGATCACAAGAGAGTTGGACATGACTTAGCGACTAAACAACAAAAACATCTTACGATAAGGCATGTCTTTTATTTTTGTCTCTAATGGCTGTTCTTCAGTTCACTTGTGGCCTTCTCACCCCAACACAATTGTGAGCTTCATAAGAACAGAGACAGTGATTGTTTTCTCAGCCTTGTCTCTGGTGCAGCGGCCCAGACAAGACACCCGGTAGACGGTAGTGTTGATTGTTTAGAGCTGCTGGTGCTATGCCATGATTTGAAGAAAATACATTGCTTTGAGATCCAAGCTTTCAAAGTGTAAAAGACCCCAAGCTAGTGAAGCTTTTCAATATTAGATGAAACGAAAATTGGCAATAGGTTGTCAGAGAAGATATGTAGAAGGCACATACCTCCAAATTCTGCATCACATGTCTTACAATGTTTATGCTTGTAAACACTTCAGTCTCTGAAATGAGTCCAAAACATTCTCACTTTCAGTGAGTATAAATGCCAGGAGAGGTGCCGGGCCCTCTCTACGAGCTCTTTTGACTGTGAATTCCATTTACACACATCCTTCAACACGGCTGGTTCTTCTGAAGTCGTTCCTCACAGGAATCTCTGTTCATATGTCAGTTTTGTTGTCACAACGATGTATGTTTTATAGACCAATTTAATTCATTTTTGAAGAAGTAATATGAGAAAATGTGGTTCCCATATGTCTTCGCACACGATATGTCAGCCTAGCGTGATGGCAGGCTTCTCTCATCTGTCCCCTTAAGACAGCTGCTCTAGGAGAGAAATGGAAATACTAGGGATTGTCTTAGTAACACCAAGGTTATTCATCCCTTGAGAATTTTGCGTTCTGTATATTAAAGTGTAGCTAAGCAACAGGATAAACAATGCCTCACACCTCAAGCCTGTGCCCGAGGACGTCTGGCTCTGTAACGCGTGAAAGATAATGGTTATTGATAAAAGTCACATTATGGGGAGGAGGAAAAAAAGCATACCCCGTATGTAAACCTAAAGGATGCAGAGCACAGACTTAGTTCTCAGTGAGGGAGAAAGAGCTCTAATGTGCCCCTGGGATCTGTTTATTCATGGGGTCCTAGCATTCCACATTCTGGGGAGAGAATGAGGTTGGTGGGTGGGGCTAGAAATAAATAAGATTACTTATGGAATAAACCCTGGAAAGGCTTCCCTGGTGGCGCAGTGGTGAAGAATCCGCCTGCCAGTGCAGGAGACATGGGAGACACGGGTTTGATCCCTGAGTTGGGAACATCCCCTGGAGGAGGGAATGGCAGCCCACTCCAGTGTTCTTGTCTGGGAAATCCCATGGACAGAGGAGCTTGGTGGGCTACAGTCCATGGAGTCGCAAAGGGTTGGACAGTGACTGAGCACGAGCACAGAACCCTGGAAAATCTGGGGGCTCACAGGGTCCTGAGGTTGAGTGGTCCAGGGTATGAGCCTGGCTCAGAGCAGAAGTATCCTGTCCATGTTGCTATGGATGCAAAAGTGTTCGCTCCAATGAGATCTATCCAACAAGTACGTTTTAAAGTAACTGTCATGGGCTGTGGTAATGAGAGGGGAGTAAGGCACAGTAGATTTGTCCTCAGATAAGAAACACACACACACACACACACTCACACACACTTAAAGAGGGGACAGAGAACAGACTATTGTGGCTCACTTAGCCACACTCTTGTGGTTTGAGTAGGAGACAGTTTTGTGAGTACAGATTGTCCCCAAAGAGAGAGAAATAACCATTCAATTAAAACACTATAATCTCTGAGCTTCTTCTAGTGACTGGTAGGGGCAAATCCACAGGATAAAATTGAGTAAGATTTTTGGTATTTCATAATCATCATGATTATATCCTACCAAAGAATCTTATTTTGGAAATAAATAGTCTTAACTAAAATTTCTCTTTTCTGTGTCTCCGTATTAAAAGTATTCTTTCTATTTTTGTCATTTACCTCCTTAGTAATTTCATATCCTTTGCTATTTTCTATCTTTGTTTCTTTCTCTAAATCTGACAAACACTTAATCGTCAAAAAAATATTTCAGAGTCATGAAAACGCAATGGATGGCGATTTAAAAGCACAGCTTCTTTTCTCTTGGAGGTTCCTGTCTAGGATGGAATTTGGATAAAGCAACAATTGCAATAAAGCTTCAGGACAGTAACAGGAAAACAAAGAGTGGCTGGTAGCTGTCAGGTACACCAGGAGGAGGCAATAACCCAGATGGCTGTGTTGGGAAGTCTGGGGAACTGATACTCATATATATATATATACTCATACACGATGTATGAGTAAATCTTTTCCTGGCTAAAGGGAGTAGGAGGTAAAGGAAGCCTGAAGGCAAGGTCACCCACAGGAATAACAGCGTGGGTGAAAGCCCAGGGGAGAGAGTGAACTTTCCAAGAACTTAAAAGAAGCTCAGCATGCCTGTGGGTAGTCAGGAGATAAAGCTGGATAGATGAGAAGGGTCAGTTCATGCAGAGCCTTGGCGGATTATTGAAAAGTTCAGTCATTATCTTATTATCTTTAGAGCCAGGTATCATCATCTAACATTTTTAGCAGAGGGTTTATATAATCAATAGGAAGAACTCGGGGAAGGAGAGGGCCCAAACAACACTGGAGACAGGAAGCCTGTCAAAATTATCCTGGTGGAAGATAATGGCCTCAAAACTAGAGTAGTGGCAGGGTACATGGAGAGAAACAAGAGGGTCAGGAGATATTTGTTGATTGCTTGTATATAACAGGTGAAGGAGAAGGAGGCTGTGGCACCCAAGGAGGATGGTGATGTCATTGATAGAAAAATAAGAGAGAGGGTGAGTTTTCTTTCAAACATGTGAAGTTGCTGGTACCTTAGTTTCCTTCAAGTGGAAATACCCAACAAGTAATTGGGCACACAAGTAGCCAGGCAGGAAACATCTAGACCTATAAACTTGGGGTTCAACATGTACACCAGGATAATTGAGCCAGCAAAGTAGACAAAATAACCCAGTGAATATATGTAGAGGATGAAGGGATCAAGAATAGAACCCAGAGGAAACCCAAGAATCTACAAATAGGCCAAAAGAGGTGACCAAAAAATTAGGAGGACATTTAGGATAGCAAGAGATCTGCTTCTCTGTTTAGAGTCATGTGCCTTTCTTAAAACCAGTTACCAACTTCCCTTCTTTATCAGTATAACCCAAAGCTTCTCTGGACCCTCTGTGTCATCTTCAGTTTTGCCCACTGCACACATTGAAGTGGATCTCAGAGCATCTTCATCTTCCCTGAGGATGTTGGGGTGGGGAGGGTTGGAGCAAGAGAGAGCAAGTGCTTGCATTACACGTGATGGAATGTATTGTTCAAAATCCTCCCTTAGAAACAGGTGTTCTTATTTTCCCTCCTCAACTAGTGAGTCTCCCTGCCCTTCCCTCCATTCCCCTAACCAAGTTTTCTTCTTCCTTTGTTCACTGTCCTCCTTCCTTCTCCTTAAGAGATATGCATGTTTTATCCCCAAAGAGTGCAAATAAAAGAGTTCTCTCACCGACATTGTTTTTCCCTACAAAAGGAAAAACAACTTCCCTACTTCCAGCTGCTGACAAGTTGTGGTCCTCTGAACGTAATCACAGGCACTCATTTTCAGCCTGCCATGTGCCCAGCTTCCTTCTGGCCACAGACAGGAAAATTGAAAAGTAGAAGTTGAAGTCTCAGTCCTGGAGTGTCTTATACTTTAACCATGGGCCACAAGATGCCTGTGAGCCAAAGAGAGAACGATTCCAAGAGGCTGTGTGAGCAAGCGTGTGATTGAAGGTTACAGACTCTTGCATGCGTGCCTGCTGTGGAACGTAAAGCCTCAACAGGATCTTAAATCTACAACCAGATGGTCTGCTCTGACCCTTTGGCAGTCTTTCTGCCCACTCGCCCACTCGCGAGGACAATCCAGAGGGATGCCATGGAGAGTTCGTCTCTGAAAGGGACATAGTGTTGTTTGTACTGTCATCAGAATGTCCGGCAGAATAACTTTCAGAGCTGTCCACTGTGTTTTCTTGGCAGATTCCGGAGCCTCACTACAGCATTCTTCAGAGATGCCATGGGTTTCTTATTAATGTTTGACCTCACCAGTCAACAGAGCTTCTTAAATGTCAGAAACTGGATGAGTAAGTGGGACTGAATAACTTCCGTTGGCCACGTTGGGACCCAACGGCTCTATCTGCTTCTTGGCCTCACAAGATGAAACCAGAAAAAGTCAGAGGTTTAGTGTTGCCCATGTCACCTTCAAAGTGGTGGCTTTTATGTGGCTCACCCAAAATGGGCTGGAATCGTTTTTTCCTTTGACACCTTAGGCAAATCACCACCTATGCATAAGGACTTTATTATTGCAGTGGACAGGCCATTCATTCCACTTGTGCAGTAAGTCTTGAAGGATTTCTGACAACTCAGCGAGGGTCACTTCTACTTTGTCTAGCCTGGAGAGGACACAGAAAGAGCGGCATTTTCTGAGTAGGCACCCTGGCCCCTACAGTGGGTGCCCTCGCACACGGGTTTACTCATTAATTAACTCTTGGGTCAGTTAGGTGAGAAATTGTTTCAGAGAAGAGCAGCCACACCAAGATACCATACAGTGTGTCAGTCAGTAAGCTCACGTTGAAAGTTTACTTTTTTTGGATAAGTGTTCAAATGTGAGAAAGACTGGTATAGAAAAATCTCCAGCTTTCATGGCAATTTAAACACAATAAGGCTTCAAATTAACCTAATCAGTTATTAAATCCAGATTGATGTCAGCGCAGAAGAGTGGTATTTTGTTTTTCCTTTTTTTCAAAAATGGTCGTAGCACTGAAGACCGTATTTAAGATTACAAAGACCCGTTTTGAATGCACGGGACACACTAGCAATCCCATGGGGCTGGTGCTACTTATTTCTAGAGCTGTCGGGGCTGTCTCTGGCCAGGGGGCTATTTTTTGAAAGATCAGATCATGTTATCCCCCTGCTCCAAGTCCTTCTGGCGTTTCCCACTTCATTTGAAATAAAATCCAGAGTCCTTTGCCGACCTCTAAGGCCATCATGGAAGCCTGGCGTGCTGACCTCTAAGGCCATGGGGTCCCAAAGAGTCAGACACGACTTAGCGACTAAACAACAGCAAAGACCGTCCTCGTTGCTTCCTCTGTAGTTCACGCTCCCTCTGCCCCACTCACTGGCCTCCAGCCCAAGGTCGCTCCTGAAAAGCACAATCCTGCCTAGGGGCCTTAGGTTTCTGTTTCCTCCTGCCTTGATTTCTGTTTTCCCATGTATGAATTCTTTCAGCTCCTTCAAGTTCTTGTTCAGACCTCATTTATCTCTTGGGAGAAGCTTTCCTGACCACTCCATGTAAAACTGTTCTTCATCACTCTGTGTGTGCCCAGGACACTTTCTGTTCCATTTGGTCACTGCCCCAGCTGACATCATATGTGTCATGCATCATACATGTCACAAGTCATATCATGTTACACATTTCTCTGTGTTGTTGTTGCTGTTCAGTCACTAAAGTTGTGTACAGCTCTTTGTGACCTCATGGGCTAGAGCATGCCAGGCTCCCCGTCTTTATTATCTCCAGGAGCTAGTACTCAGTTTCATGTCCGCTGAGTCAGAGGTGCCATCCAACCATCTCATCCTCTGCCTCCCCCTTCCTTCTTTGCTTCCTTGTGGTTTTGATTCTTTCCACTTCTAGAATGTGAGTTCTATAAAGGTTCAAACTTGGTCTGCTTGTTCTGTTGCGATACCCCAGAGCAGCTGGCTGAGTATCTGGCTGTGCAGATTCTCAAATATATGCATATATATATATATAAAATGGCTTTAAATGTGAGCTCAATAACACAGTTGTGCTAGTGGAGAAAAATACCAACAAATTCTGACTTATTTATTTGCTTCTCCAAATGAGTATTCAGCCTAGGATCTGTCTCCATTTTCTTTTATTATTACATTTCTTCATCTAAAGTGTTATTATTAGATAATATATAATGTTTTGTTTTTATTATTAGATAATATTATTAGATAACACACCAAATGTTACTATTAGATTCTGGGGAGATAAGGAGATAAGGTTATTCAGTTCTTTCAGAGTGATTTGTTTGTCATTTTTCAAGGTAGATGAGATGCTCTCTTGCTTCTAAAAATTTCTAGGATACTGTTGGGATTTAAGATAATTAATTGCCATTTCTAATAAGGCTTTAATTTTTAATATCCAAATAACTGGTGTTACAGAGTAACTTCCTTGTCTGGCCTAAACAAGGTTGCACTTAGCATGCCTTGAGGTAGACAGTCCCATAACCTTGAAAATACAGGTTCGCAAGGTTTTTTTTTTTTAATCATTTCTTTCCTTCTTCCCTCCCTTCCTTCTCCTCCTTCTCCTCCCCCCATACCTCCTTTCTTTTGGAAAAAAGAGAAAAACAAATAACCTCTCTTAATATTGTTTCTACATGAATTTGTGGTGGTTCAAAAATGCTCTGCTCTTCTGAATTTGGATTTCAGGAAAGAAAAATGTGGCAGCCTCCTGAAGGAAAGAGCAGACAGTCCCTGTACTTGAAGGGGCTTCCCCAGTGGCACTAGTGGTGAAGAAACCAGCTGCCAATGCAGGAGACATAAGAGACATGGGGTTCTATCCTGGGAGGGGGCAAGATCCCCTAAAGAGGAGGTGGCATACTGATGCTTGTCTAGAGAATCCCATGGACAGAGGAGCCTGGCAGGCTGCAGTTCAGAGGGTGGCAGAGAGACACGACTGAAGTGACTTAGCACACACGCGCATATACTTTAAGGCCATGTTCTCTTATCTTCCCTTATATTTGAGGAATAAATGGTCTGAAAAGCAGTATATTCAACTCAGGTGAACATTCCAGGATGTTCACTTCCAGGGGGTGTGGTGGTAAAGAATCCGCCTTCCAATGCAGGAGACATAGGAGACACAGGTTCAATGCCTGGGTCGGGAAGATCCCCTGGAGAAGGAGGTGGCACCCCACTCCAGTCTTCTTGCCTGGAGAATCCCATGGACAGAGGAGCCTGGCGGGCCACAGTCCGTGGGGTCACAAAGGGTCAGACATGGCTGAGCACACATCACCTCTGTGCTCATCTCAGAGGACATCTCCCCAGATGAAGTACTTCATGCCCACTCTTGCTAATCTTCACAGCCTGCCACCTGTGAGGCAGTATCTCCACTTTCTAGATGAGGAAACTGTGGCTGGGAAGAGTGAAGCACCTTGGCTAAGATAACTAGTAAACGGCCGAGTTGAAGACGAGCGATTCGATTAGGACCCTGAAGTATGAGCAGTCTTTCGACATCACTTGTTCCTAACTGACTTGCTGGTTCCGTCTGTTTTCTTTCCAAGGCCAACTGCAAGCAAATGCTTATTGTGAAAATCCAGATATAGTACTAATTGGCAACAAGGCAGACCTGCCAGACCAGAGGGAAGTCAATGAACGGCAAGCCCGGGACCTGGCTGAAAAATACGGGTAAGTCGCCTACGTGGAAATATCCTCTGACCTCACACACTGCTGCTTAGTTAGGGGGCAGGGTCATGAGGCTGATATTTGGAGGGATCTCCTTGATTCAGGATTGACAGATGAATGAAAAAGGTCTCCCAGAGGAATAGATGTGAGGCTTTTAATGAAATTATTTAACAGTAATAACCGCTCACATTTACTAATGTTATTGTGCACTGGCACCTCTTCCTCGCCTTTAATTTATCTAACCCCTGTAATTATGTATAGGAAATGTAGAGTTATCCCATTTGATACGTGAGGAATTGAGACATAGAGATGTTGAGTAACTCATGGCAGGCCACATAGCTAGTGAGTCGTAGAGCTTGACTTCGATCCAGGCTGTCTGAGCTCAGAGCCCATCCTTTGAACATTGTATCCTACAGCCTCTCAATAGCTGCAAAACCCTAAGGGATAATACCTGACCTGGACATAATACTGCAGTTATTACGCTGAAAGTGAAAGTGTTAGTCACTCAGTCTTATCCGACTCTCTGCGGCCCCATACACCGTAGCCCGTTAGGCTCCTCTCTCCATGGAATTCTCCAGGCAAGAATACTGGAGTGGGTTGCCATTCCCTTCTCCGGGGGATCTTTCTGACCCAGGGATCGAACCCAGGTCTCATGCATTGCAGGCAGATTCTTTACCGTTTGAGCCACCAGGGAAACCCAATTATTATTATCCTAGCTAACTTAAATGTCAGAGTAAAAAAGTTTAAACACCCCATGTAGTTAGAAACTGACTCCCAAGGCAGAAATTGTCATTCTTTTTCGAATTTAAGTACTTTCGTCAAATGGGGCAGTTCTTTACCTCCTTGAGAGTTTTACAAATAAATGTGCATGTCTTCTTGAAACTTTGGATTCTAAATAAATGTAGATTGTATTCACATGAATATACTCTGCAGTGCCTGCCTAATTTCTAAATCAGACTTCTAGATAATTGATTGGAGGGAAGTAATAGGCTTCCCTGGTGGTTCAGATGGTAAAGAACCTTCCTGCAATGCGGGAGACCTGGATTTGATCCCTGGGTCAGGAAGTCCCCTGGAGAAGGGAATCGCACCCCACTCCAGTGTTCTTACCTGGAGAATCCCAGACAGAGGAGCCCGGTGGGCTACAGTCCATGGGGTGGCAAAGAGTCGGACACGCCTGAGTGACCAACACACTGATAGTTTAAAGGCAGCATGGCTCATATTTGCCCTCTTCATTTTTAAAAACTCAGTGGTGATGCTTGGCTTCAAGTACCTGAGCACCTTGTGTAGCAGTTTCCTTGCCCATAAAGCTGGTTACACCCATATAGAAAAGCAACCCACCAGTTTTCACTCACTGAGGAAAACCAAGGATGTTTTCCAACTCAGCCAGCAAAATCGTGATCATTTCACAATCTCTCAGCCAGCCATGTTTTCGCACGTGTGACTCATTCGCACATCCTGTTGTATCTTTTCTGGTTCCTTCCTTGCAAAAATATTTGTCATCTCTTCCATGCTAGCATACCATATTTTGAAACAAGTGCAGCGACTGGCCAGAATGTGGAAAAAGCTGTGGAAACCCTTCTGGACTTAATAATGAAACGGATGGAACAGTGTGTAGAGAAGACCCACATCCCCGACACAGTCAATGGGAGCAGCTCTGGAAGGCTGGATGGGGAGAAGCCAGCAGAGAAGAAATGCGCCTGTTAGACTTTACCCCAGCTGCTGGTCATCCAGAGCCCTGGGCAAACGTCACTTCCAGAAAGAGCGACAAACCACACCATTGTTGTTGAGTAAACCGTGTATTATGGCATGTCTTTCTTTCCCTGCCAGAAATTTTAAAAAACCCGAATAGTCAACAGTTTTCAAAAGAGTTGACCAGTAATCCCTGAAGCCCCTCCAAACAAGATCAAAGATTTCCTACTGTCATTGTACCATCATGGATACTCAATTTGTTTTGATATTTTTTTTCATAAAGAAGATGAACATAGAAAAGAGTGTGGAAGAAGAAATATCAGTGAGTTTTCCATCAGAACCAAAATTACCTTGTCACACTGGGGACACGAATAGGTTTCTGAAGGGAGAACACAGAAAGATGACTTATTTTTAAAGGTTGGATTTACTTGTTATATAGAATCTGATTTGGACTTTTAGGTTTGCATTGAGGGGGACATATTAGCTAAAAGTGCATAAACAATAAAGAATTCTAAATGTCATTTAGAGTGACATTACTATGTATCCTAAAACCTGTGCTAGAATGACAATATTACTGATAAGGTTATGAGAGGATGAATGAATGCCAGACTTCTGAGAATATGTAGGAGACTGTGTAATAATGCCATTTGTATATTCTTAATAAATGGCAAATAGACAAGAATAAGACTGTGAATGACAGAGGACAAGAAAAAGGCCCAAAGAAAGAAATGAAGGTATGAGAAAATGACATTTGGACAGCTGAAATTAAATGTGTCTCTTATAGATGTCTGGGAGAGTTACTTAGCCAAATTTCAATCAAGCCAATCAGAAGCTGACATTATCGGTTGGCATTAAGAGAGTGTCCAGAGGTTTCCATTTCCAACACAATTTTAGAAATTGATCTAGTGTTCAGCTTCTGGTGTAGTGTTCAGCTTCACATTTCACATTTCTTAGCAAATCATGATAAAAGTCACAAGGAGAAATTAAAGGTTGCTGTTTATTGAATATCTCTTTATGAACTCAAGAAAAACTATTTAGCCTTAATTTTTTAGATAAAATATGCTAGTGATATGAAATAAAAAGTGACTATTAATTCTAGGTTTCTAATTTACGAAGTACTAGAAACTCTAAATCACATTGCCCCCTCCAGGCTACATCCACCCCTGGCTTTGATTCAACTGTAAAAACACAGATGTGTCACTTTGTAGATAAACAACTTCAGAATAATGATGGATCAATTTTATGGTCACTGAATTTTAATGTCATTCATCACAAAAAAGTTGATACCTCATGCAATATTGCAGTGTATTTAGCATCTGTTTTTATTTTGCCTGAGGCAAAATACCTATGGGTGAACTATATTTGGGGGTTGGCAGAGATGGAACTGTATCCTATCTCACCAAAATTTAGTTAATGGCTTCATTTTTCCCATACTGCTGTCTTTTCTTTCTAAAAATGATCACAAAAGCATTTTCCATTGGCCTATTCTTATTACTATGTCTAATATTACATTGTTCTTTTTTTATTTTAGCTTCTGTTAAACATAAGCCATTCCTTTTAAACTTTTATTTAAGTGTTTCAGTCAAGTTTATCAATAACAAAGTCATCATACTCTAGGTTTTCTCTGTTTATTATGAGTATATGATTTTTCTAAAGGATAGCTCCTCTTTGTAGAAAATTTTGCCAATTAAACTTCACTTTCCTAGACTCTGTATACTTTTTGTTGAGTTACAAACATAGGAAACTCTAAATCTCAGCCCCCCACATTTAACCTCCTCTATCAAACTCCATCTGGCATGAATCAGTTTTTGGAACACAGATCCAAGGGAGTATCCAGCTGTAAGTCCCAGAAATGTGCCATGAATCAGGTAATTTGGAAGTGTTTAAGTCAGTCCCTTAACAGGCTAGCACAATCTCAGTGCTGGCTGCCCAGGTCCTGTGATTCCTGCGTGATGCCAGCTTCTAAAACTGGTCATGGGTGGGTATTCCCTCCCACGATGCTGATGTTCTTCCTGACCTCAGCGCCTGTGCCAAAAGGATATTAGGTATTAGCTAACATCAAAGATGTTTCCTCTGGAAGGAATGTGAGCAAAAACAATGTAACCATTGATGTGGCAAACTTGGGTGAATTCTTGTGGTCATTATATTGATTTCTCCCTTGGATTCAAATTGTGATGTCCCCTGCATTTCCATAATAGGCAATATGTAGACTTTCTAAAATCCAAGAAGCATTCTATTTTGGATATTTGTTTTTTCTATTTATTTCCCAGTTATATGATTGATTTGCTTATGCCAAGATTCTGTCACTGTCAGTTATTTAACAAGCTTTTTATTCAGGAACTATTTTAAGATTATTATTTGATAGCCATAGCGTGAAACAGAGGGTGATGATGCCTATAATTATAGAACTATTCCTATAAAAAATAACAGTTATTGGGTAATACTATCAAGAGGAACAAAATTAAAAACAGTCAAGAAAATTATTTTAAAATAGTATTCTGCTTATAAATACTTGATCTAAAATATTTTATTCTCTGTTGAGTTTGGCTTAAGACCCCAAAGTCTATGTAGACCATTACTAATAACCATCACTCTTTCATTATTTCAGAATTATTTTTTCCATATAATTCATTTTACAATTTTAACTTGATCTAGAGCCATGAAGTATAAGACTGCTTTTGAAGAATTGCATTAATACACAGCAATGTGTGTTACTTATTATCTCCCAAATGCTTTAGTAAGCCATATTTTATTTTGGAGAATTATTTAAAATGTACATGAAGTTCTTTCTGATATAGAAACCATTTCTGAAGTGTTTACACTGGTTTGATGTTTACATTGTCCTAATAGAGTGCCTCGGATACCTCCATGACCAAATTTGTCTATAGCCACATAGCTCATTTCCTGTAATACCTTGGTATAGGAAGGGCTCGCAGAGACACTAGCGCAGCTAAAGTTATTTTGATGTCTTCAGCAAAGGGTATAAGGATATTATTCGAATCTGGAGATTATTACCACCATCTCTTGGTCACTTTTTGGGAAATGGACATTTCTTGAGACTCTAACTGTGATTAGGTACAAGATTACCTTTTAATCTAAAAAAAAAAAAATCCTTTGGAAAATGCATCAAAAGTAGTTGAGAGAACATGTCTGTCTTGCTGTGATGAGGAAAAGAAGTCACAGATTGGCAGAAAAAAATGCTGAATACTAGAAATTTGACTTGTGGGTCTTGACATAAGGCTTTTAAAAAGAAGTCACAGATTGGCAGAAAAAGTGCTGAATACTGGAAATTTAACTTGTGGGTCTTGACATAAGGCTTTTATTTTTATTTTTTTTAGATTTCTCAGGAATTCCTTTTTATTTTTTTTATTGGTTTTTCCATACAATGACATGAAATCGCCATGGGTTTACATATTCTCCCCCTCCAGAACCCCCCTCCCTCCTCCCTCCCGATTCCCTCCCCCTGGGACATCTCGGTGCACCAGCCCCGAGCATCAATCCTGGGCTGGTGATTGATTTCACATGATAATTAACATGTTTCAATGCCATTCTCCCATATCATCCCACCCTTGACATAAGGCTTTTAAAACTCTGGCCAGTGAGCACTCTAGCCAAGATGCTATCATTTCCGTAGTACCAGCTATCATGCTACAGATGATTCAGAACCAGCATTTTACTAAAGTAGATATTTTCCCTGTTGTTTTTAACCAGACAGGACATTCTGTGATCAGTGAGTGCTTTTGTTATGCTTCTAGTACAAGTTATTCTCTGCCAGTCCATTCAGATAAGAAAAGCTGGGCAGGAGTTTTTTACCCTTTCTTGTCTCCCTTATAAAAGAGAGAAGTTTGACCATAAAGGACCACTACATTAAAAAAAAAAAACAGTTTAATAACAGCTGAAGTATTCTTGAAAGTGTAAATTTTGTCCACTGGGAATCAACAAATTTGATGAAGCTCAGACATGTTCTCACCAATCGAGTGGGTGCCTTGGCTAGAAGGAAAAGCAATATGTGTAAAGAGGTATAGTATACACCTAGGTGTAGCATATAACCTGGGACTACAAATATGAGGGAGAATCCTCACCCATAGAGAATTTTGGAGTTTAAAACTCAAATTGTAAAGAGATCATATTGAAGTTTCTAGTTTCCTAACGTACCTAATAACTTTTTAAAAGGAAGATCTGTGAGCTATGTTAGCCAAAGCAATAGAAAAGTTGTCCTTCACCTTCTACTCCCAAGCTTTAAAGCATTAAAAGACGTCTAATGCTTTTGAATATTTTAGGGAAAGCTTTATCATTTTTAAAGATACTAAGATGCTGTCTATATTTAAAACTATTGTCTAGGAATTCGCCAAAAGCTATATTTTCTTCTTTATCTTTGCTAAAATGGTATAAGCTTATTTCTGGGAAGAGTGCTGAGCTCTTAAACATGGAAAGTAGAGAATATGCTCTGAGTTGAGTGTTGTCTCAATGTTGTATAAATCTATAGAGATACTTGCCTCATAAAGTAGAACTGTTAGATGAATAGGGAGTTTTATAAACGTATTGCCTTGGAGTTCTTGAGTAGAGACCCAACCATGATGACACTGTTGAGTAAGAACTGTGAAGAAAGATTAGAGATTAAAAATAGAGTTTCTGACTTTGGGAGAACATGGAGAAGACCATACTTAAAAGGCTGATTTATATATATATATATATATAAAACAAACAGAGAAACAGTTATGTATTGGGGGCTTCCCTTGTAGCTCAGTCAGTAAAGAATCTGCCTGCAAGGCAGGAGACCTGGGTTTTGTTCCTGGGTTGGGAAGATCCCCTGGAGAAGGAAATGGCAACCCACTCCAGTATTCTGGCCTGGAGAATCCTGTGGACAGAGGAGCCTGGCTGGCTTTACAGTCTATGGGGTTGCAAGAGTCGGACACGACTTAGTGGCTAAACCACTACCATGGCAGAAATTTACCTATTATTTCTACCTACCAAGTAGAAGTTAAGGCCCTTAGAACTAAGCTAATAAAAATATTTAAATACCAAATATTTCATGATTGGCATCAAAATTTGAGAAGCTTAGAACCATTTTATTTATCCTATCTGAATCTAATTTCCTCATAAATTGCACTTTAATTTTTTAAGAAGTAGCATCACAAAGGCCTTTCTGTAGAGTTCTTTTACCAACAGCCTATGTTTAAGGTATTTTCTAATCCATATTTAGAGAGAATAACAGGCAAACAAACAAAAAGACGAGTACCAAAATAAGACGGTTATTTAAAAGCATGTCATCTTTCAAAGAAAAAAAAATGCGAAGTTATTTAAATTTGTTTCCCAGTTCCTTTTCTTTCCAACAGGTCTTGGAAGTGATGGCTATTATCCCTCAGTAAACTTAGTCTTTGGCAAATTCTGTCGGAGCTGTATGTCTGTCCTTACCCTAATGGATCCCTTATTTAATGGCTATTGTTGACACATCAATATATTATTTGTCCCTAGCAAAGCAATGTTATATGCTTATCCTTACTCTTCTCTTCTCCAGGTTATTTTTTCAAACACTCTTTGAGAGGAAGACTAGTATTTAGGAAGGCAAGTGGCCAGAAAGAACAATTTGGGAGCTGTGGGTATGTCATTAAATATGCCTTCTCCTCGTATGAGGCTTATAAATCCTGTGTAACTCACAGGGTTCATTTCAGGCTCCAAAGAGAACATATGTAGAAACTGGTTTATAAATTATGTCCCATTTCACAAACTGACACTATTATCCCAAGCTAAGAATAATAAAACATCACAGCCATACTTTCATAACCATACGTTCACAAGTGTTATAGCAGGCACAAAACACCAATTTTAGTAGAGATATCAGAAACTTGAAATGCGTAGTCGGCTCTGGTCATTGTCTTTGACTGAAAACGTTTAATGTATCTCAAGCTATTGAAAAAATAAATATGAGTTCTATTTCATTCTGTAGGTCATCTTGTATCTCTTTCAAGGAATCCAATTACATTCTACATAGTATATTAGAATTTGGTCAAAATCCTCCTTGTATAAACAGGACTTTGTGTCCACAACCCTGTAAGAGATACTGACTGTATCTGAAATCATTTGAGGAAAGTTATCCTGCTTAATGTGTTAAAAGTAGACAACATCCCAACAGCCTACATTTAAGTGGTATTATCCTCATTTTTAGGCTAAGCACGTTCGATTGTTTTGTCTGTCTCAGATCTGTTTTGTCTAGTGCTATGAATGTAAATTAAAACCTTAAACATGGAGTTTTTATTCTCTGTGACCCTGAATCGACTGTGGTGCCGGACAGACACTGTCAGGTCATTATTTTGTTGTACCAAAGTTCTAGTAGCTTCAGAAATCAGAGCATCCAATGACTTTGTGGTGTGTGGGTTTAAATATTACAGCCGAGAACTGTATTCAGTGATTGTTTCCGCACACTTTTCAAATAAAAATGCATTTTTATCATTATTTTGTGTACTCAAGGCAATCTTATTTCTGTGCTGTAGTCAGATGTATGGAGGATGGGGAACATTAAGTGAATACCAGTATGGAAACCATATCAAGTTAAATGTGATGTCCATTAGGAACTAGGAAAGAAATGGTTTAGGTCTCGCCAAGTGATTTTTATCCCGTCTCTCAAAACTTTCTAAAATGTTTGAAAGTGAAAGTGTTAATCACTCAGTCGTGTCCAGCTCTGCGACCCCATGAACAACTGTAGCTGTCCAGGCTCCTCTGTCCAGGGGATTCTCCAGGCAAGAATACTAGAGTGGGTTGCCATTCCCTTCTTCAGGGGATCTTCCCAACCCAGGGATGGAACCCAGGTCTCCCACATTGCAGGCAGATTCTTTATCATTTGAGCCACCAGGGAAGGCCACATATTATTTGTTTAAAGACTGAGATTTTCAAGGGAACTTTTCTAATAACTTTGAAGGATGCACTCATAAAATCGGCAGTTAACATGTTGAAGTTACGTCAAGGTTCGCCAGTACTTCAACCTATTATAACCTATTTCTTTCCCATAAGAAAATGCTGAAGACGGTCATCTCCTTTAGTCACAGACTGGGAACAGGGCTGATGTTCAAGGCCAGTTCAAGACCACAACCATACAGCTTACTTTTAAATGTTCATTTGCAAAGTTGTTCCCAGAGTTGTTCTTCCTCCATATGTTACATAGATAAGCTTTGCCAAGATAATGATGAGCTTTTAACTTGAAGATAAACAACTCTCCCACAGTAAGCAAATAAATCCTTGGCACCACTCTCTCAACTTTACTCCCTGGTAGCAGTAATGCCTGGAGAAGGAAATGGCAACCCCCTGTAGCATGCCCGCCTGGAGAATCCCATGGACAGAGGAGCCTGGAAGGCTACAATTCATGGGGTCACAAGGAGTCGAACACGACTGAGTGACTCACCACAGCAGTAATGCTTCGTCACACAGGCAGAATCTTTTTTTCCTGGGTTCATCTTAATTCAAGGTAGGTCATCAGAGATTTGCTTTTCCGAACGGTTTTATAGGGTGCAAAAATAGTCATAGCATGTCCCATACTGAAGCAAAAGTAAGACAATCGAGACATTCAACTGTAATGGTAGGACTTCTTTTTAAAACTGTATGTAAGGTATTTGTATGATCACAGCTCACGATACCAAGGAAAATTTTGTTTCTAATATGGATTGTTAGCTGTGGAGAAAGAATAGCTGTAATAAGAGGGTGAGCATTACTCTTCTGCTAGAAACTCATTTAGGGGGCTTGCATTATGATTTAGGAAGCCAACAGACTAATTATAATTTGACTAAGGCTTTATTGTAAGTACTAGAAAGATTTTGTGATACACATCAGATTTTTTAAATCATCATCGATTTGAACCATTCTTGGAGGTCTCTGAGAGAAAGACACTTTTTTTAACCAAAAGTTAAAAAAAAAAAAAAAAGCAGCAGACTTCAATCTCTTCGATTAATTCCCTAGAGAAATTTACATCGTGAGCTCATTTACCCTCGTGAAAAAGTGAACCCGAAGGAGCGGTTTGGCGTCATGTTAGTTAAGACACTGGGTTATGAACCCATATTACCCAGCTTCACAGGCCCCCTTCTTGTCCCTTGACTTCCGAGAGCAGTTCTGCCTGAGTTCTCTAGGCCAACAGCGTAGGTCAAAACAAGACCTCAACTGAGCCTTTCAAAACTGAGCAGTTTTCTCTTCACTGACCTTTCCACAGAACCTGGGCTTGCTTCCAAGTCAGGGAAACGTGGGCAAAGGAGGGAATTGAGAAACAGATTCCAGAAAATCATTAGCTTACCACTGCTAGGAATTCAAAGCCGAACTTGAAGGCTAACTTACTAAACAAATAAAAGAGATGACTTATACAACATAAATGTAAAGGAATATGTTGCATGAGAAACGATTTAGACAACATTGGGGCTGATTCTTCACCTGCCCATCCAGCTGATGCCCTGGCTCTTCCAGAATACACCTGGCCTGTGGGACTCGTGCGCCTGTGCCCCCTCTATCTGGACCCCACTTCCACCCAAAAATATTTCCTTCCAGGCACTCCCCTAGCTTTCCTCCTATCTTTGCTTAAATAGTACCTTCAAAGAGAGAGGTCTTATTTAAAATCGTCATCCTGTGTAACTGACCAATTTATTCATAGTAATAGCTTCAAAGATCAGTCAATTAAAAATTGTAACTGCAGCTTTTCATACCTGGTTACTCCCTATGTCTAACTGCTGCTTCACAGTCCATGGGACTTCCCTGCGTGTATTATCTGTTCTTCATCATTAGATGATATTTCCATGAAGACTTAGATTTTCCCCTTTTCTTTCTTCCTACCACATGCACCCTCTCCCGTCTCCCCACTGCTGTCGCCTTGGCATCCAGAAGGGGCCTGGCAAACAGGGAGCCTCAATAAATATTGTGGAATAAGAAATGAGTGAATCTTAAAGACGTGGTGCTCTACTGAAATAGAGCCATGGATGTAGATGGCAAACATGGTCACAAGGGGGTAAGGAAGGGAGGAATAAAATGGGAGATCAGGATTTAAATAGATCCTGCTACATATAAAATAGAACTAGTAAAAACCTACTGTATAGCACAGGAAACTCTTCTCAATATTCTGTAATGGCCTATACGGGAAGAAAATCTAAAAAGAGTAGATATATGTGTATGTATAATTGATTCACTTTGCTATACACCTGAAATTAACACAACACTATAAATCAACTATATTCCAATAAAAAATTTAAAAGAGAATACACTGGCTAGAGCAAAATTTGAGACACTAAACATTACTACTACTTCCCAATGTTTCTCTGTACTCCTTCACACTCTCTCCCTCTATGCCTATCCTCAAATACTGATTTACAACCTGTCCCCATAAAATCATATGGTATTGAATGTGTCCTCTTTTTTCAGGATTTTTTTCAAGTGTCATAATTTTGTATTTATCTATAGTTGCCACATTTATGGTTTATTTTTATTGCTGAGTTATATTCCAATATAAGGAAGGCAGAAAGGAAGGAAAGGAATTATAATGATTTTTATTTGTTTAAAGAGTTTTTACTTACTGAAAGATTGGGTCCCTACTTTGATATTGATAAAGATATTATAATTTTCAGATCAGAGGATTTCAAGTCAAGTAAGAATTTTCAAAGTGAAACAATATGAAAGAATCTGATAAGTATCTGTATGTTCTTAATTTTATAATGTTACCATTTTCTCAAATATAGAATAAAAATTTAATAGATTAGTTTTGTAATTAATTTGGATTCATAGAAAATCAGGAGAAAAATTCAAGGTGTTAACTAAATATCTGCTCACTGACACAAACTATTATGGATTACATTGTCATCAACAGTCAGGTAACAACTGCTTGATTCATTTATGCATAATAATTTTAATGTAAAGAAACAAAACCCACAAAATTATATCAAATTTATTTTAAGGCATATCATAAGCAATTATTCAACTGGTACACACTATACCAATTGTTTAACACTTCTTAATGATAATTTACAACAATACATGTAATCAAAGTGAAATGAAGCTCCTTTTCATTTCCCATCCTCATGTATTTATTTCAAAGCCCACCTCAGACCTTCTTATCCAATATATTGATTAGTATAATTATAAGTACAAATATTTTGACGACCATGTAGTTAATGGTCTGTTTTTTTTGCTTTTGTATTTTCTGTGTGGCACTACTTTTAGACTATTAAACTTCATTCTCCATTGTAATGATTTGTTTTGTCACTCAGAAATGTTTATTTAAAAAAACAATTCAAATGATAAAGCTGAAATGATGAGATTATAGGAAATAATCCACACATGACAAATAAATACTTACATTAGCAAAAAAAATACTTTTGTACTTGAAGAGCAGATCTTTTAAGGCTCTGAAACTGTTTATTCTTATTCTCAATAGATCCAAATACCATTCCAAAGTGGAGATGAAGATCATGTGAGCAGGTCCTACTTTTGCTTTATTGAACTGTACTTCCATGTTCAAAAATGAGTATGGTGGAACTCAAATAAAACCCAACAATATCTTTCCATTTTTGAGTTAAGAATACATTGTTTTCATGTAAATCATCGAGGTTGTTAGGTCAGTTAAATGGATCCATTTTAAAAATTCACATTTATTACAACCCAGATTTATTGCAACCCAGCATAATGGTTGGGGTATAAGAGGAACCTAAGTGATCTCCAAGTGAAAAGTGAAATTTCCTACTGCTCTGCAGATGCTTAAAGCAGAATTCATGATCCCAATATCCCAACACATTTGCCAGGTAAATGCATGACCAAAAATCCTCAATGTGGCATAAAGGTGTGAATAATAAAGTTAAAATAGGCAGTGTTAGCAGGGAAGTTTTTCAGAACTAAGTACTCGCAAGGTAGACAAACAGGTAAAAGATGAATTCTTCTCAGCAAAACATTTCCTCAAGGTGCTGTTTCTCAGTGTCACCCACAGGCTGGTGAAGAAAGCCAACGCGAGAGCTGTGTCTGTTTAAATAGCAAGAAGAGAGCGTTGCTATGGTGGGACGTATCAGAACAGGAGGTTAGCAGGTACATGTATCAGAAGCCAAATCAAAAGGTTCAAATGTTTGCTCCATTGTCAGCCGTTTGAAAAATTACTTGCTCATTCACAGTATCCTCCTCTGAATCATGGGGATAATAATATGACTGATTTCAGAGGCTTGTTGGGAGGATTAAAGCAAGTAATGTAGGTGAAGTACTTAGAATTGTTTCTGGCACAGGGTGTTTGGGCTTCCGTGATGGCTCAGATGGTAAAGAATCTGCTCGCAATGCAGGAGACCTGGGTTTGATCCCTGGGTTGAGAAGATCCCCTGGAGGAGGTCTTGGCAACTCACTCCAGTATTCCTGCCTGGAGAATTCCAAGGACAGAGGAGCCTGACAGGCTACAGCCCATGGGGTCGCAAAGAGTCGGACACAACTGAAGCGAATAACACAGAGGGTGACTGTGTCCTAAATGTTATTAGGTAACTACACCTTAAAAACTAGAAAGCAATCAAAGCAAGAAGTTATGAAACTCACACATAGAGTGAGGCAGCACCGCAAGGATCACAGTACTTTGCTGAACTTAAAAAGACATGTATACCCATGGTGGATTCATGTCAATGTATGGCAAAATCAACACAATAATGTAAAGAAAAGAAATTAATTAAAGAAAAAGACATTAGATGCTTCACATTCCACTTTGAAAAGCATGAAGCATATTTCCTGAGAAAACACTCAGAGTTATACACCAAAGAGAGGGATCAAAAAGTCTGCAGATGATTCACCTTTGAGGATAATGAAGTTCTCCCACTATGCCTTTAGCTGAAGTGTATTCTGCTTTCCTGAGTGTCAGTGTGTTTGCATTTAGACTTTTATTTTACTTACACAACCACAGATTCCACCTGTAATGTGTACATGTATTGAAACACACTTTCACGAAAGCAAAAGACACATCATTCCAGGTTCATGATCTCAGAGTCTTCCTCACTGCAGACAACAACCACTGTTCCTTGGAATCCGTAGTATTAATAAACACCTTTTATGGAGGTATGAACTCAGAGCACAGTGTTCTACTTGCCCCCCTAAACATTTTACTTAGATAATATTAATGAAGGTCGAAAAGAAAACTAGTCACAAAGGCAGAATCACAAAGTGCATTTCTTTGTGCTGATATGTGAGTTGCCTCTCGTAACCAAAGTTCAATCCCAAGTGAAGAACAGTAGCCTCCTAAACTGTGGTGAAGCAGCCAGGATTCTCAGCTTTGGAGGGTTGCATGGGTAGGGGAATTAGTTAAAAAGGACTTACTCCTTCTTCTGCCCTTAATCCAGTAGAAAATAACTCTCCTGCTAACCATGGGTTAGGAGATAAATTTACATCATTGTAACATATTACTTATTCTCCAAACATTAAAGTATATCATTTATTCACATACACACACCCAGAGATATTGCAGCTTTGATTCCAGAGCACCACAATAATAAAAATATCACAATAAAGTGAGTCACATGAAATTTCTGCTTTCCCAGTGCATATAAAAGTTATATTTACATTCTACCATAGCCTGTTAAGTATGCAATAGCATTATGTCTAAAAAACATATACATACCTTAACTTAAAAACACTTTATTGTCAAAAAAAATGCTAACCATCATCTGACAATGCAGTTACCACAAACCTTCAATTTGTAAGGAAAAAAAATACAGAGTGTCTGTGAAGCACAATGAAAGGAAGGATGACTGTACACTCTTCCTTACATGTGTACACGGTCAGCCCTCTGTACCTGCAGGATCCTCACCACTGACTGATTGAATCCACAGATGTGGAAACTATGGTACAGAGGGCAAACTGTACTTCACCATTTTATATACGGGACTTGACCATCTGCATCCACTTGGGTTTTGGTTCCTGTTTGGGCCCCTGGAACCAACCCCCATGGATACCAAGGGATGATGACTACATATAGAAACCACTGTCAAAGGGTCAAAGTAGACAACCTTAACCAGTCCCTTCAGCAAATATTTGTAAAAAATAAAAAGATTCAGTTTTTTTTTTAAGTGTAAGCAAAACTCATCTTCCATCGTGGGACAGCATCCAGTTTCGTCATCCGTTTAGTAAGGTTTGAAGAAAGAGTTCCTTTCCTTGAATATATATTTCCTTTGTTTGATTTTATGAAACATCTTCCTGCAAAGCTATTGATGTATACATTGAATACAATACAACGAATCCCAGTAAATACTGGCACTGAACCATCTTAGTGTGTTTAGATTGTTTCAAGGAACAAATAAGACCCAAGTAGTAATCTTTGTCATTCAGATCTCCAGCCAGCCAGTTCATTTCCGTAGTCTAACCAACATCAAATATGGGGTTGTGCCTTCAGTCTTCAGTTCACTGTAGAAAAGACCACACAATTATCAAAATCGGGCACACAAAACTTTATTGATATAGTTGGGGTACCACCACCATCACCATCACCACTACTGCTGTACTACCAAGTCTTTATTAATTGCTTCAACCTAACAAATGATGGTTAATTGGCTGATTCTAGTTCCCCATGAGACACGACAGAAAGCATGTTATGGAAGTCTTG
The DNA here is from genome assembly GCA_007570785.1 of Antilocapra americana. Taxonomy (NCBI): domain Eukaryota; kingdom Metazoa; phylum Chordata; class Mammalia; order Artiodactyla; family Antilocapridae; genus Antilocapra; species Antilocapra americana. Next base: position 7,144,411 of record ML661903.1, on the reverse strand, counting down.
CTGTTGTTCAGTTGCTAAGCTGTGGCTGATTCTTTGTGACTCCCAGACCGCAGCCCGTCAGGCTCCTCTGTCCATGGGATTTCCCAGGCAAGAATACTGGAGAGGGCTGCCATGCCCTCCTCCAGGGAATCACCCCGACCCAGGGACCAACCCACATCTCTTGCATTGCAGGTGGATTTTTTACCACTGATCCACTAGGGAAGACCTATGGAAGCATTACTTTATGTAAACACATCCAGCTGTAAAAGGATGGGGAGAGGAACAGTGAGTGTATTTGCCCTTCTACTCAGTGAAGACATGCACCAGAGTGATTTGAGATGGAAAACATAAACCAACGTTCCCTCAGAATGGTTTTGTTCTGTAGGTTTACCATAGCCTAAACTTCTCTCCTCAGTGTGTGAATCTAGTCTAATAAATATATATATATAAATATATACATGCATATATGCACACACACTGATATGTGCATGCACACAAACATATATATATGTGTGTGTGTGTGTGTATTTTATTGTTGCTGTCTTGCTATTTTCAAACAACCTGATCTTTAATATCCAGAAGACCATTTCTCTGGTGTTCAATTCGAGAAACATCTATATGTTTTAATTCTTGAAAAGAAATCCTTATTTTTTGTACTTATTGAAAAATACCCAGAACTCTATTTTATAAGTGACTTAAGAGATTTTCCAAGATAAATTTTAAATGTATGGAATTCTTTTTTTCCTTGCAAGAATGGCCACTTTTATATACCAGTTCCTCCCTAAAGTTATGATTCCATTTTATTTTGGTGGCTCTAGATTTACCAAACCATACTACCAATTACATTCTCAAACAACCAACTGGTTAGATTTCATTTTGCAAATATGAGAGGTAACATTATAGAGATATCATTACTATTGGAAATTCTATAAAAAATCATAAACCAAAGGACATATTGAGTCGTTTCCCTGCTTCAGTTGGGAGATTTTCATTTGGCTTTTCCCAAGTCATAAGGAGGAAAAAAGTCTTTCAAACTACCTTTATTAATTGAGTGCAGCTGAAGAATTGGCCATAGAAGCCACTGTCTCAAATTCATCCTCCTTGTACCAGCCCGAGCCTCAGCACTCAGTACTCAATACAGTCAGCACAGCGACCACTTGCTGCTCTCTCCTTTGCTCCGCTCGAGTCCATTCCCTCGAGGGTCAGAGTAGCTGAGCCCGGCCATGACAGTGCCGGACTCCAAGAGAACGTGTCCAGGAAGGGAGCCAAAGTTGACCGTTCTCCCTTCCCTTGGAAAGCCTGGCTAGCTGTTTTCTTTAAGACTTTTTTATATGGACCATTTAAGAAGTCTTTACTGAATTTGTTCCAACACTGCTTCTGTTCTTTGTGGGTCGCCTTTCTGGCCATGAAGTACAGGGGATCTTAGCTCCTCGACCAGGGATCGAACCCGCATCTCCTCCGTTGGAAGGTGAAGTCTTAACCACCAGGCCACCAGGGAAGTCACCACGTTTGCCTTTCTATTCTGAACTCTTCATCTCCTCCCCTCGTGAAGTAACTATTTTTTTTTTCTTTGCTTCTAAAAGGTAGGCATTTCACCTAATATTACACTTCTGAGGCTTAATTTTTCTTTATTAGATGTTGCAGGGCTACTGGCCAAAGTTAATAACTTAGCGTCTGGGGGCCCAGAGATTTTAGAAAGCTTGATCCTTAATGGCTCCATCTCTAGTCTCTAATTACATACATCATCAGCCAAGTGAAGCATGGTTGCAGGGCGTTTTGAAAAGGGCGATGGATCTGCCTGAATTCCTAGACTGATGCTAATCACAGGGGACCTGATTTCTTCACGTCAGGCACTGTGCAGAAGAGGGTTTCAGAAAATGGGTTTCTGCCCTAGAGAGACCAGACGGGGAAATTTAAAAGCTGCCAGAACAGGAAGTTTTTAATCACTTTCAAAATGATTCATGTAATTACAGACTATGTTTTCTTTTAAGTGATAATTTCATGGAATATTATGGAAATGAGATGTGAACTCAGAAGTCTTTTTTTTTTTTCACCAACCTGTCACGTCAGATTCTGTCAACGTTAGAAAGTAATTTGATGGTTTCAACTACCATTTCCATTGCTTTAGGGTCATTATCACTGCTCAGTCACACATCATTAGGTAGTTAGTAAAGACCCTTGTCCTTAACAATGCAGGAGATAAAGTAGAAAATAAAGAACTATTCTTGCCCTCCTGACACTTGCAATCTCTTTGATTTGAGATACAGACATGGAAATTTAACTAAATACACACTTTTTATGATTCAAATGCCTATCGATGGCACAGAAAATATGTGCAATGGAGGAACAAGAATGGTAGAGGAGATAATCTGTACTGTGTGGAGTAAGTGTTGAAGCCCAGACTAGGCTTGTTTTATACCAAAGAGGAGGGAAAAGATACCTAGACTTATTCATTCATTTCCTTATAAATGAACACATCAGATTTCAGGGATTCAGTCAATGGTAAGCAAGATCAATACAGTTTCCATTCTCAAAGACCTGGGAGACAGACAAGAAACACAGGATTGCATAAGTGTTCACGGACTGGATTCTTACTCAAGTGGGATGAATGTCAAACAAGTTCAACAGGGGTCACGGAGTCAGAAGGTGGTGGAGAAAGAAAGGCTTTACCTTGTAGAGACAGCCTTAGATACCTTCGTCCTAGGAGTTTCAGGCCACAGCGCCACCTTGCTTTTTAGTTCTTTGTTCTAAAATTGAAAAAAAAAAAAAATATGCAGAGATCACACAGGCAGCACCTTTACCGGCCCCACGCGCAGCGCTCCTGGTTGACCCACCACCTACATCACTCTTTGGCAGTCGGTTTGCTGTTCCAGTCATTCTGCGAGAACACAGAACGTAAGCTAGTTGAGAGTCCCTCAATATCACTTCCAAAACCACACACCTTGAAAGGTGCCTAACTTACCAAGGGATTCAAATTTAGTGTTGTGGCTTAGCTTCTCAAATTCAACAGCTGAACTCTGTTTCATTTTACAGGTTCTTTTACATGGACAGATGCAAAGAACTTCATGAAAGAACTTTATTAAAGAACCTTTTGAAAGATATCCACAATATTAATTACACATTTGTCTTTCTGGTGCAATCTCTTGATTAGAAACTCCATGAACACAGGCACCATCTGTTCTTTTGGTTCATGGAATCCTTACTCTCAATTTTCTCATCAAAGCCCCTGTTTCTTCCACTCTATACAAGTGGTAAATGACACACAGCTTGCCTATCATATATAAGGTGGAAGAAACATATCATATGATCATAGTATTTCAAATCTGGATGCACCCTTGGACTTCTTTGGGTTTAGCTGGACCTATAAGACAAGGTGAAATGGGCTAGGTGGAAAAAAGAGAGAGAAGAAGGATGGAGGCACAGTTCTGAAAGCGTAAGCCTGAGATCAACAGTTTTAACACCCCCTGGGAACCTATTAGGACTGCACATCCTCAATTCCCAACCAAGCCATTGAATCAAAACCCAGGGTGGCCAAGTGATAGGTTTTAAGATATCTGCTCATGTAGGAGAGCCTAGTGGACGGAAGGAGTGGTTTGCGGTGTTGGTTGTATATTGGGATTACCTGGAGATTTACAACCTACTGATGCCTGGGTCCTCCACCCAAAGTTTCTGTTTCATTTGGTTGCAGCCAGTGTTCTGGAGGTCTCAGAACTCCACAGGTGATACTAATGTGCAGTGAAGATGAAGACCCACTGAACTAAGGAAAGCCAAGACAAGATATGAACTTTGTACCTTCTCATCCCTCAGCATCTACATGGAATAATAATTAAAAGAGGGAGCAAAATTCTTCCTACATGAATCATTTCACTATGATATTTCAAGAGTTAAGTGCCTAAATCTCACCCAGGAAAGGTATTTCAGATTTGACAAACTGATGATAAAAGTGTTCCTTGTATAATGGAGATAAATTGAATATACATTCCAAACAAGTGCACGCATTTATCAGGGCCAAGTACAAGACTGAGAAAAACCCCTTTCTGTACAATACTTTATAAGTTATGAAGCACAAGTTGAAACTCACTATCATGATGACCACAAGCACTGGAACAAAAATATTGCTGTGGCCGGACAAGTATGTAGAAATTATTGGGAGTTTTTCTCAAATAAACTCCTACTTTCTCAAGTTGTTAGTTTCAAAAAAAATATAGAAGTGTAAGTGTTATCATCTCAGACTGCCTTTATTTTCACATATTTCAACTTCTGTGCTGATTTATTTCATCAAATAGAATTAGGTCTTTAATTTTTATTCATGGGCTTTCATATGCTTAAATTAGACCAACTAAAAGTATGAGTTTTATTATATCATTAGTTTACAAAATTATAAATTAATGGCCAGAGTAAGTCCACCATTATTGAGTCTACCCAAGGATAGTTCACTGACACAATTTTCCAAAAAAACTGAATTTTTGCATACTTAAAACTGCTAGCAAAACACTCTTGGAAGTAAATTAAATTTTAGGGATGGTGGTGATTACATAAAGTAGGATACTCTTCAAAGTCTAGAAAATGGAGTAATTTCTGAAGATGCATCTCCATATGAGCAGGTCATTAGTGAAGAAGTTAGAAATGCATGAACTGTAAGATAAATTTCAGAGCTGTAAATTAAGATGATGAAGATATGCCAAGTAGAAAAAAAAGTAAATAATTTTGGCAGAGTTAAGCAGAAATTTCCTGGTGAAACTTAAAAGAGGTTTAAAATCCTTGAAGATTAAAAAGAAAAAATAGAGCAGATTCAGATGAGTGAATTTTGATTCCCCTTGTGGAGGGAGGAAAAAAATCCCTGCTAGGTTAGAAAAAAAGTATTTGTTTTCATGATTCAAAACTCTAGAAAATAGAATAAAAATTAATGTAATAGCTGTGACAATGGCTCAAATACGTATAAATGACCCTGTAAATTTAACTTTATTTTCTAAATATATATGCTAAGCATATAGAAATAAATATCATTTATAAATTTATATACCTATGTGTATATTGACATATATACATATCCATACATACACACACACTTATTTGATCACCAAATAAGTAGATAGTGGGGGAAGAAAAGCATGTGCTTCAAGCCAGGAAGACTTGAATGCAGCTGAGTCATTTTGAACAAGTATCTTAATTTCTCTGAATCTCAGTTTACTCCCTTAGGGAATGTAGTAATTAATAACTTTCGCCCAAAGTAGCTTTGAGGATTAAACAAAATGAAATACGCAACATGCCTTAAAAGAGACAAGTGTGTTGATTATGGATGAGAAAAAGATGCTGTCTATATGGTTTAGAAAGGTGACATCTTTAAAAGGGTTGTTCAGCTCTGGTGATCAATATTTCATAAACAGAATCAGCTCGCACTGTTATTTCAAAATAGGTCATGGTCTTAAGTTTGTAATGCAAGATAGTACACCCCTGCACACGTCACTCCAGTTCACGATCTTCATAACAAAGTACGGACCAGGGCTACACTAGAAACAGGCTCATTCCAGCTCAAGCACTCAATCAATTCAGGTACCTAGTTCAAGATCACAGGCTCGGAGCGGCCCTTCCTGACTCCCATCACTTTGTATCTGTCACGTTGTTTTGCTCTCCTTGGAGCAGTTACCCCTCCCTAATTAAGCTGTGCATATTTGTTCATGTATTTATTGTACACGTCTTCAATTAAAATAAAGCTAGATGAGGTCAGGGCAGTCTGTCCTGTTTATACCATATATTTACCTCTTGGAACATTTCCTGGTACACCATAAACATACAAAACTATTTGCTGAATAAATAAATTAATGTGGCTTGGATGAGTTTTATTAAAGCTGATATGGGCATTATAACATTCCCTGCAGGGCAGGAAACTACCTGTTGAAGATAATACATTTCAAAATCATAAAGACATTCATCAATACCACTATAATTTGAAGACCTTTTATGTAAAAAAGTGTTAAAAAATAGTAGTTTGACTCGGCTTCATACAGAGAACCTTAGGCAGTACTGAGAGATGCTGGCCCATCACTGGGCTTTTATTTAGTGAAGGGGCTATAGGAATTGCCGCTTTGTGTAGATGGACTGCACGAAACTGAGAAATTTCATGAAGGGAATGTAATCTGCTGCTTCTTCCTATTACACTGAATGTCTCATCAGAAATTATTTGCTAAATTTGAGGATACAGAAGCAATACAATGGGAGCAGGACATTCTTCTGGTTTAACTATTACACCAAAAGGCCCATTGCTCTTAGTAGCGTATGGGTTGCCAGGTTACTTAGGATAATAAAATCAGCTTTGGGGATGAGGCAGAGACACAACTAAAGAACATAAGACTGACGTAGAAGCAGTAGCACCATTGATGCCCTGACTCTGTGAAGAGGGCCGGCACTTAATTAGGTATCAGTTCAGTTGCTCAGTCGTGTCCGACTCTTCGCGACCCCATGGACTGCAGCCCACCAGTTCATTGCTGTTTACAAAAGCTATACTGGAAAGCAAGCCAACAGTAAGGATTACGTTAATTAGATTATTTCATGACAGTACAGTGGAAACTTTGGTGGCTAATTATAAGGATAATGTTAATTTAATTTGACTGGTAAGCAAACACCTTGTTATACCTTAGAATGGCCTAAAGGCCTTTCATGATCCAGCCTCTTAGATTAGAAGCACCCACAATGGCCCCCTGTCTGGCTACCTGACATGCCCTACCACCCAGTTTCCACAAAGTTCATACTGAAGTTAATTTTTCTAGAGACATTCTTCCCACCCACCAATCTAAACGGTCCACATACACTCCTCCACCCAGGTGTCACTGCCCAGAGCATCTTGTCCTTTTCCTGCAGAACCTTTCCATGATCCTGTTAGTTACAAGTTAATGTATTTCTATCTGTCTCCCTCACTAGATAGTACATTCCAGAGAGCAAGGCTCATGCCTATTTTTGTTTAACACTGTTTTCCCAAACTTGGTGTCAACACCATAGTACCCACTCAATAAGAATTTACAGATTTAATTACATAGTTAACGACATGGAAAAAGTTGATGATACAAAAGTTTACAATAAAATGGTGCCATATATAGTCTGTATCTTTAATATATGTACACAAGGATGTAACAGGCACAAAATTCCCACAGAAATAGAAATATATACAACCGTGCTGAATAACTGCCCATGGGCAGTATATTTGAGTGACTTTCTTGTTACATTTGCTTATCCGTCTTTCCTACTTTATATAGGATGAACGAACATATGTTAGTTATGTAAAAAGAGAAAAATAGTTATATTTTAATACTTTAAGAGAAAATATTTTATAAATAATATTTGCCAAAAGGCTGCGAGGAAATGCCTTTAGAGACATTTCTTCTGAGGAAGAGGCTCTAATGTGACCTGAATCACATCACCTGATGTAAACTGAGAAGCGGTTACGGGTGCGTGAGTGGACACAGATCTGAGCCAACTATTCTATAATCACTACATTTTTTAGCTTGATGGAGCTGTGAGCCTGGCCCTCATCAAAAAGTCCCTGATAACCTAAATTAGGTGAGAATCTAAGGAAGACCCAAGATTCCATGAGCTTACCCTCCTGCATAAAGACAACAGCGGTGCTTTGTACAAAGCAGAAGATGCGGGATATTTACAGCCTCTCTATGTTACGATGACTCTTTTCCTTCTGTTTGAGGAAAGCAGAAAGAATGCGATGGTGGAAGGGATTAGGTAAGGCATGTGCAGGGAGTCGGATCACGGCGTGCCTCTCTGGTCTGTCCGGGGGAGCAGCACAGCTCCAAAAGACGAGGAGATTTCCACGGAAGGCAGAGAGCATCTCTGTTTTTCACGGAATAGGAGAGCATGACACACAGAGGGCCCACAATACCGAGGGACGAAGTAGAAAAGGGGAGCAGGCCTAGGCGGCCCATGGAGAGTCACTCAGCAGAGACAGGAGCGGTGACACTGCGCACCAAGCAGAGCTGGGCTGGGGCGCAGGGGCCCTCAAGTGCTCCAACAACCACGGGGCTTTGCTGTGCTTCCTGTGAGCGGCGGGGCGGTGGGGGGCACCAGCAGCCTAGGACTGCAGCGGAACAACTAAAATGGGCTTCCCCATGGAGACGGGACGAGTGGGCAGAAAACCATGGGGCATCACAGTGAATTACAGTTTCATGGTAAGTTTTAAAACACTAAACATAAGAACATTTCAATTAGGTTCTTGAAGTCAGTGAGCCCTGAGGCAAAGCTTGCATGCCCTGATGGATGTAGACAAAGAAGGAGGAGGAGAGAGGACATCTCAGGATGGGGGGAAAGAAGGAGACAGCAAACCTGGCTCTCGGGCTGAGCTGATTTCACACAAGAGGGGCCTTGACCAGGCTTGTAATTCAAGTCTACATGGAGAGACAGTATCACTGGTCTCCCCAATAGAGAAAGTATATCTGAAGACTTGAATGAACCTTTAACAATGACTTAATATTGATGTGTGTTCAGTCACTCAGTCATGTCCAACTCTGCAATCCCAGGGACTGTAGCCCGCCAGGCTCCTCTATCCATGGGATTTTCCAAGCAAGAATACTGGAGTGGGTTGCCATTTCCTTCTCCAGAGGATCTTCCCAACCTAGGGATTGAACCTGGGTCTCCTGCATTGCAGGTAGATTCCTTACCATCTGAGCCACCAGGAAAGCCCGTAATATTGATAATAAATAATTATTAAGAGTACCTCCCCAGCAAAGCTATAATTCTTATGCATAGAAGATGTATATACATTCACACAAAGATGCTCATAGACAGACACACACGCCTGCATTCACACAAAGACACAGAGACAGTCACACACAATTACAGACACACACACTCACATACAGACATACCTGGACATAGCGTCACACCAGCACACCATCACACAAAGCATTCACACACAGGCATGTCACACACACGCACAGAGGACACATGGATATACAGACGCACTGATACACTGAACATACACACACATTCACACTGAAACATACAACAGCTACCCTCCTTACCTGGGCTTCCAGTAGGTTAACTTTTTCTTGCAGATCTTCAATTCTCTTATCTTGTTCTTTTAAATTATTTTTTAAGGCTTCCATCTACGAATTGAGAAACAGAAATGAAAAAAAAAAAAAACGGAGAATAGTTCCTTAAGTCAGAAATTGTGCAGGTTTCTGTGGTCAAATAATGTTTATCAAATAAACAAAATTAAATCCCGAGCTTTAGCAGACTCAGCAAGCTACAGAAAATAGCAGGACAAATTGGCACCTGGGGACAAGAGAGCACACAGCTGGTGCGATTCAACATTTTAATCTTTAGAAAACCTGTTTAAGCCAAGCTCAGCAGGATGCATCCTGTAGGAAGGACACGGGTCCTGTCTGGGACTCAGCCCCATGATGCTTCCTCCTGCAGAAGCAGAGGCCAGTGGACATGGTGGAAGGCCATAGCCTGGGACAGGGCAACTCCCTGCAGTGGAGATCTGGTCAACCAGAAGCATGTTAAGGTAAGCCCACTTTGCTTTGGAGGAACAACATCTGCTAAGAGGCAACGTGGGGGTGATGGTGAGGTGGGGTGATGAAGTCCAGGATGATGCCGCAAGACAGGAAGTACGTGGATTCCAAGGCCCCCTCTGCCATTAACTACTGTGGACCTTAGCCTTCTCATCTGTAAAATGGGATGCCCCCTCCATCCTCCCTGGCTCTCAAGCTGCCAAGACTCAATTCTGGCCTTTTGGTGAGATCTAGCCAGCCAGATACAAATGCTACATTTGTATTAGAAAGGCATTTGAGTTATTTGGCAGGACTCCATTTAGAAATGAATATTATATAGCAAACAAAAATGAAGGTCTGGTTTTAAGTCTAAAGCAAATTCCCAAATCAGATCAATGTAAATATTGACGTAAACTGAGTGTGCAATTCACCATCCACCTGGCTGCCATCACAGTGACCTCTTTCACCGGCCAAGGTGTTCCCAGAGAAGAAGGGCCAGAATGCGCCCCTGCGCTAACACACCCCCTATGCAAATTAACCGTTTTTCATGATGTAATGAAAACAGATCATTTCTTCCCTAAGAAGGCTGAATTTCTTAATCTAAAGAAAATCTTCTAAAGAACACTGGCTCAGAACACTGAAAAAAAAAAAAAACCACTGAAACCTTTAAAGGGTAAATATAATTTCCCAAATGTGTTCATTGAGAACATCATAGGTGTGGGCAAACAGACCAAAGAGGACGCTGAAAACGGAGCCGTGTCGCTTGGGAATAAAAAGGAAATGTCAGCGGGAAGAATCTCAGTGCCTGCAGAGTCCAGACGAGGCACGTGTATTTGGTCTTCCCGCTGTAAACATACCATCTGCCAGAGAAACACACTTGATTAACCTGACCTCCTGGATGACACTGCGCAGGTTCTGATGCTGGGACTGAATCACAAACTGCAGATGTGAGATCTGCTCCTGGAGGAGGGAAATCTCCTTTTGAAGATCCTGGCAACTGGAAATGCAAAGGAAAAAAGAAAGATTGGCTAACGCGTTATACAGCGATTTTTACAGCCGTGCTGCCTAGCTCTCCTCATATACGCCTCGACCACTGGGCAACGTGCGGGTAGGATGCCTTACGCCAAACAGGACACAGGAAGACAGGCAGCCACGAAGCAGCCTCTGATTAGCTCAGATGTGAAGGTGAGTGAGAAGTTCAGTCCATGTCAGAAGCTCCTCTGTGGCCCCCGGTGACCTCCCTCCTTCCAGCAGGCAGCTGAGTTGGCCTGAGCCAGACAAAGCCCTTACACAACTACTTGGTCTCACCAGGGGAGCGCCATAGACCTGGCAGCCAGGACACACAGACAACCACATGGGGCAGCAGGTTTAGAACACAGGGCCAGGAATTTTCATATATATCAGAAACCAGTTTTCAAGCATACAGGGTTTAATATATGTAGTGAACTGCCTGTGTTCGCCTTTTTGGGGAGAGGGAGGAGTTTCTTGTTTTTGTTAGTTTAACTACCCGTAAATAAGGCAAGAAAAAAAATTAAATTCTGGCTAATATTTTGAGTGCACATCAACCTTTGTGAAGAAAGATGAGTGACGCTTGAATTTAGATTATTCATCCTTTCCCAAAGCTCCATTTCGGTAACTGGTATTGATTATGCAGCTTTTGAGTATTTCTCTTCTTTTCACTATTATGAGAGTTTGAGGCAAAACGCCTTGTGGCAAGACCACCAAACTTGGGAGCATTGTGATTTTGGAATTACACAATCTTTCTAAGCCTCAGGATAACAGATTTAATAATCCTTACCTTTACAGCACTACAAGATTATACAGTACACTTTAAGAGGTAAAGTGAATGTGCTTTTGGAAAATGAGTTTTTACAAAGTACTATATTATTTTAGTGTATTAACGTTTTACAATTCGTAGCCAAGATCCAATGCAATTGCAATTCTGACTTTTTATAGTCTACAAATATTACAAAGGTCATGGAAATTCATGTGACACTACAGAGCTTGTTCTTATTTTTAAAAAAGAGTTTCCATTGCTTCTCAAACTTAATATGTATTGGAAGATCTTATTAAATTGTCAGGAATCTTATTAAATGCATACTTGGATCCAATAGGCTGGGGTAGGGTCTGAGAGTCTGCAGTTCCAACATTCTCTAGGTATTCCAATGATTTTGATGGTCCATGAGCCAGGCTTTGAGTGCTCTGAAGGGGACAGTAATAAACACTACAGTTCGCTCAATAATGGTTAATATATAATAAAGTTGCTTAAAACCAAGTAGCTTTCATGTAATTTGCAATATTTAAGACAATCTTAATTTTCCCCTTGTTCAGTCTTGTTTAAGAGAGCTTTAAAAAGAGTTTGTTTTACCGTAGAAAAAATTGCTATAGAAAAAACTATAGTAATGTTTGCACAAGTACAAATGATGTATAAAGATAGCCATCATTATTTATCCTATAGGAAGAAATAATTTCTACTATAAACTGCTGTACAATTACATGCCATATATATGTCATAAAATATACATAGAATATAGTTCGTTATTGTCCATAGCATTAAAAATGGAAACAATCTAAATATTCATCTATAGAAGATTAGTAAAACTAATTATGCTATAACCACACCACTTTTATTTTACATTTACATATATACAGCAAAGATAGACTAACAATTTATATCAAAGATGATGCTACAGAGTATTATAGAAAAAGATGGTATTTTCAACAAATGATATTGTTATAACTGGATACTCACAGGAAAAAAAGAAAAAAGAGACTAATCCTAACCTCACCTCATCAAAAAAAAAAATTCTACGTATGATAAAACTGGGAACCCAAAAAATTTCAGAAGATAATATAGAAGAGTATTTTAATGAATTTGGAATAGAGAAAGATTGGTAAAATCCTGGACTGGCCAAAAAGTTCATTTGGGTTTTTCTGTATGAACTTTTTGGCCAACCCAACAGAACTCAGAAAGGTATTAACTGCAAAGGAAAAGACTAATAAGTTTGACTAGGCAAAAACTTAAAACTACTGGTCATCAAATGAAAGTTAATCAGATAGCCTCAGAATCTCAGTAACATAAATGACTAATATATATATATAGATAGATAGATATATATATCTCCAGAATATATAAAAAGCACTTATAAATCAATGGCATGAAAACTCAGCAGAAAAATTATAAAGTGACTTGAAGCACTTCACACAAAAAAAAAAGATGAGTTGTGGATATATGGATCAAAGAGGCACTGAAGGCAAACAGAAATCTGGCTCACAGCTGGTGCTAAAGTTCAAAGCTGCTCCAGAAAGAAGAGAAAAGAAGAGGAAAAGAGCAGTTAGACCCAGGACTTTCCTGGGGGATAATGAGAAAAAATGTAGATGATTTGCATAGCCAGGCTGGCTTTAAAAATTCATAAAATATGAAAATACTGTATATTAGTAAAGCTAAGTATTCAAAATGGTCTGATTTTATCTTACGATGACCCAGAACTTGAAGACCAAACAGGAAAAGTGTTTAGAAGGATGGAGGTAGGTAGATATGCTCTCCAAAATATAAAACTCAGGAAATTTCTCTGTGAATTTCACAAGAATATTACTAAAGCTCATCATAGATAAATAAAAATCAAAAATAGGTCTTAATATGGAAGAAGAGTGTTTCTGAAAGCACTCTTGAAGTGTAGGGCTTTCAGAATTAACTGCATTATATACTAGAACAGTGATTAAAGGACGTTGCAAAAAATAATCTCCCTTAAGCTTATTCAGTAAATATAAAACCCAGTCATCCATTTAAGGTCTTTAAATGTGAGAATATACTAAATAAGCCACGATTTGAGTTCCCTTTAATCACTATTATTTATCTTTCAGTTGAAGCACTCGGTCTTTATATTAAGATGTACTAAAGCAAAATATCAAGAAGAAATGTAACATAGACCAGGCCTAGGAAAAGAGGACAAATGTCTGTATCCAGGGTTTATGCTGCTTCCCAATGACTCAATATAAATACACACTCAGTGTTGAAATTAAAATAAAACTGAAAAACTTCCCACTTCCAGGAAGATTCAGAAGATGTGGTTTTTCCCCATTCTTCCCAGTAAGTACAACCCCAAACCTGAACATTATATATAAACAAACGCAAGAAGAAAGATAGGGCTCCCCAGGTGGCTCAGTGGTAAAGAATCTGCCTGCAAGGCAGGAGACACATGTTCGATCCCTGGGTCAGGAAGATCCCCTGGAGGAGGAAATGACAACCCACTCCAGTAGTCCTGCTGGGACAATCGTATAGACAGAGGAGCCAACTGAGCACATATGTACGTAAGAAAGATGGAGAGAAAGATGGTTAGGGACCCTGGGATCCAGGGAACAACATGAGGATGAGTCCCCGGGTTTTCTCTTTGAACATCCCAGGCTTGGAGCTGAGAAAGTCCACAGCCTGGGAATGGCAATGGCAGCAGACTAAAAAGCCCCAATTGAAAGAGAGGAAAATCTTGGCTCTATCCTGATAAAAAAGGGAACCAAGGATGCTCTCTCAGTTTAACGATGGAGAGAGGGTGAACAGAGTACCATTTCTGGTCTTCTTCATGATAGATTCCTTACTGTGCATGAAAGGAAGCTAATTCTTTTTAACTCGAAGAATCATGAAAACAGTTTTGTCTTTAGTAACATAGGATGACCATATAATAAGTATGAGGTGAGAAGCAAACCCTCAGTCTCTCTGTTGGCCAATGTCTGCCAAAGATTTGATTAAAGGAAAGTTCATGGAGGACCGTCTCTCCCCGTCCAATTGTCAGGATACTTTAAAATCTACTTAGGGGTTAAGTTCCATCATCCGAGGTAGCATTATTGAACCTTGTCATGTGTCTTCTGCTGCTCACTGTGAATATGGCTTTGATCGAATCATTCCCTGACATCATGCTATCCTTTTTTAAAGCATTTTGTGAGGCACAGCTTCTCTGTTTACTGTAAGGATTCAGTTGAACACATTGTTCCTGGTACTTTCTATGAGCAAATCCTAGAAATTGTTCTCTCTTCTCTTACAGACATAAAAAAGAGACTTCTCTCAAAGACATGGACATGGTGAATCACAAAACTAATCACTGTTTCCTCATTGGGTTGACTGCTAGAAAATTTAAACTTAAGTCAGTGGACCACTGTGAAGGACTAACCTCATTATATCCTGCTCTTGTAGTTCCCTGATTTCCTCATCTAATTTACTTCCAGTTAAAGGATTGTTATGTTATGTAGTTTTTGTACACAATCTTACATTTCTTAGAATTCAGGGTACATAAATATATAATTACATAGAGTATGAAGACCATGATAGTGGCCACATTCGCACAGTCTCAGAATATAACACTTTTAAATCCTTGTACAGCATGTAAAGGTCCATCTAGTCAAAGCTATGGTTTTTCCAGTAGTCATGTATGGATGTAAGAGTTGGACTATAAAGAAATCTGAGCACCGAAGAATTGATGTTTTTGAACTGTGGCATTGGAGAAAACTCTTGAGAGTCCCTTGGACTGCAAGATCCAACTAGTCCATCCTAAAGGAAGTCAGTCCTGAATATTCATTGGAAGGACTGATGCTGAAGCTGAAGCTCCAATACTTTGGCCACCTGGTGTGAAGAGTTGACTCATTTGAAAAGACCCTGATGCTGGGAAGGATGGAAGGTGGGAGGAGAAGGGGACGACAGAGGATGAGATGGGTGGATGGTATCACCAATTCAATGAACATGAGTTTGAGCAAGTCCTGGGAGTTGGTGATGGACAAGGAAGCCTGGTTTGCTGCAGTCCATGGGGGTTGCAAAGAGTTGGACACAAATGAGCGACTGAACTGAAAGCACATTTATTATCAGAGATTAATACATTATGATATTTAGAGGAATGAAAATTCCAGAGGACATTTAAAGAGCTAGGTGCTGAGATACAAAAAGAATGCAGGGAAAGTGGCAACTGAAATTACATTGCATCTATCAAGATGCTGCTGTTTCTGGGCACCTGCCACATATCCAAATATTGGGAACATGAATAATCCAACATGGAATTCCCACTCCAGAGAGAAGATAGTGAGATCAGTGGCAGCTGGTCAGTGGAGCTTCTTTGAAACTGTGAAAGAATCACACTAGAAACTACAAGGACTCAGGTTTCCTGCTGTTTAGGATCTGATGTTGCTTCGGACCTTTATGAAGGCCATCATGATACAAGAGTCCTCAATAGAAGAGAGGATCACAATCAGAACAGGAGAGGTCAGATCGTTACTCTCCCAGGCCAGAACACGGTGAAAGAGTAAGCTAAGACGTGGGTATAGCTCTGCTCACATTGTAACCAAACTCAAGAATCTCTAATTCTATTGCTGGTCCAAATCTTCCCCATTGTCATTTTCAGTGGTGGCACTCAGTAGGGCAGGGAGGCTTAAAAGAACCCTCAAAACTACCGTTAGTAACAAAAGTAGGCTTCAGCACGCAACCACGCGTGGTCCAGTGATTAAGACTCTGCCTCGCAAGGCATGGGATGTGTGTTCGATCTCTGGTCTGGAAACTAAGATCCCACAGGCATCAGACCAAGCCTGTGGACCCCAGTGAAGGGTCTTCATGAGGCAATGAAGACTCTGGGGGTGCCACCAAGACCCGATGCAGCCAAGTAAATAAATTAAAGATATGTAGCCACATCTTCAAGATACCGTTTCCTCCTCTAAGGAATGTGCCTTCCCTGAGCAGCTTCTGTAGATATGGAGAAGTCAACACACTCTTTAACACCCAATGTGTCTCCCTGAAGAATAACTCTGAAATGGGCCTGTGTGTTTGTGTGAGATGTCACAGGGCAGAGAGAGAAGTTGGAAAACTGTCTTCTGCTCACAGCCACACAGACTCAGGAAACCAGTCTGAGAGAAGGCCTCTGGAGTCTCCTGAGAAAGTCAGTTCTCCTCTAGGCAAGAAGGAGCCACAGGGTTTGCTATGGCAAAACTAGAGCCTAACTCCAGGCCCCACAAGTTCTGGAAGGTGGAGCAATCTTGACACCATCAAGCAACCAGTTGGAAGCTCTGTTTACTTCTGGAAGGAAAAAGGAAAGATCAAATTAAATAAGGTACCTGAGGTTACTTTAAAAATTGAAAGGCACATCCACATGTCAATTAGTACTGACAGTAGCAGAAATATGGGGTGAACCTTGTTTTTAAGATGCTTCTGCCAAATCTTTTAACTCTTGTTAAAAGTAATTGTGAGGATTAGCTTAATAAAATGATATATACATATTCACATAAGGCTGAGCACTGAAGAATTGATGCTTTTGAATTGCACTGCTGGAGAAGACTCTTGAGAGTCCCTTGGACTGCAAGGAGATCAAACCAGTCCATCCTAAAGGAAATCAGTCCTGAATATTCATTGGAAGGACTGATGTTGAAGCTGAGGCTTCAGTACTTTGGCCACCTGATGAGAAGAGCCGACTCATTGGAAAAGACTCTGATGCTGGAAAGATTGAAGGCAGGAGCAAAATGGGGCAACGGAGGATGAGACAGTTGGATGGCATCACTGGCTCAATGCACATGAATTTGAGCAAACTCTGGGAGGCAGTGAAGGACAGGGAAGCCTGGCATGTAGCAATCCATGGGGTTGCAAAGAGCCAGACACGACTTTTTTCTTTTATGCAACAAAAAGCTTTCTCTTCTGAATTAAAAAACTTAGAAGTTATCATCCTCTGAGATGCTTTCTAACATTACAAGTTACAATATATTAAGTCTTTTACCTCTTTATCAAAATGACACAATGAAGCTCACTGCCATTCATGTCACCTATCTAACTCACCATCTATGTTTAAGGGAAATTAAATCACCCAAGCCACCAAATCAAATTCGGTGATTTTTTGAATAAGTGGAGATCACCCACAAGATTGGGAGGGGGCGCCGGCCACAGGTTATGGGTTGGATGTCCATATAGCTATTGGTCAGCATGTTCAATCTGACCAAAACAGGAAGTAGTATTAGGCCAATCAGAATCTTTCCTCTGGAATTTGAAAGGAAGAGATGGTGGGAAAAGGCAATGAATCATCCAGGAAGAGCAAAGTACAAGAAAAGAGTGAAACTGCATAAATACACATCGCTAAGCGGAGTCAATAAAATAAGCTTATTTTTCAAACCACATTAGGTGCTGAAGTGTGGTCCTCCTGTCTTCCCACGAGTACACCTTCTTTACAGCCCTATCTATCCAGTCTTAATCTTGAACAGACATCCTTCATGCTAGCTTAACCAAGTCTATTGCTTCAGCCAAAAGAATCTGACTCATACTGATTTCGTTTTCTTGTCACTTAGCGAAGTGAATACCTCCACACACAGCTCGAAGTAACAAGTAAAACAAATATGTGTGATACCTACAATTTATGAAAACCGCACAAGCCAGGATGTTCAAATACCCTTCTGGAAACACAAAACATCCATTTCCCTCAAGATATTTTTAAAACGTCAAGAGCTCTGTGAGAGTTCTTTATCATGACAGTTCATATATAATAGAACTGAAAGAACAGATCAGTTTGGTTTTTAAAATGGTTACATTTTTTGCTCAAACAGTGACAAAACTTCTATTATCCATAGAGAATAAACTATTTTTAAAGAAAAAAATCAAACAAATTGTCTATACTTTGAATGGAAGGCACACTGTACCAACTGTAGTTTTACTGCTTGGAAAAGCTCTCTTTAGAAAAAAAGGAGGTAGGCCAAAAATTTACCTAGAGTTAAATTATGAGTAAATAAAAGCAATTTCAAAGATTTATGGATATTTTCCATAGTATTTTCTTCCTTATCTACAGAGATGTGTGTAGGTTGTGCTGTGCTCAGTCATGTCTGACTCTTTGCAACCCCAAGGACTGCAGCCCGCTAGGCTCCTCTGTCCATGGGATTTCCCAGGCAGGAATACTGGAGTGAGTTGACATTTCCCATTCCAGGGGATCTTCCCAACCAGGGACTGAACCCACATCTCTTGCGTCTTCTGCACTGGCAGGCAGAGTCTTTACCGCCACTCTACCTGGGAAGACCCACCTATAAGTTAGAGATGTGCAGTCCTGCAAAACTTAGAAATCCACCTTCTGGGGCTATATGCTTGTTCACAGGCACTCAGGGAAATTAATGTTAGAGGTATCCCAGTGTGTTTCAATCATGTAGGTATAGGGTCAGTCCAAAATCGTCCGGGTCAGCCCAGTTTCTGAACTTTGGCTTCTGTGGTCCAATGAAGAGAAAGAGAGATAACAGGGGAACAAAAGGAAATAGGAAAAAATCAAAGGACCAAGAGAAACTGATGTTTGAGTATAAGTTATTAAATGAGAATAAGAATGTGCACATTTTGAGATTCATAATAGTGCCCAGAGCAATAGTTCTAGATGGATGAACTAAGATCTTGAAACAGATAGAACTTTTAATGTTATATCAGAATATAGAATGGTTGTGGAAGGCTTAGAATTAAAAGGAAAGAAAGGAAAGGAAAAGAAAAGTTTAGGAAATTTCATATAATAACATTTATTCTATCATATTCCAGAGAATTTTTCAAATAGCAGCCGAGCAGTCGAGCCATTTGATATCCATAAACCAGAACACCTAGCATACCAAGGACCAGAACACCAAATGAGTATTTGCAAGTCCCAAGAACTCAGGATGCTTTTCACGGTATTTCCTTCATTCTCTACAAAGTTGGGAGAAAACTATCTTATAATTCCACTTGTGGGCTAGCTAATTTAGCCAGCTGAAGCAGAAATCTATTAACCAAATCAGAAGCATCAGAAGGGAGACCTCAACAGCAACCTGTTTAGCACTAAGGGAGGGGACAGGCTCATTTACTCTTCAAAAGGATTAAAGGCCCACTCCCCACACACACTCCCTGTATCCGCAGTGACCTCTGCTTCCTTCCCGATCCCCCAGGAGCTAGAAAGGAAGAGACACATGGCAGTTATGCGCAGAAATCTCCCTTGCTCATGTCAGCCTTCCCTTCTCTTCTGGGATAGAAGCCTTCTATCCCCTGCTCAGTGGACCAGGAAAGAGAAAATACACCAGGCACTGCTTTTACTTTGGAGGTAGATTTGCAAACCTTTTAGCATTTGTAGCGTTGGATTTGAGATGCAGCAGCTTGTTTTCCAAAGACAGTTTTTTTTCTAGCAGTGTTCTCTTTTCCTAGGAGAAAATAAGATACAATTTTTGCTTATTTCTTTTCCTCTGTGTGTGTGTGTTTCACAAGGCATTCTTGCAAACTGTTCACTAAAGATGCTTCTTGTAATACCAGAAGCATTTTGAGCTCAAGAGTTAATTTCATACGGATCTGTTACAGTCCACCCCAGTGGCCCAGACAGCCACTCTCCTGCATGGTTTCAGTTCAGTCGCTCAGTCACATCCGACTCTTGGCGACCCCATGGACTGCGGCACGCCAGGCCTCCCTGTCCATCACCAACTCCCGGAGCTTGCTCAGACTCATGTCCATCGAGTCGGTGATGCCATCAGCCATCTCATCCTCTGCCGTCCCTTTACAAGCAGCTGAGTGACAGGTCAAGACTAGTTGTGTCCACCGCCCTCACTTGTCTAGAGACCTTGGCTCCGTCCCTAGCCCACTTCTCGGTCCGACTTCTGCGTCTCTCCATCCCACCCCAAACGCTAACTGTTCATCTCTCTCTAGGACTGGTTCTCCCATCATTCCACCTGCTTCTCCCACATAGTCTCAGTTACTGGTATCCAAGGACTCTGTTGCGCTGGTCTTGATACCTACCTCTCACATGACAACTGTCGGAAGGTAGAAAAGTAGTAAATGTATTTTTAGTGCAGGCTCAAAGCCACTTGTGATAAAGTCACTTCCTAATTAGGATGCAACAGAAATTTTGACATTTTGAAAGAATACCTAAAGAAATGTCTTAATGTCATTATTAAACCAAACTCTTTCCATCTAAGAGGAAAACAGACACATCCATGAAAAACTAACCTGTCATGATTGTACTCTTTTTTATATTTGATGGAAATAGATGTTTTGACACCATTTGCAATGCTGGTTAAAATCATACCTTCCGCAGAATTTATGTGGTAAAATATAAGACAGCGCCATTGTAGCAAAAATATCAGAGTGTCTTTGGACACGGGCTGACCGGGTTTTGAAACCTGGTGACTGTGTAATTTTTGCCAAGGCTTTAACCTCTCTACTCTTATCACTGTTAAGAAAAATTAACCAGAACTTATGATTCAAAATACATGATTTTAATGTCATATTGGGTCATTGTTTAATAACCTGACCCAAAGAATATTTTTAATTCTCTTAGAGAATTTCTTTGTGTTTGACTTTATTATCTATTATTTGATTAGAGCCCTGATTTTGTGCAGTTGCGTGTTAATTTGTGGGTTTCTACCTGGTAGAAAAGTAATCCCAAAGGTTATGGTTTCTTGACTTAAAGAATATTAACTACCTTTGTATCTGACCCAGTAATCCTATCCTATGTTCCTTTTTTCAAAATACAGGGCAACAGCCAATTTCAAAAAATATTTTATTTAAATCAGCTTTACCATCTTGCTGGTTCCTTCATTACTTAAGGAGTTGAATAAAACATCTGACATGTATTCATTCTATACCAGAGTCATTTTTTTGACTTTTTGAACATCCCTAAAATGGGGATAATACTACCGACATTGAAATGTTGGGATGATTGGGGATGTATGTGAAAGGTCGACATGCTTCTCTAGAACACATTAGAACCTCAACACATAATAATTTGAAGATGCGATGTATGTCATATCTTATGTGTGCCGTTAATTTTAAAATTTATACTAAATTTTTCAAAACTTTTCTGTGGCATTCTGGTTTTATATACATATACATATGCATTTTTCTGCGGTAGTCCTAGTTGATCTGAGGGAACAAGATACTCTGAACGTTTATTATGGTATTTGGATCACCAAAGAAACATATCACTTATAATACATTTTGAATTTATAGGGGAAAAAAATGGTGTTTTAACAAACATTCTTCCTAATGGACTTGCTCTCCATTCATGGATCTTTATAACAAGGGTTGAAGGAGACCACACAGCTGCACAAGCAGATAGTCTGCCTCGGCCAAGGCTCCAGTACTTACCTTGAACTCTTTTCTAACTTAATTTTTACGTTATATGTGCGTACAGCTGATTTACAGTGCCGTGCTGGTCTCAGGTGTCAAGTGGTTCAGCCACACATGTATCCATCGTTTCCCACATTCTTCTCCTGAGCAGGTTATTACGCGATATCTGAGTAGCCGTCCTGTGCTAACAGCGGGTCCCTGTAGCCTGGACTCGTGACGTCTGCTCCTGACCGCAGGGAAGACCCCCAACCGGCGAGCCCGCGCCCTGCTCAGGGACCGCGCCTCCGAGTGCGTTCCCTCACCCTCTCGCCTGAAGCGCGCTTCCCCCGTAGCTCAGTCGGTGAGGAACCCGCCCGCAGTGCGGGGGACCCGGGTTCGATTCCTGGGCCGGGAGGATTCCCCTGGAGAAGGGGCAGGCTACCCACCCCAGCATCCTGGGGCTTCCCTGTGGCTCAGCTGGTAAAGAATCTGCAGTGTGGGAGGCCTGGGTTTGATCCCGGGGTTGGGAAGATCCCCGGGAGAAGGGACGGGCTACCCACTGATGCTGACCGGGGATCAGAGAGTCAGACCCAGCCGGGCGGCTCTCGCCTCACCACTTCGTTTACTGATCAAGGTGAGGCGGGCACCAGCTTAGATCACTGCCATGTGTTAACATCTCAGTGACTCAGGAGTCACGGGTATCCTTTCTGTCCCACCTCAGAGAGGCTGGGGGCCTAACAGAAAGGACTGTCAACTGCTAACTGGACTGTGGAATGGAGTCCCTGCTCACACGGCCCTCGTTTATAAAATGATGAGGAGGAATTAGGAGGTCTCAAAAGCGCCTCTGAGCTCCAACTTCTGATAGAGCTAAATCAATGACACTGGAAAACAAATAACTGCTAGCCAAAGGAACATATGCCATGTTAAAATGCTCTTAGTGGGCGCTTTTGCCGGCTTATCATTGTGTTTGTGGAATCCATTCTCACTGCATTCCTGATTAAAGTGGGACAGATGGTGAAGGTTTTAAGTAATGTGTTCATTACCAGACCTCGTACCACTAATGGCCATTTACTGGAGCGGGGCTTGTGTAAGTGAGTAGAAAATGAATCCTTCTCCGGGGGGTGCTCACCACCAGGGCGGTATTTATCAACCTTTGTTGGGGATGTTCATTTTTAATTGTCATTTCAAACTCATGTCTTTTTCTTATTAACACTAAGGTATTAATAGAGACACCCCCTCATTCTGATACACACCCCCCTCCTGAGAAACCCTTCATCATGGCCTGTATGCTCAGTAGCTCCTTAAAACAAGATGTTACCAAGCTTTGCTTCTTATTTGTTTGATCATTTTACAACTATAATGTATCCTTAAACTAAGCATGTTAAAAAAAATTCCTTCACATTTTTTTTCCATTGCATCCCCATCTACCTCCACCTCCCAGAGATCCCCAAAGACTCTACTTTAGGAAGTCACTGAACTAGAATGTTCTGGAAGGTACCTGCATGGCCTTGCTGAACCTTGGGCATCCGGTCCACTTACTGTGTCACAAAGCTCCTCGAGAGAGCTCTCCATTAAGGGTCAATATCAAGATGAATGCCAGGCCACCACTTCTCAAAGTGTCTGCCAGTATCTAAGCTGCTTAACCTTATTCTGGGGTCCGCTCCCCTGCCTTCAGCAGGATGTCAGCGTCCCTGGGGACCCCTGTGAGCATGCATGAAAGGAGGGCTGGGACGTTCCTGGAGCCGCACACTACCCAGATACATTATATTGCAATCTCCACAAAGAGACTGTATCTGGTCCACTCCAAATAGAGATCTAGCCTCTAGCTCTGCCTGGTACCTGGTAGGAGCTCAAATATTTGTTGAATATATAGTCCAGTGAATACACCCCAGAATTCTGAGATGAACTCACATCCAGGGCGGATTTCCTCGGGTTTCTATAAGATAGAAATTACATTCCATTATTTTTTGTTAATTTTCAGGGACTGACAGCTGGCCACTAAACATGACCCAGTGTTACTGGGTTTGAGGTGACTGCAAACCTAAATTTAAACGTCAAGTTGGTTAACCAAGTAGTTTAATTAAGTAACTCTATTTGAACTGAGGAAAGGAATTGTCTTCCCTTCCTCAATGCAAACGTTCCTTGTGCTACCTTAGTCTGCCAAACAATTTTGTTGTTGTTTAGCTGCTAAGTCATGTCCAACTCTTTGTGACCCCATGGATTGTAGCCTGTCAGGCTCCTCTGTCCATGGGATTTTATTACAGGATAAATAGTCTTTTTAAAAAAAAGAATTTTATTTTGTATTTCACTACAGCCAATTAGCAATGCTGTGATAGTTTTGCATGGACAGTAAAGGGAATCAGCCATATATAGACATGTATCCATTCTCCCCCAAATCCCTTCCCATCCAGGCTGCCACATGACACTGAGCAGAGTTCCTTATGCTTTACAGTAGGTCCTTGTTACTTTTCCATTTTAAATATATAGCAGTGTGTATACGTCAATTCCAAGGCCCCTGATTATCCCTTCCCCGTCCTCTCTCCCTCCTGCAACCATAAGTTCATTCTTTAAGCCTATGAGGCTGTTTCTGTTTTGTGAATAAGTTCGCTTGGATCATTTCTCTTTAGGTTCTGCATATAAGGGATGCCAGGCGATAGTTCTCCTCTCTGTCTGACTTACTTCACTCACTGTGACAATCTCTGCGTCTATCCATGTTGCTGCAAATGGCTTATTTCCTGCTTTTTAATGTCTGTGCAATACTCCATTGTATATAGGTACCGCATCTTCTTTATCTATGTGCAGGATAAATATTCTAACACTGCAAAGTATTCATCCAAATGTTACAGTTTGTCCAAAACATCTAATTTATAAACTGCTACATGTGGGCAAACCAGCTACTTGAGGGCATTCTAGCCCTGTGATTTTGGCTAAAGCAAGACACTGAACATCACCCACCAGACAACACAAATGTAGCTGTAGATTATTATTACTAGGTTCAGTTAAGTTCAGGATTCTTTAACTTTCATGATTTCCTCATAGGACCTTCATTAAGATGACAGATTCAGCCAAACTCACAGTTATAAATTAAATTCTCAGGAAATACGCAAAAAAAAAAAAATTGGTCAGACTTTTCTCAGGCAAATTTCCTGAATGTTGAAATGTGATGCTTTGGAAGTGACATTTCTAGGAAAGGGAAAGTCACTCATTCGTGTCCGACTCTTTGCAACCCCATGGACTGTAGCCTGCCAGGCTCCTCTGTCCATGGAATTCTCCAGGCAAGAATACTCCAGGGGATCCTCCCAACCCAGGGATTGAGCCCAGGTCTCCCGTATTGCAGGTGGATTCTTTACCAAGCCCCCAGGGAAGCCCTGACATTTCTAAAATAGCCTCAATTCAAGCAGATTCATAAAACAAAATAAGGCTCAGAAGAGTGGAGGCAAATTGGCAAATTCATATAATAAATATAAAAATGTATTGAGAAGAGGGCAGCAGAGGATGAGATGGTGAGACAGCACCACCATCGATGGACATGGATCTGCCAATTCCAGGAGAGCATGAAGGACAGAGGCTCAGGGGACATGAATTTGAGTAAACTTTGGGATGAAGGTTGGAGGAGCCTGGCACGCTGCAGTCCGTGGGGTCAGAGTCTCGACTGCACAACGACAACAGGACTGGGCAGTATTTACTAGACGTTCAGAAAGTCTGTATTCTTATCTCCTCCAACTCAGTTTCAAAGATGCCAACTGTCTATTGATTTGTTTTATTATTAAAAAAATATTCCTTGGTTTGTCTGAATTCTAAGGCATGCCAAATGAAACGTATGTGCTCACTTTTTTGTGTGCGTTTGGAGGGCCAGCTACTTAAACACTGCTGCATAGAACTTTTAATAATTTTTGTTCTATTATTATCTTCCCTAAATTGTCTCTTTTGAAAGTTACAGTTTCCATAGAAACTTTAACTTATTTGTGAAACTTTTCTTATTTGTGAACCATGTCTGTCCTATGGCAGGCATAGGTTTTTACAAACCTAAAGGGAACGTGGTTGGCCAAAAATAAGTGCTTCATTGACTCGTACATAGTGCTACGGTTGCTGGGATTCTCCGTACTATTACTAGCAGTCGATGGACTTTGTAATCTTCTCCATTATTTCTATTCATAGCCTCACCAAGTTCCCCTTTCTCAGCCATACATTTACTAGGGGAAAAAAAAGGTGACAGATAATATGACTGCAGTGTTTGTAAAAAGGTAAATCAGTAACTACAACACACATCACATAAATGTGTAAGGCAAGAAACGAACATTATTGACCACATTCTAAGATCTTCAGGTACAAAGAGTACTTTGACTTAATGCTACTTATTTTCATTCATTCTCATCCTAACCATATCAGGAAAAAGTGCCTTTAATTCTCCAAGGACTTACCTTTTCCATTCTTTGTACAAGATTCTCCAACTCTGTGATTTGATTATGTTTTTCTTCAAGCTTTTCAGCAATTTGATCCAGATTTTCAACATGTTGTTTCAATTTCTGTTCTTTTTCAAATTTGTCAACCTTTGGTTAGAAAAGCAATTGTCAGACCATTGTTTTAACTAAACTTATACAGATATTATCTCTTGCTGTAATTTATATATCTACATATAAATTAATAATTTACACGTTTAGAATTACTTCTATGAATTCAGTCTTCCTTTAAAATAAACCTGATGGACTAAAACAACACTAAGTCAATGGAGAATGAATAATACACAAATATTATATTTGTTACTAAAAAGCATCCTCTCTGAAAGAGGAACAGAAAGAAAAAGACAGTAATTCTAAAAAAGCAGACTTTTGAATTTTTCTCAACAAAACTTACATAGAACAAAACCAAGATCTATGTACTCAAGCAAAAAATGTTCTCTTTTTAATCAGAAAGTGTCATAAAAGCAGAATATTTATCTCCACGGTACCCGGGGGTTATCTCTGAGCCACTGAGCCTAGGAGTTATACTAAAAGTCTTTAGCAGACAGGCTCTAGGCCACACATGGGCGTGTTTTAACGACTTGCAACTGACATGAGCACACACATCTGCTTCTGTATTTAAGAGGACTTGAGATTTTTCGATTAAAAAAAAAAAAGGAGTGTCTGATTTCCCTTGAACACACTAAGTGGGCATTCCTGCCTCAGAACTGCAGGCTGGGCAGAGTCCCTTTTGCAGGGACATGGGCACTTCGTCCACCTGCTCACTCATTCGCTTAGGTACTTCACCTGCTCTCTGCACGTCTACGAGTCTCTGACCATCACCCCCAGAGCCAGAAGCTTGAGGGCATGTCACCTGGGCAGTGGGTTTCCTACCGCGCTCCCCGGGGACCTTCCTAGGGCCGGAGCTGGCAGAGACCCAGATGCCCCACCCAAGCCTGAATGAGCTTTCCTGTTTTGAGATTTGACAAACACATACACACATTTCCCCTCTTCCCTAGTCCTGGATACCTTTTCCAGATACAGTTTTATTGGTCTTAGGATACATAGTTCAGGTTTAAAAACAAATGAACAAAAAGTGTATGTGTATGATATCCATACATATAATATTATATGATTTTAATGTATATATGCATATATTAAAATATAGAAATATAAAATATAATTTATTATGAAATATATATGTACATACACATGATTTTTGTTTGTTTCCTCTGAAGAATCTTTCCAGGACCAAAACAATTTTGAACCTATTTATCAAGCCCAACTTTTTCATTTTTATAAAAAAAGATTTTTTTAATATTTATTTTTTAACTAATTAATCACTGTGGCTGTGCCAGGTCTTAGCTGTGGCACGCTAGACCCTTAGCTGTGGCATGGGGACTCTTGGTTGCATGTGAGCATGTGGGGTCTAGTTCCCCGACCAGCGATCAAACCTGGGGCCCCTGTATTGGAAGTGCAGAGTCTTAGCCACTGGGCCCCCAGGGAAGTCCCCCAACTTTTTCATTTTAGAGTCAAGTCCAGAGAGACAGAATGACTCAAACTGGGTCACCTAGTTAGTCAAAGGCAGAGCCAGAGAGAAGCCACTGCCAGTGTCGTGGGGCCGGCCCTGATTTCTGGGCTGAGTGGCATGGCCTCTCTCCTGCCTGTGCTCTGCAGGGCTCTGGGCAAGGGGGGCAACAGAGCAGCTTGGTAACATCCAGGTACCAAGTATCAGGGCTGGGGGACACCAGGCAGAAGGCGGGCAGACTGCCCTTCCCGGGGCCTGCCTGGTCACGTGGCCATCGCGTGTTTCACATCTAACTCCGCCCTAAAAGGGAGACGTGGACAAGCTGGCGGTTAGTTCATCAGTATGCAGGCTGCTAGCTCAGTACCTGGAGGAAGTGCCTACTGTCCTCATGCTTCTTTCTAACTTCTTCAGACTGTGTTTGATAGTTTTCGAATAACCTCTGGGCCACACTTCTCAGAGCCGCTGCTCCTGCTTCTCTGGAGGCGTCGAGCTAGAAACAAAAGGTCACTGTGCACGCTCTGACATGTGCAATGAGAAGGGCTAACGGCAGGGCAGTTTGATGGGCAACCGAAACACAGTCGGCAGGCATGCCACTCGCACCTTCACAGACAAGGCTAGGAGGAAAGGTGCTGTCACCTGGTAGGAAGAAAACGTACAGTGAGAAGGCCCTCTTTACTGGGGCTGTCATGAAGGTGGGTAGCACTGGGCAGCCAAGCAAGAGCTAAGAACAGCACCCTGCATTCAAGACCACACCCTGTACAGTGTTCCCTGGTGCCCACTGGCTCATACATGCATCTGCAAGCGTTTCATCGTCAATGGCCATGACAGCACCAAAATGTATTTCCTGAAATAGAAGCTGGACAAGATTGAAGTACTAGGGGCAACAGAGATAAAGTGCCATGAATCTTTCAAGGATTTCACCCAAGAAATAATCAAGGATGGCTACAAAGATTTACCTACTAAGTCACTATAAGACTCTATATGGGCTAAGTCGCTTCAGTCGTGTCCGACTCTTTGCGACCCTATGGACTGTAGCCTGTCAGCCTCTTCCGTCCATGGGATTCTCCAGGCAAGAGTACTAGAGTGGACTGCCATGGCTTCCTTCAGGGGATCGAGTCCTGACAGGGATCGAACCCGTGTTTCTGACATCTCCGGCACTGGCAGGTGGGTTCTTTACTAGTAGCACCACCTCGGAAGCCCCATAAAACTGTATATAAAATAAGCCAAAAGAAGGAAACTATAAGGCACCAACAATAAATTAGCTAAACAAAACAATGAGACATTTCACTATGAGTGCTCCAATTTATATGCAACTATTAATATTTAATTGTTGTATATATAAAGATTTTTAAATTTTATTGCAGTAAAAACACTTAACATGAGACCTGCCCCATTAACAGATTTTTAAGTGTACAATACAGTATAAACTATAGGCACAGTTTTTACAGTGAATCTCTAGAATTCACTCATCTTGTACATCTTGAAACTATACGCATTGAACTTTGGGAAAATCATTTTAATAATAAAAATTATCTTCAAAATAAAACAGTGAGATTAAATTTATCAAGTGTAAAACTGTCTTGCTAAGTTTAAGAGCACATTGTATGGATTTGTGGATGTATGTGGATGGCTATCTGCTTTCACAGAAGCATGAATCTATCTTATTGGCTCAAAGGCTCAAAGTACAAAATAAGAACTTCCTCCTACTGGTCATACCTTGATTTTCAACACTTCATTCTCTTTGTTCATTTCTAAGAGCTGCAGGTCTTTTCCTTTTATCCTTTCCATGAGCAGATCCAAACTGCCACAAGAGGGATCCATTGCCAAGTCAGAGCCATTTTGAATGCTTCCACACCGCTGAAATGAACAGACAAGAAAATCACACACCTGACTTTTCCTTTACTCTACTAACTTTGATAACAACAATTATCATTCAGTATTACATATGTCAACAGAGTAGGAAATGGCCACCCACCGCAGTATTCTTGCCTGGAAAAGCCCATGGACAGAGTAGTCTGGTGGGCTACCGCCCATGGGGTCATGAAGAGTCAGACACCTCTGAGCACAGCACAGCACGTTACATACATCAGGGAAGATTCAGGTCAACACAACTAAATCTTTTGACTCTAAAATATCAATGAGAAATTCTAGATGAAGCAGCTGGCCTCTATATTTGCACAAATTTGAATAGATTCTTATACTGAAAGGAGAGGAGAAGTATATCTTTCATGCCTTTTACATTCTCTATAGTTTCACATATACTATTAAGACCTTTGAGGAGATAGATGATGTCCACGAAGCCAGGTGGCTTGTTTTTTTATATCTATGTTGTTTGCTGACCTTCCGTGGTTTGAGATGCCAGAGGCAGACCCACTGGAAACACAGTTCATCTATATCCCCAAGAAGCTATTCCTATTAAGAATAGCTCCAAGAACTTCCCCATTGGTCTGGCAAATGGTTGATACTGGAGTGGGTTCCATTTCTTCCTCTAGGGGATCTTCCTGACTCAAGGATTGAACTGGCATCTCTTGGGTCTCCTGCATTGGCTGGCAGATTCTTTCCCACTGAACCACCTAGGAAGCCCCAGGGGCTGATAACCAGCCCTCAATTTACTCAACTCACAGACAGCATCTGACACACCAGTCCCTCCTCGCTCTTGAAGCCCTTCTTTGCTCATCTTCAATGGCTCCATTCTCCCCCACCTTTCCTCTTCATTCACTAGCTTCACTTTTCCCCTCCTGTGATGATTCCTCTCCTTCTTCTTCCCAGTGTCTAAATATTGGACATCTCAGGACTCCGTGCTTAGGTTTTCCCTCATTTCTATCCACACTCATATGTTTGGTCATTTCCTCCAGTTTCAGAACTTTAAATACCATTCTTACTCCCCAGATCTCTACCCCATCGTCTGAGCCTTCTAGCACAGTCCTCTGCCCTTAACTCCAGAATCAGCTATCCAACTGTCCATTAGAACCTTCACTTGGAAGTCTAAAAAGCAACCCAGTCTGGTCAGAACTGAATGTTTGACTTTTGCTCTCATCCACAACATTAATCATTTTGCCAGTTTTAGAGCACTTAAGAAAATAACTGGAGTCGGTTGTATTAGTTTGGGAGATAAGGGCGATAAAGGCTGTGTCTATGCTTCATCATACGGTACTTTCTAGTATTCCCTGTGGCCATTCTACAGAGCAGATGACACTGTCACCGATGAGGCACATGTGGTTCAGGTGAGGTTTAACCTGGCATAACCCAGACAAGGGTAAGTGCAGAGTGCCTAAAATTATGAACTAAAGGCTGGTCATGGGGGAAGGAGTGCATTTCAATTGTATCAACTGATCTCAGTCCAATGGCTCCAGCTGGGAGTCAATTGGCATGACCCAGGAGAATCTAAAAGTCAGTCCCTTTGTCTATCACTGCAACATGTCGCTTCCACTTATCCTGACTGGGCCAACACCTTCCCATATACTTTAGATGAGTAAGTCAAGTTTAAAATATTGAAGTAAGCTCTGGCCACTCCAGTCGAATCCTACTAACGACATCTGTGGTTGAATATTTCATACATATGCTCATTAACATCTTCAGATACCAACAAAATATTTAATGTTTGACATGCAAAGAATAATTTAATAATATCAAAAGTTATTTAAATGAAGTCTATATGGCTTTATGTTCACTTACTGAAGGAATAAAAGTGGTACCTTTTGATAAATTCATTACCTTTACATCTAGTTTATGATTTGTACTGTTGTGTCTGACTTCACTTCTAAATATTTGATTTTGGATCTTTTCCAAAGTAGTTCGAATCTAAAAGGAAAAAAAAATTTTTTTTCAAAGGCATTTAATCCCCAAAACTTTCTTTTTCTATACCAGTTACAGGGTACCAAATTTATCTGAAATTTGTACAAATATACTGATACCAGATTTAAACAACTACCATCAACTTAACTTACACTTATGCTAATATCGTTTAAATTGCAGAAAATGAGCATTTTTGTCTTTAAAACTGTTCCTTAGGCAAACCTAAAATATAACCCAAATGAATGTTATACCACAAAGTAATTGCTATTTAGTAATTAGTGTTTAATACTATTTAGTTCTATTTTTTTATATAGCAATTTACTACTACTTTGCTATTTGGTAATGACTATAAAACAATTACTATTGGTAATCACTACAAAATAATTACTATTAAGTAATTACTATAAAATAATTACTATCTAGTAATTACTAGAGAATAGCTACTATTTAGCAATTACTAGAGAATAATTACTTAGAGAAGATCATACAAATTCATGCATGAAATATAAGCTTCATGTCTTGGTGATCTATGGAACTGCAAGACACTCAAAGATGAATTACTTGACCTGAATAAGTTACAAACTAGCTTTGTCCAGATTCTTCCATCTGTTCTAAAACACATTTTATGAGAATACATACTTTTGTCAGTGACATTATCACTGGATTCTGGTTAAGATCTCACATTTTTAATCGTGTGCAAAGGCATTTAGTAGTAGTCATTGGTGATAGTTACTCTGAACTGCTTAAGAAGCTGTTCCTTGTTAGGTAAGGAGAGACAGGAACTTAGCAGGAAAGGTAAATATCTAGTAGGCAACAAAGTCCCCACACTTATGAAAGAACTAAGAAATGATATGAAACAGCAGGATAGGACTTCCCTGGCGGTGCAGTGGATAAGAATCCACCTGCCAATGCAGGGGACGCGGGTTTGATCCCTGATCCAGGAAGATTCCACATTCTGCAGAGCAGCTAAGTCTGTGCTCCTCACCCGCGGAGGCTGAGCTCCAGAGCCCTCGGGCCGCAGCTGCTGAGCCCGCAGCGACTGCAGAGCGAGCGCTCTAGGGCCCTGCCCCGCAGCGGGAGGAGCCCCCGCACACGGCGAAGAGCAGCCCCCGCTCGCCCGCGCCGAGGGCAGGTCCACGCGCAGCAACGGAGACCCGGAGCAGCCAGAACGAACAGCACCCACAACGGCAACGACCCCGGAGGACCAGGGGTGAACAGTGGGGGACGAGTTAAGCGCTGACGGGTTCCAGATCCGGCTGGTCCTTCACTCAGTTTTATTCCAAGTGAAGAACAGAGGCTCATCCGCTCGAGAGAAATGCACGCGTGTCTGCACGCCAGCTATTGAGGCTGTCCTTTGCCAAACCAGGCTTGTCCTTCCTCACATATTCTAGGGAGGAGGAGAAACCAAGCCCGCTCACTTGCATCAGACTTTATTGTAAAAACCCCTATCAGGCTAGCGTGATTTCCAGCGCCCACATACCTTTTTCACATACTCGGTTTCTTCAATAATGTGAGCTGATGGGGACTCACAGGAGGCAGAATCATCTTCCGCCCTCCCCCTCTGGGGGACTGTCGTGGCCACCGTCACTGCTGTCATCGTGACATCCAGCTTTAGGAAAACAGAAATCAGTTGGACAAAACTAATTCCTTTGATGTTATAATTATGTGGTTGTAAACTGAACGGAGTTCTGTACTGGCACATTAACACATTAATACTAGAAACTATTATAAATTATCGGAATCTGCATATATCCAAGATCCAGGAATTAACTTAATATTAAAACACCACCAGTTGAAACAATCATTAAAAATTTAAAAATTAAACTGCGATGGAAAATATGGAATTTTTCTTTTTATTCCATATTAATTAGACTATAACACCTCAAAAGTGGAGACTATGCCTATTCATATTCATACTCTAGCACACTGTAAATGCTTAATGAATGCCTATGGAGCTAAAATACATATAATTTACAATAAAGGCTTCCCAGATGACACTAGTGGTAAAGAATCCACCTGCCAATGCAGGAGATGCAAGAGACCTGGATTCAATTCCTGGGCCAGGGAAGTTGCCCTGAAGAAACCACTCCAGTATTCTTGCCTGGGAAATCCTATGAACAGAGGAACCTGGCGGGCTACAGTCCATGGGGTCCCAAAGAGACTGACATGACCGAGAACACAGGACATACATAACTTACAGACATGTATGTATATCATTTTATACTTCACAGAGAACTTTAATATACTGCATTTTATTTAACTCTCAAAAGACTGTAAAGGTCATTTACCTAAGAACTGTTTGTAATAAAAAAAATCAAGAAAAGTCCAAATGCCCACAAAAAGAGGAATGATTAAGTAAACTAGCTACATCTTCTCTAGGATATATTTATTCAAAAAATATAGCATGAAAAAGCATGGGGCAGAAAAGGATACAAAGCATCATAATTTCTCTAAGAAAGGTGAGCTAGATGGAAGGAGAAAATCTGTGATTTATAGTTTGACACTGAACAGTGTAATTATTTTACTTAGTTATAAAATATAACTAAATTAAAAAGAAAAATATCCTCCAAAATAAAAGGGAAATGAATACATTTGTCTACCAAATTGGCAGCATATCTACACGAACTATTTGAAGTGACACACGTGTGCTCACTCAGTCATGTCCAACTCTTTGCAACCCCATGGACTGTAGCCCACCAGCCTCCTCTATCCATGGGATTTCCCAGCGAAGAATACTGGAGTGGGTTGCCATTTCCTCCTCCAGGGGACCTTCCCGACCCAGGGATCAAACCAAGTCTCTGGCGTCTCTTGCACTGGCAGATGGATTCTTTACCACTGAGCCACCTGAGAATCCTAGGACTGATTTTCCCAGGTGTGCTATGTCCTAAGAACAAGAAGAATCACAAAGCAATCTTTCTTTTTTTTTTTTTACCATAAATGATTATTTTATTTTCAAAGCACATAAATACCATTTATCTTCCAAATGCTTTCTGTACAATTTATGTTATAACCAATTATCCTTTTCTTTTCAGCACACTTTAGTGAGCATTTATTTATATATTTGTTTTTTATTTATTTATTTTTAAATTAATTAATTAATTTTCTTAAAATTTTCTTTACATTATTGTGTTGGTTTTGCCATACATTGACATGAATCTGCCATGGGTATACATGTGTTCCTCTTCCAGAACCCCCCTCCCTCCTCCCTCCCAATTCCCTCTCTCTGGGTCATCCTGGTGCACCAGCCCTGAGCATCAAACCTGGGCTGGCGATTGATTTCACATATGATAATTAACATGGCATTCTCCCATATCATCCCACCCTTACCCTCTCCCATAGAGTCCAAAAAACTGTTCTATACATCTGCGTTTCTTTTGCTGTCTCGCATGCAGGGTTCTCGTTACCATCTTTCTAAATTCCATATATATGTGTTAGTATACTGTATTTTTGGTTTTCTTTCTGGCTTACTTCACTCTGTATAATAGGCTCCAGTTCCGTCCACCTGAGTAGAACTGATTCAAATGAATCCTTTTTTAATGGCTGAGTAATAGTCCATTGTGTATATGTACCACAAAGCAATCTTAAACTGTACTCACTAATAATATTGTTAGTGGAAACATTGCTACTGCTATTTTGAAACTAGCATATGTGCGTGCATGCATGTGAGTCACCCACATGACAGTATAATGCAGAATGAAGACGTCACTGTCTTAATGTCTTAAGAGGCAAGACTTTGAGCATAAAAGAAAAAATTCTAAATTAGAACCAAAAATGTTCTGTAAAAATCTTATAATCCAAACTGAAACCATGAGTATAAAATAAAGATTTATCTTCATTTGAAAATGTACATTCCAACTCTATCCACTGAAAATTTAGAAATAGAAGCAATTAACACTCCCAGTGCTCAGACTGTGGTATTAGTACACCATTTTCTATTAATATGAAAAGGTACCAGGGCTTCTTGACTTATTTAGACCTGAGGCAAGAAGTGCAGAAGGTGAGACTGAGTTATCATCATATCAGAAAGTGGAAAAGTGATCAAATACTACTTGAATAAGACACAAAGGGCCAACGTGAAAAGAATGACTGTGATTGATTAAAGCATATCAAATTTTTTTTTAACTCTTGAAATTATGTTGACAAGAGAAAAACCACCCCATCACCAACAGTCCTCAAACTCATCGGAGGCAAGCCACCATTATACTAAAAATTAGCCCAGAAAACAGAGCAAGAGGGAATGCAAAGAGACCTCTATTTTGCCTTTATGGTATGAATTTACCCTAAATCTCTTGGTAACCATATAGGTGATTATGAAAATTGTGCTAAAGAATTCCTGCCAATAAATCCAAAAGGACTGACAGAATTAGAAAACCTACTTTTTGCAACCCCTTATGAAGTGAGAGATGCTAAGCAACAGTCATCAACCAGTGCTGAAAACACTAGACAAGAGGTTGATAAAGAATGCATGAACCCCAGGGACTCCACCAATCAATCGTAACAGAAACACAGACAACCAGACATTGTCCTCTAAATGCGGTGCGATCATGAGCAGAAGCGGCACGTGCAAAGTGTGAAGGCCCCTGTCTACCAGTGGGAAATCACTGGAAAGAAGAAACGGTTCAATAACTCTACAAGGGTGAAGGCTGCAAACAGCCGAATTCAGATCACATAAAATTCTATAGGACAAATAATCATTCCTCCCATTAAATAATTATATGAAGAAAGATGAGAAGAGAAATTGTCATAAATTTTGAATCTTAATAAACGTATGACTAGGTACAATATATGAATCTTTGTGCGAGTGTGTGTGCTCAGTTACTCAGTCACGTTCAACTCTTTGTGACCCCATGGACTGCAGCCTGCCAGGCTCCCCTGTCCAGGGAATTTCCCAGGCAGGAGTGCTGGAGTGAGCTGTCATTTCTACCCCAAGGGATCTTCCAGACCCAGGGATCCAAACCGTGAGTTTGGCGTCTCCTGCATTGGCAGGTGGATTCTTTACCACAGAGCCACCTGTGAAGCCCTGGGTCTTCTTTGACTCCTGATTAAAATAAATCAGTTATATAGACATTTAAAAAAAATAGGGGAGTTTTAACACTGACAGGATAACAGATGCTGTTAAAGAATTAAAGCAATTTTGCAAATCATTATTTGCAATTATTGTCATTTTAGGTGTGATAATGGAATTATGATATTCCTTTAAAAGATCTTATTTGTTGGTCATACATACTGAACTATTTGAAGGTGAAATAATATTACACTTGGAATTTTAAAGAGAATATTTTACTCTAGTATTTAAAGAGAGGGAAAAATGGGGTGAGATAAAGATGAAAGAAGTTTGATAAAATGCAGTGAATTGTATGGTGAGATTCTCTATAGTTCCCTACTATAGGGAACTCCTGTTTGAAATTTTTATAATTAATAGTAAAGAACTAAAAAAAAATGAGATAAAAGCCCAGTGAGGTAGTAATATTAATTTCATATTACTAATAAAAATGTTAAGATCCTTATAGGTGATATTAACTTACCCAAGATCACAGTAAAACTAACAGAGCTAAAATCCAAACCTTTGTCTTTTGGACACCAAGATCAAGAATCTTTCTATCACATTAAGGCAAGATTCCCTGGTGAGAAAAAAATTAAAATTTAGCAATGACCCCATGCTGTTAAAACCCACAAAGAATTTTCATATTTGTTAGCATCAATTTAGAACTAAATAGCTTCTGTGGATGATTCAAAGTCCTACATTTATCCTTTAATCTTCAATGAAATTAACAGAGTATGCCAAGAATTTTCCATTTTATGTTAAGTCCTCTTAGACAGCCACTGTGGCTTCTATTTGTTTCAGGGAAACTTGATTTGGCTAGCAGCTCTGCAAAGTCTGCTCTTTTTTCAGAATCTGAGCAGAACTACGTCTGTTATTTGGTCCTCTGAAGTCCCTTCCGGGATGAAGTTTTTAGCCTAAAACAACATTTAAATGGTGGAAGTAAAAGAAATGCCCACAGAGACAATAAACGATGTGTCTGGAAATGAGAGAGGAGTGTCCAGGCTGACGTGTTGGTCATCAATTCACCGCCAGGACCCCAGTCTGCCTTGCCACCTGTTAGGACAGTCTATGAACGGTCCTTACATCTTTGATGGTTCCCAAAAATCGAAAGAAAAATAGCATTTCATGACACATGAAAATTATATGAAGTTCACATTTAGTGTCCACAGATGAAGCTGTAGTCTAAAATAACCATGGCCAAGCCATGTTTATGTGTTGTTATGATGCTTTTGCACTATGACAGCTCTGCTGAGTAGATTTGAGACAGAAAATACATGGCAAACCATGTCTAAGATATTTACTATCTATTTGGTCCTTTACAGGGAAATGTTTGCCCTCCCCTGGGGTAAAGAATGGCGGCAGATGGGAACAAAATAAGGAGGAAAATAGAGGCAGACAAAGCCTTGGTCTGAGTTTTTTGTTGTTGTTTTTCTTCAATTCAGTCTCCCTTGTTCTATAGTTCCATTTTGGTGATTTCCCTTCTCTTTTCTTTTCACTGTGAACATTACCAAATGATAAGGAACAGTACATCATAGGAATTAATCACTCTTTAGGATGAGCCTCACTGCATTCTGTTGTTCATAATTTGAAGATCACATCAGGCCTCTCATTATATAACCTAAATATATATTTTCTTACACACCTTTTATTCTTAATATCAAAAAAATTCTGCTCCATGAATGGAGTTATTTATGACTTAGCACAGCACACACGAAATAGAAATAAACTCATGGACATAGAAAACAAACCTGTGGTTACTAAAAGAGACAGTTGTGGGGATGGAGAGGGACTAGATAAATTGGGAGTTTGGGATTAGCATACGCACACTACTGGGGCATCCCTGGTGGCACAGAGGGTAAAGTGTCTGCCTGCAATGCAGGACACCTGGGTTCAATCCCCGGGTTGGGAAGATCCCCTGGAGAAGGAAATGGCAACCCACTCCAGCCTGCTAGGCTGTACAGTCCATGGGATCGCAAAGAGTTGCAACACGACTGAGCAACCTCACTTCTCATGAATACACTCATGAGACGTGTTTATATAAAAGAGATAAACAACAAAGACCTACTTATAGCACAGGGAGCCATATTCAACATCTCATAATAATCTAGAAAAGAATCTGAAAAAGAATTGGTATATATGTATATATATATGTATATATGAAGAATATGTATATATAGAGAGAAAGATAATGGCAACTCATCCCAGTATTCTTGCCTGGAAAATTCCCTGGACAGAGGGTCTTGGCAGGCTACAGTCAATAGGGTCTAAAGAATTTGATGTGACTGAGAACACACACGCACACATATATGTGTGTACCTGAATCACTTTGCTGTATACTTGAAACTAACACAACACTGTAAATTAACTATACTCCAATAAAAAAAAAATTCTGCTCCACTGATACTTCTCAAAACATCCTACCTCCTCCCCTCACTGGTTGGGCCATCTTAAAAAAGTTCCATAAAATCTTAACCTCAACTTACTTATTTGTAAAATAGGGGTGATAACCCTTAGAGTTGTAAAAATGAGCAAGTTTTAAAATCTCCAGTTGTAGAAGGTGCTCAAGGGACAGTAACTGCTAATCCTGTTGCTTCAATGACTGTATATTACGAAGGACCAAAGAAAATAAGCAGTCTATAAGAGAGGGGATAGATAATGCCTATCCGGTTGAAAGTTTATATGCAACTCTATTTATAAGAAATCAAATCAAGCAACCTAGATGCCCATCAACTGACGAATGGATAAGAAAGCTGTGGTACATATACACAATAGAATATTACTCAGCATTAAAAAAAAATTCATTTGAATCAATTCTACTCAGATGGACCGAACTGGAGCCCATTATCCAGAGTGAAGTAAGCCAGAAGCAAAAACAACAATACAGTATATTAACACATATATATGGAATTTAGAGAGACAGTAACGAGAACCCAACATGCGAGACAGCAAAAGGAACGCAGATGTATAGAATAGACTCGTGGACTCTGTGGATGAGGGAAAGGGTGGGATGATATGGGAGAATGGCATTGAAACATGTTAATTATCATATGTCTAATCAATCGCCAGCCCAGGATTGATTCTCGGGGCTGGTGCATCGAGATTTCCCGGGGGGGAGGGAGGAGGGAGGGGGGAGGGAGGGGTTTCTGAAGGGGGAGCATATGTAAACCCATGGTGATATCATGACATTGTATGGCAAAAACAATAAAAGGGAGAAAAGAAAAAAAAATAAAAGAAATCAAATCCCATCTTTCTCTTGGTTCAGGAAACATCCACAGCCACAGTCCTTCGTTTGTATAAAGAAACCCAAGAGGCACTTAAGCCAGCAAAGTCCAAATTGCCATATGGCATTATCGTCCAGGGGAAAATCCAGCTTAGCATCTTATTTCTGCCAGAAGTAGATTAGGCAGATAAAAATTTCAAAATAAAACACAATCAGTTAATTAAAGTGAGAAAAGAATTTTATTTGTTTTATGCTAGAGTGGACTGAAGACAGCTTATGAGTGGCATCACGCCAAGAGGTATTATTTCCTAGATCTGGGCTTTTCAGACAGGGCTCCCAAGGGAAGGGGCGGTGCTGGGCAGACATGGCTTTGCTGTCTGGACTTGAACCAAAGCAGTTCTGCTTTGTTCTGCCTCACTCTGAATTTTTCCATGAGACTTTCTGTGAAGAAAGAAGTTTCTACAACTAAAAGACCTGGAGGCGGACTGCCTAGTTTTATGCCTGCTTCTGTCACTCAGTAGCTGTGTGACCTTGAGCAATTCCTTAACCTCTCTGTGCCTCAGTTTCTTTATCAGTAAAATTCAGATAATGTTATTATTAATGATTAATGACAGCATAAATGATAAATAACATGTGGCTGTTTGTGAGTTAACATTTGTCAAGCAGTGATAATAGTGCTTATTGCTCAGTCGTGTTTAAGTCTTTGGGACCCCATGGACTGTAGCACCCCAGGCCTCCCTGTCCTTCACCATCTCCCAGAGCTCGCTCAAACTCATGTCCACTGAGTCAGTGATACCATCCAACCATCTCATCCTCTGTCATCCCCTTCTCCTGCCCTCAGTCTCTCCCATCATCAGGCTCTTCACATCAGGTGGCCAAAGTATTGGAGCTTCAGCTTCAGCCTCAGTCCTTCCAGTGAATATTCAGGACTGACAGCACCTAGCACATTAAAACATGACTTGTACCTGTTTGTCAAATACGTAAATAAAAGAAAGCCATTTTCCACAATTACTGCTGACAAGTAGTCTGAATGATAGAAAAGAAGCCAGTCATACTTTAAACAGTTTGCAGCTCGAGCTGGGCTATAGAGGAAAATCTGAGGGAGAGGAGATTTTAAGACCAGCTAATCCATAGTAGTGATTCTTTCCTGATAACGCATCAATGATATGTCAGTATCCCCAGCTGATTATGTCAACATCCAATGAATAGTTTACTATTTACAAAGCAATTCACACACATTTTTTGAATTGTAATCTATGTAACAAAACTAAACCTACTTTTCTGACTAATGACATACAAATGGCTCAGCTATTACACAATAAACACATAAAAGGCACTATGTTGGCTGAATTTTGTCCTCTCTTCCATTTATATGTTGAAGCCATGATACCCAGTACTTCAGAATGTGACCTTACTTGGAAATAGAATCCTTGCAAACCTGAGTCTTCCCGGTGGGGCTAGTGATAAAGAATCCACCTGCCAACACAGTAAATGCAAGAGATGTGGGTTCGATCCCTGGGTTGGGAAGATCCTCTGGAGGAGGAAATGGCAACCCGCTCCAATATTCCTGCCTGGAAAATTCTATGGACAGAAGAGCCTGGCGGGCTACAGTCCACGGGGTCAAAAACGAGTCGGACACAAATGAGCATTCACCATTTTGCAAACATACGTAGGTGCTCTGTGATGACCTAATGGGGTGGGATGGTGGAAGAGGAGAGAGGCTCAAGAGGGAGGGGATATATGTATAATCATGGCTGATTGGAGTTCTTATATGGCAGAAAAAAACACAACACAGCAAAAAATAAATTAGAAAAATAAATAAATAAAAGAACAACAGCAAAAAAGATAAGGTCATAGTAGAGTGAAAGTGAAAGTCACTCAGTCGTGTCCAACTCTTTGCAACCCCATGGACTATATAGTCCATTAAACTCTCCAGGCAAGAATACTGGAGTGGGTAACCTTTCCCTTTTCCAGGGGATCTTTCCAAGCCAGGGATCGAACCCAGGTCTCTCACATTGCAGGCGGATTCTTTACCAGCTGAGTCAGAGTGAGGTGGGCCCTAATCCAATCTGATGTCTTTATAAATGGGGGAAATTGGGACCCAAATGCACATAAGGAAAAGTCCATGTTCAGCTGAAGGCAGAGACCAAGGTCATGTTTCGACATGACAAGGAATACCAAAAATTGCCAGAAAACCACAGAAAACTGGAGGAGAAGCAAGGGACAGATTCTTCTTTACAATTTTCAGAAGGAAACAACCCTGCCAACACCTTGATCATCAATCTTGAATTTCCAGCCTCTGGAACTGAGAGGCGAGAAAGTACTCTGCTTAAGCCACTCTGTGGTACTTTATTTTAGCAACTTTAGGAAATGAATACAGGAACTATTTGCAGATTAGAGATGTTAACAAAAGAGTGCCCTTCCTTTATGTAACCCTTGGTTCATTCATTCATGTATTCTAAATTAATTGAATATAGCTGTTTCAGAAACTTGCAACTGCAGAACCAAGATCAAGACCCTGCTTTCATGGGACTGTCAGTACAGAAGGGGAGACAGACATGAAACAAAACAGCTACACAGAGAACATAATCAGAGGTGGTGTCATAAAGAAGAGCAGAACAGGGTAAAAGGATAAAAAGCAGCGTGGCTTTGGATGGGTGGAGAGAGGTGGCCAACCTGAAGAGGTGGCACTTAAGCAAAAGACTTGAATAAAGCAGGTGAAGCCACGTGGCCATCTGGGAGGATTCCAGGCTAACGGCAAGCGGGATCCCAGGCTGGAGCCTGCATGAAGTCCTTCTAAGAATAAGGTACAAGGGGTCACCTACCATTTTTCTTCTTTTTCTTTAAATGGGTAGGAAAAAATTTCTTTAATAAACTGAAACATAAGACTTTCAATTTGCCTAAGGAGTCTTCTCCTTAGCCCATTTAAAACAGGTCTTATCGTGCTCAGTCGTGTCCAACTCTTTGCATCCCCATGAAATGTAATCCACCAGGCTCTCCTGTCTATGGGATTTCCCAGGCAAGAATACTGGAGTGGGTTGCCATGCCATCCTCCAGGGGAACTTCCCGAGTCAGGGATCGAACCCGTGTCTCCCACACTGAAAGCTGATTCTTTACCTGCTGAGCCCTCTGGGAAGCCCTAGACTATTGTAAACAGTGCTGTAACGAACACTTGGGTGCATGGACTGGAGAGGAGTTTGGGGGAGAATGGATACATGTATACGTACGGCTGAGACACTCTGCTGCTCACATCATTGTTAGTTGGCTATATTCCAATATAAGGTCAAAAGTGAAAACCAAACAAAAACAGGTCCAGCACTGGCTGGTGAGGCTCCCTGAGGGTTGACGGCAGAGACAGTGAAGTCTGGGGTGCTGTCAGGTGCCACAGGGCATATGCAACTGCATCCAGACCCCCAGTGGAAGGGGCGCTTTGTTAAGAGCAGCTGACCACACCGTGGCGTTCTCGACTCACTTCCGTGAGTGCTGACACCGAAGCACCACGGTGGATGCCCAGCTTGACTCTCCCTCCCAGGTATGTGGGGTCACCCTCTGCAGGAGTCTCTCTAGGAAAGACCTCTTTCTTTCTCATCACTCCCTGGTGCTGGAGTGCGTGTACAACTCCTAGACTCAGTCAGCTGAGTGCTCCCACCAGGGAAGGTCATCAAAGGGTTGGCCCTCGGGCTTGTTGAGCTAGAGGCGGTGAAAATCCCCTTCTTGTTCTGGGAAAGAGGAACTCTGACACAGAGCAGCACTTTAGATCCAGTGGCAGGAACACCAACCTGGTATCTAACGCCAGTGGCAATGCCCAGAGGATTGAATCCCCCTCCTGTTGCTGATCTTGGCGGAAGTACCAGCACTGGACTCTCCCATTTCCATATCTAGTTTTTCCCATCAATCCTGGATGCCGAGTTTACTTCCCATAAATTCCTTTCCTGCGGCTTCCCAGGT
Source organism: Antilocapra americana (assembly GCA_007570785.1). Classification (NCBI taxonomy): domain Eukaryota; kingdom Metazoa; phylum Chordata; class Mammalia; order Artiodactyla; family Antilocapridae; genus Antilocapra; species Antilocapra americana. The sequence goes on along the minus strand of ML661903.1, from coordinate 7,100,921 downwards.
GGCTCAGTGGTAAAGAATCTACGTGCCAATACAGGACACACAGGTTCAATCCCTGGGTGGGGAAGATCCCCTGGAGGAGGGAATGGCAACCCACTCCAGTATTCTGGCCTGGAAAAATCCCATGGACAGAGGAGCCTGGAGGGCTACAGTCCATGGGGCCACAAAGAATCAGACATGACTGAGTAACTGAGCATCCTCACGTACAAATGCCTTTCCTGCTTAGGTGAGCCAGACTCAGTGACTCTGCTTAGGAACCCAGAGCTCTGCTTTGGCACGCTGAGGTCTCAGCTTCTCAGTTCTGAGCTAACGATATTGACAATTGTCTCATCATCCTTGGTCACTATGATAGAGAGCTTAGAAACTAGAAACTGGGGGAGGTAAGTTACAATAAGACGTTACAAAGGTAAGGAGGTTATATGAGGCGGAAAGGAAAGCTAGCGTGTCTCCAGACCCTTGGAGAGACTGGCCGTGTCCCGAATACGAGGAGCACACCTGCTCTGCAGTGGCGTTACACGGCACAACGGTGACCTCCAGTGTCAGCTGGCTAAAGCTCAGGGTTACCTGAGAAGGACCCACGGGGCAGCCAAAGCGACGCATGTCAACACCGAGCCCAAGTCACAGCAACGCTGTCTGCAAGCAGTAACCTAAGGTTTCTAAAGTAGAGTTAATTTCTATTCATTTCTAAATGCTACTCATTTGTAAACACACATTTATAACATAGCCAGCGCTATAGAAAGCTCTTAGATATGTAACAAAGGCAAATTCGTTTAGGGGGATAAAAGGACTGAAATGCGAGTCCAAACACAACAGAAATACATACTATTGACAGAGCACTGTGCCATCAAGGAGTTATTTCCCATGCATTGTCAAAATTAATCATCAAAACACAGTGTGCAATAATTGTGACCTCTATACTTATACCTGCCTACATGTATGTATAAGGCAGCCACGTCACAGAGAAGGGATATGTTTTTCAAAATCCTTAGTTAATCTCATCACCTGAACCCAGAAAGTTATTTTTTTTCAATTCTTTATCACCAGTTATTGAAATTATTCTTTTTTACACATGGAATTACACTTTTATCTTTGTCAACAATCAAATGGTTTGGATATTTTCAATTGATTATGTGTTTGGAGAACATTTCTGGGTTCTCTTCTAACCTATTTCGATTTCTGTTCTTTTCATATTTTTAAATTTAATTTTGATTTTATAGTGGAGTAGAGTTGATTTGCAATGGCTGTGCTCATTTCAGGTGGACAGCACAGTTACTGACTTACACACATACATGGATCTACTCCTTTCGAGTTTTTTTCCATACAGTTTATGACAAAGTATTGAGTAGAGTTCCTTGTGCTGCACAGCAGGTGTTTGTTGATTATCTAGTTTGTGTATAGTAAGTAGCGTGTATCTGTTAATCCCAAACTCCTCCTTGGAAAAGTTTTAATCTCCCTTAGGCTTTAGCTTTCTCAACCGAAAAACCCAAACGAAGCTGTTAACGTCCTCACTGAGTTGTGTGCTCAGTCGCTCAGTCGTGTCCGACTCTTTGCAACCCCTTGGACTGACTGTAGCCCACCAGGTGCCTCTGTCCGTGGATGTCCCAGGCAAGAACACTGGAGTGGCTTGCCATTTCTTCCTCCAGGGGATCTTCCCAACCCCTGCATCTCCATCTGCGTCTCCTGCATTGCAGGCAGATTCCTTATTGCTGGAGCCAGTGAGTTGTATCATAACTAAATAGGAGAATGCAGAAAAAGTGCTTAATGGGGTATCTGACTATAATACACATTCAGAGAATATTAAATAATTATGTTTAAGCTCACAACTTATAATGGACATTTGCTTATAGAGCATCATTTGAAAGTACCAAGGCCTACACCCAGCTGTCCCCGTTCTATTCCCCCACCTCAACCCCATCAGTCAGTTATACCTGCTGCTTTGACTGTCTTGGCTAACAATCTGTTTTAAAGCCACTTATGACTGATCAATGAAAAAACATGAAAAGAACTAGTTGTCACTGACATATATCTCAGTCATTTGCAACATTGATAAGAAAGGACCTTTGGAAAATTTCTTTTGTGGCTTCATGAAATATTTTAAGAGCAAAAGGCTCAGGGATTTACAAAATAGCTATAGCTTCCCAAACTGGCCTTGGGATATCTGAGCTTCAACATCATCTACATCGTTTTAAAAATAATCCAGAGAAGGAGGGAAAGACAGACAATCTCACGTGTGGGTGAGGACGAGGAGAAGCAGCAACTCCTGGGTGTTGCTGGTGGGAAAACAAAACTCGCAGCCATGCGAGACATCAACACTTAGCAGCTTCCTATAAGGTTAAGCACGGACTGCACCACCCAGCAGTCCCTCTTCGAGGGGATTTTGTATGTCCATAAGACACATTTATAGTGGCTGAAGTCTGGAAAAAATTCAAATGGTCATCAACAGGTGAATCCTATTTATCAGTACAAAAGAATGATCCACTGACACAGTGCAAAGAGCTGACTCCTTAGAAAAGCCCCTGATGCTGGGAAGATTGAGGGCAGGAGGAGAAGGGGATGACAGAGGAGGAGATGGCTGGACGGCAGCACTGACTCTAAGGGCATGAGTGTGAGCAAACTCCGGGAGATGGTGACGGACAGGGAGGCCTGGTGTGCTGCTGTCCGTGGGGATGCAAAGAGTCGGACATGACTGAGCAGCTGAACAACACTGATACAATATAGATAAATCTCAGAAGCATTATGCCAACTGAAAACAGCCAAATCCCAAAGGCTGCATATGCCATAGCTCCATTTATATGAGATTCTAGAAAATTTGAAACTATAGGGTCAGAAAACTGAACTGAGGATTAACAGTGGGGAGGGACTGACTACAAAAGAGACACTTGGGAATATTTTAGAGGACGAGGGAGTGATGATGAAACTGTTCTCTATCTTGATGGTGGTGGTGGTTCCATGACTCAGAACTCTATATTAAAAAAGATGGATGTATATATTTCTATTTTCTAAATAGTAATCAAACAGTACCCTAGTAAAAGCTAAGTACAGTGGAGGTTTCAAAATACAATTAACTGCAAGCCACAATCAACTAAATTTATTTCTTTAATTCAAACTGTTGAGCCCTCCAAAAGTGTAAATGGCAAAAAAAAAAAAAAAGCGATGGAGTCAGAATTGTTAAAAAGAAGGTAACTGAGGTGCTGACAGGCAGGTAGAGCCATTGTTCCTATAAGAATAGTCCATGGAGCCTGACATTCAATAAGGTGACAAAAGCAAGGGACATCTGAAACATCTTAAGAAAGTTAATCATAAGTATTACTGAGGTGGGAAACCAAGAAGAAGTATATATAAATATATAAGAAGTATTCAAGAATACTTGAACAAAAAGATTAAAGTCTAATTCTGAAATAGAACTCCTTATTTCGCCTAGCCACTCTTTCTCTTTTTTTTTTTTTGCAATTTTTTCTTAATTGGGGTACAGTTGCGTTACAATGTCACAGCTAGCTGTTCCAAACATGCTCGTGTGCAGATGCCAGTCTCATTCTCCCAGGCCATCTCACCCTCGCCTTCCCCTCATCCCACTGTCCACACGTCCATTTCCTACATCTGCATCTCTGTCACCGCCCTATAAAGAGGTTCATGTGTACCATTTTTCCAGACTCCACGTGTGTGCATTAACAAACAACTATACAGTTTGTTTTTCTCTTTCATTATGCTTCGCTCTGTGTGACAGACTCTAGGGCCATCAGTGTCTCTACAAATGACCACCCCCTTTCCAAGCATCTTCCAGATGCGCGTTCTCCTCCTTCACAGCAGAACATAAGCACACGGACTACTGGACAGTGACGGCAAAGCCTGTGAGGGTTGCCCACCCCCGAGGCGGCCGGGACCCTGTGCTTCCCGCCCGCTCCAGCTCTCCCCCTGCAGCCCTGTACCAGGAAGAGGCCAGACTGATTTCAGCATCCTACCCAAACCAAGGGGATAACAGAAAGATACAAGGGCGAGAAGCAACTCCTGGTTCTGGGTGAAACCAAGCTCCTTATATCAAATCACATGAACATGAGTGATGAGTGAGTGAATTCCCCAAAATAATTAGGAGAAGCTTATAGCTCATTGCTGAGCCAGCCTTCTTCCTGTTGGTGAACAGACACGACAGGGGGAACATGTCCACTTCGATTTCCAGAAAGTGAAAAAGATGAAGATGGATTCCTGTAACTGGCATTTCACTCTCAGGAGACATTTGAAATGAAAGGACCAGTTTAAGACTAGAAAATGAAACTGTTCTAGAAACTTTTAAATCAATACCAAGTTTAAAAAAAGACTTACCAACAGAGACTTAACAATTTCTCTAACCACAGATCAGTAAAACAGCAGTGGTCTGAGCCAAGGTGTTTAGATAGTAGCAGACAAACGGAGCTCCAGATGAACATACCCAGCTTTGGAAAACAGTACTATTCAACTTAGACTACTTTAGTTTCAAACATAAAATCCTTGGCACCTCACATTGTCAATGAAATAGCCCTTCAAATCATCTGAATGATGTTTTTCCCCATAGGAACTTGCAATTTCAGCAGTAACTTACAGGCATTCAGAGACAGTATCTTCTCTTTAGCTGCACAGAATCGGCCAACTTTTTAATAGAAGAGTTTCTACTCAACTGGAGAAATCTTCCAAAGAGGATCTTTAAGCATAAGTTATCAAACGTAACCCACTAAAAATGCATTTGCCATAAGCATTGACGCAAAACAGTGTGAATAGGGGTATAGAAGAAAACATCTCTAAATGAATGCCTAAGAAAGGTATATACCAAACTGCTTTTGTAGTGTTAGAGAGTTCTTATTTGTTCACAGAAAACATCACTATTTAATAGGAGCCTGGAATAATTTATCATTTGATCTAGCTCCTCTAAAGGCCCCAGAGGAAGAAAAAAGTGGCATTTCTTCTGATTTAGATTTTAAGAGTTCAAACTAGTGGCTGATTCGGTAAGTCAACACCAGTTGGATCAGTTTCACCCTTTAGCACAGTGATAATGACAGAGCAATAAAATGAAAAGCATGCAGATTCAGATGCACCCCCTCTACCTTTTGGCTTAAGGGTACAGATGACTCTTGCTTCATGTTATGTGTGCCACTAAAATAGGTTATTAAGAAGGGCTCATATTTTTCAGAGTAGTTCAGTTATCACTGTTGGATCAAACACGCATCAAGTTTCCCCATTTAAACGCATACTGTTTGAGAAGAAAATGTAGCAAAGGAGATGTGTGTGTGCGCGTTTAGTCACTCACTCGGTCGTGTCTGACTCTTTGCAGCCCCGTGGACTGTAGCCCACCAGGCTCCTATGCCTATGGAATTTTTCAGGCAAGAATTCTGAAATGAGTTGCCATGTCCTTCTCCAGGGGAACTTCCCAACCCAAGGATCGAACCCAGGTCTCCCACATTGCAGGTGGATTCTTTACCATCTGAGCCACCAGGGAAGCCTGGGCTCTTTCCAAATGTTAACATTAAGAGTTAGCGTCTTCCAAGTCCAACCTAGAATATGAAATACCTGATGCTTTCTGCTACTGGCTTGGGATTTACTATTTACTATTTTCATGGAGTATCACAGAAAGAGCACAGTTATGACATTTGGTAAGTATCAGTATTCCATATCAGGAATATATTTTTTCATAAATATAAATAAGTGTTTGGCTCCTATCAGTTATTTTTCAAATTATGGAAGTTGGACCAAAATATCTGTCTTACCACTTTAATGTGATTGCAGCGACGTTCATCAAAGAAAGCAAAATGTGGCATGGCCGCCCAACGGAAGGAACACTGGTAGCAATAAAAAGGAGCCACCATGCTACGAGCTGAATGCACCTCAGAAACATCATTCCAGGTGAAAGAAGTGAGCTGCTAAATGACATATATTCTATTACTGCATCATGTGAAATGCCCAGAAAAGTCAAATCTAAAGAGACAGAAAGCAGACTGGTAGTGGCCTGGGTCTGAGGGCGAGAATGGTGAGGCTGCAAACAGGAGCTCGAGGTTTTGGGAGGCGTGGGGATGAAGATGTTCTAAAGTTGGATTGAGAGAATGGTTGCACAACTCCATAAGTTTACTAAAAATCATTAAACTGGACAGTGTGATGTGATAGTTTATAAATTATATCTCCAATAGAGCTGATTTTTAAAAAATAGCCAAAAAAAAAGAGCAAGAATGTCTTACACAAACTTATTTTTTTCCTCTGAGTTTAAAAATAATTGTAGTCATGTTTTTCTAAATTTACAGGAAAAAAATAACTTGGTGGATACAATTTTCTCAATTTAAATTTTTCAACCCCTAAATTATTGGCATCGGTTCAGTGGATCAGTGAATCAAAGAACAGGCCTGAAAATCCACAGGTGCACCGAATATTTTCTAACACTGAGCACACACACATGCATATATTTTTGTTTTCTAAACTCAGTGGGTGACTGTTGCCATGTTTAGATGCTTAGTAAAATGTAAATTCACTTAGACATGCTATTAAATTGATAGTAACGTTGCCATTTTCAAATGCTTTTCCATCAATAAATGACCATCTAATTTTAATGTAAAAAATCTCAAAGATTCAAGCTCACTAATGTAAAAGATTTTGACATCCCTCCAAGGAACTTTCCAGGCAAGAATTCTGGAGTGGGTAGCCATTCCCTTCTCTAGAAGAAGAGAGAAATCTTCCCAACCCCGAGATCAAACTTGGGTCTCCAGGTTCTTTACCATCAAAGGCATCTGGGAAGCCCTCAGAAATCTTAGCTGTTTCATTTTTCAGTCATCATTCCAAACAAATAAATATATGCCTCATTTTTCAGTTTTGACCAAATCTAGCTTAGATTTTTCCAACTTATTTCAGAATTTGGATTACAACTCAAGTCCACTTTCTAGCACATTATAAATCACTACCCTAACAAATATATTAACATGCTTGTTATTACCTTGTGAAATCATAAACGTGAAAAATACGACTGAAATAGGGTCTGCATTTATTTTAAAAGCCTCTCTTTAGTTAGTACAGGTTTAGTTACTAAATTTATTTAGCAAATTAAAAGGTAAAGACCTTGTGAAGCTTGCTGAGGTCACAAAAAGTGTAAGCCATTTTCATTCTTTCTGTAATGAGTTGGGAAGCCCCTGCCTTAGGCACAAATTCCTGTGTGTCAGGGACCTTCACACTCTAAGGGTCAGCTAGGGTGGGAGGGAGCGGGGAGGGCCCTGCCGCAGGAAACAATCGCCCCTGTTGTGTCTGCAGGGATGCCAGAGACTGCAGCTGGGATCGCGTTTCTGAACTGCCAGACTTCTGCAGAGCTGAATATTTAATACCATCAGGTTCATAAAAGGACAGCGTATCTTTTCCCAGTTGCAAGAGAGAAATAATTCCCTTTGAACACTTTATCTAACCTATGTATAGCAATAAGTAGAGGGAAAAAAAGATTTTGATTTCTAAAAGTAAAACAACCATAGAGAAAATGGCAGACCCAGTTTCAGGTACCTTTGGAGCTAACTGCTTCTTTTATATATGTAAATGTATTTGCTCTCGAAGAAGGTTAAAAGTTTACAGCCATGCCATTCATGCAATCTAAATCTCCCCTCTCACGGTCCCGAGCTATTCCTTCCGTAAGATGACACTGCTCCTTTGCACACCTGCCGGGGGCGGAGCAACTCTGAGCTCTAGAATCCCTTGACAGCAGAAAACTGCCATCCAACAGGCTGCCCACCTGAAGCTAACAGAAGCCAGTGCAGATGAACGTCTGCACTCTTAAAACTTTAGGGCACAGGGAACTGTCAAAGTCGCCCCGCGGGGGTCCATAGGTGACAGCCAGTTTTCCAGAAGGCTTTCTCCTCTGAAGGGGGGACCTCCGGCCAAGGGACTGCCTAGCAGTAACCTAAATAAACAATCGGGCGTGCGCAGGGCCAAGAAGGGGGTATCCTTTCTCGCGGAAGGCAACTCTGTTCCTTGTCGTTCAGTCACCAAGTCGTGTTCGACTCTCTGCGACCCCACGGACTGCAGCACGCCAGGCTTCCCTGGCCTTCACCATCTCCGGGAGTTTGCCCAAGTTCATGCCCATTGAGTGGGTGATGCCACCCTGGAGGCGCACAAACTTCTTGCCCAGGGAATCTGAGTCCAGAAGAAAGGTTTACAGGGAGAATGCCGTCCTCACCGAAGACCTGCGTGCAGGGAAATGCCCTTGGTGCTCCAGGCGGCACGGAGGGAGGGTGGAGGGGACCCGCTCCAAGGGCGCCTGGACCCCGGCTCGTCTGGGAGGGAGGGGGTGACCTGGGCGAAGATCGCTGGGGCTCGCCTACCTTGGAGGGCGCTCCGCGAGCGCGGGGTCCGGACGCCGCTCCTCCCCTGGCTCGGCACTCGGGCGGGTCGCGCGGGTCGGTTCTGCCGGGCTCCGAGGAGCCGCCGCTCCAGGGAGCTCCGCCCCGCAGGGCAGGGCGCGCCCGGGGCAGAGTCGGGCGCCGGAGCGGCTCCGGGGCGGGGCCTGGGCTCCCCGCGCCCCGACGGGCGCGCCCGGCTCCGGGCGCCCCGGGGTGCCTTGTGTGCGCCCCGACACTCAAGTCCCCAACCCTGCGCACCGCTCAGTAATTGGGTTGTTCTGGGGGGGGGGGGGGGGGTGGATAGTTCCTGATGCTTTTTTTTTTTTTTTAAAGGTCCTGTTTAAGCTTAAAGCTCATATACTTTTTGTTTTTTATACTTTGGCCACCTGATGCGAAGAACTGACTCCTTGGAAAAGACCCTGATGCTGGGAAAGATTGAAGGCGGGAGGAGACAGGACGACAGAGGATGAGATGGTTGGATGGCATCACCGACTCAACGGACATGAGTCTGAGCAAGCTCTGGGAGTTGGTGATGGACAGGGAGGCCTGGCGAGCTGCAGTCCATGGGGTCGCAGAGTCGGACACGACTGAGCGACTGAACTGAAGACTATTTTGGAGTAAATTTAGATTTACCAAATTTGGAGGAGGAAATGGCAACCCATTCCAGTATTATTGCCTGGAGAATCCCATGGACGGAGGAGCCTGGTGGGCAACAGTCCATGGGGTCACAAAGAGTCAGACACGACTGAGCAACTGACACTTGTTAGATTTTCGTAAAAGTTGCAGAGAGAGTACAAAATTCCCTGAAACTCCCTTGCCGATGTCCCCTAGTAGTCACGTCTTACATCACCCTGGTACAGCTGTCAAAATTAAGAATGAACATTGATCTGTCACTATTAATTAAAGTTGACCAAGTGTAGATTTCACTAGTTTTCTGCTGATCTTTTTTCTGTGGATCTAGTTTTCCTTCTGATCTTTCTGTTCAGGACTCCACACTCCATTTCAGTGTTGTATCTCTTTAATCTCCTCTTATCTGTGACAGTTTTTTGGTCTTCTCTGTTTTTTCTTAATGTTGGCAGTCTTGAAAGATTTTGCTAAGCTGCTTTGTGGATGTCTATCATTTGGTTTCATTTGATGCTTTTCTCATAATTAGGCTGTGGTGTGCCTGCAATGAGAGAGACCTGGGTTCAATCCCTGGGTCAAGAAGATCCCCAGGAGGCGGGCATGGCAACCCATTCCAGTATTCTCACCTGGAGAATCCTATGGACAGAGGAGCCTGGCAGACTACAGTCTGTGGGGTCACAAGGAGTCTGACAGGACTGAGCGACTAAACAGCACATGGATTTGAGAGAGGTGATCACACAGGCAAAGTGTCCTGTCAGGGGCCACATGATAGCAACAGGACTTATTACTGATGATGTTGACCTTCATTGCTTGGTTAGAGAGGTATCCGCCCTGTTTCTCTCAGGCAGTTACTATTTCTCTTTCATACTCTTTTTTGGGTGAAAGTCACCAAGTTCAACTCACACTCAAGGAGAGGGTAGAGGTGGAGAAATGAAACTCAGTCCTGGAGGGGAGAGTATCTGCTTTATTATTTGGAATTATTCTGTAAGGAAGATGTGTCCCTTCCCTCTTAAATATTTATCTATTCAATCATTTATTTACATCAGTGTGTGCTTGTGTGTTCAGTCATATCTAACTCTTTGCAACCCAAGGGGCTGTAGCCTGCCAAGCTTCTCTGTCCTTGGAATTCTCCAGACAAGAATACTGGAGTGAGTTGCCATTCCCTTCTCCAGGAGACCTGACCCAAGGATTGAACCCGTGTCTCCTGCATTACAGGCAGATTCTTTACCTGTTGAGCCATCAGGGAAGCCCTTGATGAATTGAGTTATAGCTATAACTACATTATTTTTTGTTTCTTGAATAGTTACGGCTTTGGCTGAAATGCTTTCAGACTGGCTCCTGTATCCCTTTGAAAGTTCATAAACTTTTAGAGCTGGTAAGACAAAACAAACAAAAAAAAACCTCACTAATTATTTGCTCTCCTCCCTTCATGTAACAGAAAACTGCAGCCCAAATCCCCCCAGATCTGGGAGCTTTTCAGGGTCTTCCTTGAAACCCTACAACTACTGATTCATACTCCAGTAATAGGAAATAAAAAAAAATTTTTCCCAACAGATTAATCTGTGGGTTGGGACCCAATTAGAGAAGTGGAAGCTGAGAATGCGTAGGTAAGCTTTGGTTAACCAATCCATATGTTTCTATGAGACAGGTATATGTATATGTATAAGTAGAGATAAATCATGTTCCAAAGATAGTCATGGATGTTTACTACTGCTTTAAACACAAAAAAATCCAACTGTTAAGATCCTTTGTTGTATTGCTTTGGCTGACTCATGTTTGCATTTGCAAGTTGATCCCATAAACACAACACTTCCTTCTTCTGAGCTTGCTTCTGGCTCAGAATCTGCTGCTGCCTGGCATTCTGAGATCCTCTTGCCTCTGCTCCTTTCCTTAACTCTTCTTGGGGAAGGAAATCTACTCCATTAGTCCAAGATTTTCCTGCATGGATGGTTCAGTGTCCAGCAGGACAGAGCTAACTGATTCTCCCAAAGTGACTAAACATAATAATGGTCAAGGGAGAATATTTTACATTTCAGTCCCACTATGTTGTTTTCGTTGTTTAGTCACGCGGTCATGTCTGACTCTTCCCACTATATCCCAGAAGAAATTGACAATATCGGAGGAGAAGGTGAACTTTTCCTGCACTCTTCGGAGAGGAGACGTTAACTGAAAGTAACAATTCCAATCGGTATGAAACACGGACTGTGTTTCATAGTTCTTCAAATGTACTAGTCCCTAGGTAATTTTAATATCTCTTGCATGGAGGAGAACGGGCAACTACTCCTTAACAAGAGTGTGGAGTTAGAAAATATTAGCAACCTACATTATGTAGTTCAGGAGAATCTATAAATCACCCATAAATATAAATGCCAGTGGTGTGTCTTAGAGGTAGGAAATTGGAGAAGGACAGATAAATGTGTATAGTTTTCTTTATCGCTTTAGCATTTGGCTGCTATTATTGTGACCAAGTAAATACAAACCATTTTAAGTATCCAAATAAGGACTTCCCTCGTGGTCTAGTGGTTGGGAATCCTCCTCCCAACGCAGGGGACAGGGTTTGATCCCTGGTCCAGGACTGCACATGCTACAACTCAGCCCCTGCACCCCAACTACTGAGCTGGCTTTCTAAAGCCCAGACTCCCCAACAAGAGAAGCCATGGCAATAGACTCCAGCACATCACAGCTTCGCTACAGCTAGAGATAGCCTATATGCAGTCCTATTCAGTGTCATTTATTTATGAGACATTTATTTATATCTCAGTGCAGACATAAATAAATACATTTTCAAGTCAATCAATAAATAGGCAAATATTCCAAAGCTTGTTTTCTTCACACTTTTCCCAAGATTATCTATTTTTATTTATGGAGGGAGAGGGGAGAGGTGTCAACTGGCTTCATTTAGGAGAAGGAAATGGCAACCCACTCCAGAATTCTTGCCTGGAGAATCCCATGGACAGAGGAGCCTGGTGGGCTATAGTCCACGGGGTCGCAAAGAGTCGGACACGACTGAGCAACTTCACTTAACTTCAAGTGGGCTGATCACAAGATACTTCCCATACCTGTTTCTCTCCTATTCTCCCACATGACTGTTTCAAGTTTCCGCCTCTCTTCCCAGAGTTCTAACAACAGCTCCCCTCCAGCAGGCTCAGCTGATAACCTTCTCTGCTGAGCTGATAAGAGCAAAGCATCTGGAGATAAACTCTATCTCCTCTAACCTGTTTGAAGTTTATTCCTCCAACTCCAAACTTCTAAATTGTTTTCAGACTTGTTTTTCTCCATTGCACTAATTACTACCTGCACTTTAGTTAGAAAGGGAGAGAAATGTGTCATTTTCGTTTTTCTACTTCCATTGCCTAAAGCGGTTCCAGACTCACAGTGGTTTCACACTAACTGGAGTAAATGCAGGCGACGGTAGTAGTTTACTGACTATGATGGAAGAATCCGTAGGGGCTGGATGAGGGTGCCACGGGCCGAGGCAGAAAGCTGAGCAGAAGGGAGTCTGGCCTCCACACCCCCTCCAAGCAGAGCAGCTCCAAACCTATCAGTTTGATAAGATTGTCCATATTTTTTATAAAAGTATTAGTGTTATGTACTTTTTTGGAACGGCTTGGGTTGGTCTGATGGAGATGGTGTAGGAACCAAAGCGTCTCCAAACCTGCATTAGCACCCCCACTAAATGGTGACCGTGAGGAAGAGGGTGTGGGGGCCACGAGGAGGAGGGGCGTGGGGGCAGAAGACAGCGCCCTGTGCAGCCTCCTCTCCCAGCACAGAGCACATTATGGTCCAGGAAGAAACAGGGTCTGACTATGATTCAAGCACCCACATTCAGAGACTGTGCCTCGTGGCACTCAGCCACTGGCATTTATATTGGAAATCACTGTGGTATATTTCTGCTTGGAAGCTGTTTGCTAACAGGAAGAATTACATATACACATATGTATTATCTGTATATGTATGTGGTGGTTTAGTCAGTATGTCATGTCCAACTCCTGCAACCCCATGGACTGTACGTAGCCTGTCAGTGTCCTCTGTCCATGGATTTCCCAGGCAGGAATACTGGAATGGGTTGCCGTTTCCTCCTCCAGGTATATGTGTGTATATATATACACACACACGTCCATATATACATATCTGTGTGTGTATATGTACATGTTTGTATGTGTGCTCAGTTGTGTCTGATTCTTTGCAACCCCATGGACTGTAGCCCCCAGACTCCTCTTTCTGTGGAATTTTCCAGGCAAGAATGCTGGAGTGGGTTGCCACTTCCCAACTCATCTCTTATGTCTCCTGCGCGGACAGGCATATTCTTTAACACTAGTGCCCCCTGGGAAGCCCCATAAGTGTGTATATATGATATGTCAGATATATTTTTCATGCAAATTTTTACTATGTCATTCCAACCCCTCAATACGCACACATACCGCAGTTCATTAAAAGAGGTAAAGGCGTTCATTCCTTCCACTTGCCCCCCCTGATAACAGTCTAAATCCCTCCTCAGTGCACAGGAGTCCTCCCCACACTCTCACCCCATTCTTCCTGCTTCTTCTCTTCCCATGTTGCTTGCTAGCAAGGTGGGGCAGCTTGTAGAGCTCCAAATTCCCTCTCATTTCTCACTCTGTTCCTTTTTGCTCTTGTTCCCTCAACACACATTTTGATGCCACTGACTACAATGCCTTTTCCCCTTCTCTTCCTCTGGAGAATTCCCTCTCGCTTTATTTGCTGCACACAGGGGAACCTTCCCTGAACTCTCCAGCTTATCTTGGCCTTCCCAGGTAGGTCATCCCGTAAAATGCTTGATATATTGCTTTTGCTACTGCGTCAGCTTCTTTGGCTACTGTACCACAAACTTGACTGCTTAAAAAAAACACACATATATTATTTTACACTTCTGTAAATTAGAAGTCTGACGAAATCCTCACGGGGTTGAAATCAGTATATCAACAGGGCTGTGTTCTTTCCGGAAGTTCTTGGGGACAATCTGTTCCTTTGCCTTTTCCATTCTTTTTGAAAAGCTGCCTGCATTTCTTGGCTTCTGGGCCCTTTCTCCACCTTCAAGACCAGCACCATCTCTGGCTCTCAGTCTGAATTTCCCTCTTTCACTCGTAAGGACCCTTGAGATTCCATTCAGTCTAATTAGATAGTTCAGGATAATCTCCCCATTTTAAGATCCCTAACTTTAAAACATCTACAAAGTAAAATAACATGTCTATGAGTCCTGGAGATTGGATATGGATATTTTTTGAGGTCATGATTCTACCTCCCACAGCCATGCTCCTAAATCACCTTATAATTCAAACATTAATTAGACTTCATCATTAAATGTTTCAGTTTCTAAAGGTATAACATCAACAAGGCTTGGCACAGTCATGAAAGAGGGATGCTCCCATCTCCTCTTTAGTGATGCCTCTGCCTGCCCCTCTTTCAGCTCCCACCGAACCCACCCTCACCCCCACATGCCGCCCTGAGGAGGACCTGAAGTTGGCAGATTTTCTAAGCTCTTCCCCATATTTAAGTCTTCCTGGCCTTTCTAGGACGTATTCAATGGAGAAGGGAATGCAGATGTGGAAATGAAGGCATTTGATCTTAACAAACTTGAAATCTCTGGGCCCCCTGAGTCTTGCAGACTGAACTCTGAGCTAGGGAAAGTGAATGTTTAAATGTCTCTCACCAACTTGGGACAACAATCCTTCTCCTGCTGGGAGCCATCAGGATGCCCCCTTGCTCGGATGACAAGGTCGTGAGACTAAGAAAGAAATTGCAAGGCTGACTTTCTTTATGGGGCATCCTGGACTAGCGCCCCCCCCCGCCCCGCCCGGTGATGCTGGGAGCCATCAGGATGCCCCCTTGCTAGGATGACAAGGTCACGAGACTAAGAAAGAAATTGCAAAGCTGACTTTCTTTATCAGGGCATCCTGGGCTAGGCCCCCCTTGGTATTTTTCTTGGGAGTTCTGTCCATGCTCGGAACATTGGCTCATCTCAGTAGGTCAGTCCCAGTTGGAAAGAATTCGTCCTGAGATAATACCCCCAGACCTTATCGACCAGAGGATCTGGGAAGGTGGATCACCTTCCCTGGGCGGGGGGCGGTTAAGGAGGAATGAAAGGGACATTTAAATAAATTACTACTCCTTACTGGGGAGTTTACCAAGAGTTCTCTGGGGGTCACGGAAGGCCACCACCAGAAAGGCTCGTACTTGGGTCACCTTTCCACCTCCCACTCTCCCGACCACTCCACGGAGGAGGCTCTCTTCCTTGAAGAAACGAGGCTGGAATGGGATTTAGGAATGCTCATAGCTGTGGCCAGCATAGTTGGAGATATTGATTGCTTTAGGATATGTAGACATGGGAATTCATTCTAGTAGTTATAAGGTTAACAGGGTTTTATTGCTAAAGCAGTGCTGCTAGACTGTCTCTTAGTCCTCTTTCCTCTTTCTAAACTGTCTTAGTCCTCTTTCCTCTTTCTAAACTGTTTCTTTGTCCTCTTTCCTCTTTCCTTGTAGGTTACTAGAATAAAACAGTCTCAGGCTTTAGCCCTTCCCTCTAGCTTCTACATAGTTGTACCTGATAAGAGAAATGTAACCTTTCTACTTAGGTTGATGTACTTATCATGATTGAATGAAGTATACTGAAGACATTCAAATGGTAAACATACTATTGTTAAATCTAATTACATAAAAATCTGACTTCTGCAAGGGGAATGTTTCATGATAGTTTGGGGAATGAGCTCACTGATAAGATTGCTATGGAAGGTAGAAAATAAAAAATTGTATAGAATGATAGGTGATGTAATGATGTAATGGGGATGTCTTTTGGCTATAAAACTGTAAACCAACAACAATAAATGAGAGACTGCTCCATCACCACGCTGACTCAACTCAGTTCTTCCGCCGACGCCACTCATCCCTCAAGACCCCCGGACCCGCCGGGGCTGGACCCGGCATTCTCCTTGTAAGCTGTTGTGCTCTCTGTTTTTGCTCGTGTTTGTGCTCAGTCACTCAGTCATGTTTACTGTTTGCAACCTCACGGCTGTAGCCCACCAGGCTCTTCTGTCCACGGGATTTTCTAGTCAAGAATACTGGAGCAGGTTTCCATTTCCTCCTCCAGGGGATCTTCCTGGCCCAGGGATCTAACCCACGTCTCCTGCATTGGCAGGCTGGTTGTTTACCACTGTGCCACATGGGAAGTCCTGCTATGCTGAGTGCTGGGGTCAGTTTTTACAATTTTAAATTTCAGTGGGTTTGCACTTGACATGGATAAGTCACACATGGAATTACATAACAAATTAATATTGCCCCAAACAAATTATCACTGGGTAGCAAGAGAGCTAGTAAGTACTAAAAGACTAAGAGAGAAAAAATGATTTTAGTTAGTGACCAAGGGAAACCCTCAAGAGGAGGCAGTACTGGAAGTGGGTGTTGAGTGTGAGTACTCGTTACACGGGGACAGCGAAGTAGTCTTCTGAGATGAGACAAACACAGAGGTACGGAAGCAAGTAAATATCCAGGCAGATTTGGGATCTGCCCAGTAGAACAGTCCAGCTGGACTGTGGACACTATCGGGAGGTAAATCCGAGAGGTGGACACACATTATGTGAAACAAACAAAAGGTCCCAGTGATATATTTTTCTTGTTCATCTCTGCTAAGAGAGGAAAGAAAAAGTCACTATAGGAAATGGAAC
Organism: Antilocapra americana; assembly: GCA_007570785.1. Taxonomy (NCBI): domain Eukaryota; kingdom Metazoa; phylum Chordata; class Mammalia; order Artiodactyla; family Antilocapridae; genus Antilocapra; species Antilocapra americana. Next base: position 7,084,297 of record ML661903.1, on the reverse strand, counting down.
TCTGGTTGTCTTGAGTTGATGAATAAAACACTTAGCAAATAATTATGAGCAATATATGACTGCCTGCTTGTATACACATGTCTGTCTAAACAGGTAGATCTTTTACCAAGACTCCTTTTGTATAAAAGGTACAGAAACCATGGCATAACCAAGCTAACATTCCAAATATGTGTCTATTGGTTGAGCCATGGCATCAACCAATCAGAAAAGCTGTCGGTGGTGATGAGCTCGTATGGATGAACCAGTGTGGACCAGTGGGAGGTCAGCTCTAGACATCACTGTTTAAAACTACTGCTGCTAATTTAGCAAAACCAGATGTCCTTTCGTTTTCTTTTTAAAAATATGCCATTTCAAAGAATACAGTTGGGTATATTTTTTGGATTTAACAAGCTATGATTTTTATAACCTTTTTTCCCGTGATTATCACAGTTCACTCTGCCCTAGCAGTACAGTGTCACTTCCCTCTGTATTGTAAGGACAAAAAAGCCATCTGCATCTCTAGAAAAGACCAGCTGAACTTTAGGAGATGTTTTCATACGCTGGGATGATAATCTAGAGTCTATTACAAGAACAGATGGTCAGTTAGATTTTGGTAGTCACTGGGGCTGCTGTTGGGGGATGAATCTTTCCCTGATTATTAAATGCTACTGCACAGCCATGGAGAAGGGAATGGCGACCCAGTATTCTTGCCTGGAGAATTTCACGGGCAGAAGAGCCTGGAGAGCCATGGTCGGTGAGGGTCGCAGAGTTGACCTCAACTGAGCAACTCACCCACACACAGAGACACTGCACAGTTATTGTTATATCAGAGGTTGGAATAACTCGAAACAAAGAGAGCAGGAAAAACAAACCCTCCCCCAGCGACAGACAATGTATTCTGGACAAGCTTCTGATCAATAAATTCATAGCAATGGTAAAAAGCTACATATCCTAGATCAATGCCCTGTGGCATAACATTACTTACCTTTAGCCAGAAGTGGGAACTGAAAAAGAGAAATGCAAGCCCTGATAGTCAAGAGATAGTGTGATACTGTCAGCTGACCTTGGCATCACCAGGCAGTGACCTGGTACTCATAGCCAGACCTCCGGACAGTGTAACAAGACCACTACAAGAAAGGGAAATGACAAGCCACTGTCCTTCATGATCACATACATAATGTTATCAAACAAATGTTATCAAATTGAATCCAGGAAGTTAGAAAAGAAATGTCATATATCCTAACCAACTCAGGTTTATCCCAGAGTTATAAGACTGGCCTAACTGTTAAAATCCATCAATAAAATTCTCCACATTAAGAACAAAAATATATGATAATTTTTTAAAAATGGAGAAAAATAATTTGTTAAAGTTCAGCTCCTGTTCATGACTTAAAAACAAGCAAAATGCTTAGAATACTAAGAAAGGAACTTCCTTAATTTGATCAATGAATATCCACAAAATTTATAAAAAGTGTTATATTTAATGGTGAGAAATTGAGAGCATCTGATCTGAGATCAGAAATGAGGTAAGGATGTTTTCATGACAGTTTTTGTGCAATGCTATATTAGAGATATTAGCCAGTGAAAAAGGCAAAAAAAGAAAAAAGGAACTAAATTATATGAAGATTGAAAAGGAAAAATTGTGTCCTTATTTACAGATAACATGATTGTGTATATGAAATGTGCACAAGAATCTATAAACTACTACGACTAAGAAGAGAATTCATCAGTGTTGCTAGATATACATGGTTAATACACGGAGAAAATCAGTCAATTCTATCTCTATATGAAAGAAACAACGATCATAGAAAGTGATGAATTTCAGAAAGATACTACTTACAATAACACCAATGAACATAAATAAAACAAAAATGGAAGACCTCTACACAGAAAACATCAAAACAGACTGAGCCAAACGGAAGAGGGTTTGTAGGGAAAGAAGGGCTGTATCATGATCATAGTTTGCAGCCTAATTAGTAAATTGGAAGATATACTAGAAAGATGTTGGCTATACTCATATTGATCTTTCTGGTTTTAATGAAATCACAATCAAATGATACTTTAAAATTTAAGTTGACAAGTTATTTATCAATTTATATAGGAATGTAAAGGTCCAAAGATAGTCAACACAGACTTGAACAAAGATAAGCTGAGTTGGAGGGTTTATATAATCAGATATCAAGATAGGGTAAAAAGCTATGGTAATTAGTTTTGCAAGTGGCCCAAAGATGGACAGTAACCCAAACTGGATAGAATAGAAAGTCCAGAGACACATCACATATATGCAGTAAAACTCAATATTCAAAAAACAAAGATCATGGCATCCAGTCCCATTACTTCATGGCAAATAGATGGGGAAACAATGGAAACGGTGACAAACTTTATTTTCTTGGGCTCCAAAATCATTACAGATGGTGACTGCACCCATGCAATTAAAAGACGCTTGCTCTTTGGAAGAAAAGCTATGACCAACTTAGCGTATTAAAAAGCAGAGACATTACTTTGCCGACAAAGGTCCATCCAGTCAAAGCTGTGGTTTTTCCTGTAGCCATGTATGGATGGGAAAGTTGGACTATAAAGAAAGCTGAGCACTGAAGAATTGATGCTTTTGAATTGTGGTGTTGGAGAAGACTCTTGAGGGTCACTTGGACTGCAAAGAGATCCAAACAGCCCATCCTTTAGGACTAAATATTCATTGGAAGGACTGATGTTGAAGCGGAAACTCCAATACTTTGGCCATCTGATGAAAAAAACCAACTCATTGGAAAAGATCCTGGTGCTGGGAAAGACTGAAGGCAGGAGGAGAAGGGGATGACAGAGGATAGGATGGTTGGATGGCATCACCAACTCAATAGACATGAGTTTGAGCAAGCTCCGGGAGTTGGTGATGGACAAGGAAGCCTGGTGTGCTGCAGTCCATGGGATCGCAAAGAATTGGACACAACTGAGCAGATGAACTGAATTTATGAAATGAAAAACTTGGAAAAAGATGTCTTTCATAACAGTAATCAATGATGAATCTTGTACTCTACCTCACATGTCACATAAAATTAATCCCAGATGGATTTCATTTTATTGGTATTGCTTACATTTTATTTATTTATTTATTGTTGGTGGCACTGGGTCTTTGTTGCTGTGCACAGGCTTTCTCTAATTGCGATGAGCAGGGGTTACTCTTTGTTACAATACCTGGGCTCCCCACTGTAGTGATTTCTTTCATTGTGGAGCACAGGCTGTAGGTAAAATGGCTCAGTAGTTGTGGTGCATGCGCTTAGTTGCTTCACAGCATGTGAAATCTTCCTGAGTCAAGGATAGAACCCATATTCCATGCTTTGGCAGGTGGATTCTTACCCACCACATCACTGGGAAAGTCCCCCAGGTGGATTTTAGACCTAAATTTTAAAAAAGTAAATAAAGCTCTAGAACTTAACATAGGAGAATATCTTTATAACTTTGGAGAAGGCAAGCTTCTTTACACAGAACACAGAAACTGCACACTCTAAAGAATAAAATTAATAACTCTTACTACATTAAATTTAATTCAATTTAATAAATTATTAACTTTAATAATTTATTAAATGATTTGGTTTAATAAATTAAAATTGATAAATTATTTTCATCACAATTAAGTCTGTACAATTAAATACTGTACATAAATAAGAATAAATGCCCTCTGCCTGCATGCAACAGCATAGATAAATCTCATGAACATAATTTAAGGAAAGAAGCCCATTACAAAAGTGTACACACTAAATGATTCCACTTATATAAAGCTCAAAAACTGGAAAAAGATATTTGTGGAATCAGAATTCAATGCAATGGTCACCTTTGGGTGCCCAGTGCCTGGGTTGAGTACAAGGGTATCTTCAGAGTGCTGACACTATTCTATTTTCTGATTTAGTGAACACCTGATCAGTTCAGCCGCTCAGTCATGTCTGACTCTTCGACCCCATGGACTGCAGCACACCAGGTTTCCCTGTCCGTCACCAACTCCCGGAGCTTGTTCAAACGCATGTCCATCAAGTCTGAGATGCCATCCAACCATCTCATCCTCTGTCGTTCACCTTGTATGGATTGCCATTCCCTTCTCCAGGGGATCTTCCTGACCCAGGGATTGAACTCATATCTCCTGCACTTCAGGCTGATTCTTTACCATCTGAGCTACCAGGGAAGCCCTTATGAAAATACTTCACACTCTACACTTAAAATTTTTGCACATTCTATGTTTTTGTATTTCTGTTGAAATCTTTAGTAAAAACAAAGGGAAAACATGGTCTTGATTCCATTTGCTCTGCCTGTTAGATCTTCATTCTTTTGGACCAACACATAGAGGAACCCCTAAAAAGTGTTATTATCTCAATGTCTCTTTTCTTATCTCTCTTAAACCAGTTCCCAATGCTGAATTCCCTCACCAATTTCAAGTCCCAATGCCACCTCGGTGTTGTCCCCTTGAACACCTTATTTAACGATCCTGGCCTTTTCCCATTGCACCCTGATCTCATTTTCTTTTTAATTTTTTTTACAAATCGCTCTGACACACTGGGTAATTTATTTGTTGTTTGTTTTCTCCCTCCTTTTTTTATTCCTTGATGAACCTTCAGTAATATCTGATATTATATTATCAATAATATCTGTTGAAAAAGTAATTTTGAGATTGGAGAAACAGAAGAAAGGACACGTCTTAGAGAAAATTGAGTGTCTTGTTTTCAAACTTGAAGGACTGACATGTATTTTGGATATGCAATGAAGGCAGATAACACTGAAGTAATTGAATAAATGAGTCTGAAATTCAAAAATGAGTGTTAATATATAAAAATAAATAAAAATTATTAAAGACATGGGAAAATACAAAACTGCATGAAGAAATTAAGGGAATGAGTACAGAGAGGAAATATTGAGATGACAGAAATAGGAGGATGATGTGCCAAAAACTGATTTAAAAAAAAACAATGAATTGGGAGAAAAGTTGAATTTATATAGCTTTGAAGTCTTAGATTTCTTTGTAAATTTCATGATGCCATAAAAATAGAGTTCAACTACAAGTTCAATTAATGAATTAAAACGATGAATAGGCAACCATTTAAAGCTTATGTATGTATGTTTTCATGATGATAAACTGTGAAATTAAAATTTTATTCAAAATAAAATAGGAAGCTATTTAGGACTGTCGAGTCAGTTTAAAATCTGTAAAGAAAAATAATTTGTATCTTATTCCTGAACACAGAGTGGCCAGAGGTAGCCGCTTCTCTTTACTAGCAAATAAACGTCACCTCTGTGCACGTGATTCGTACACACGGTGTCAAGCAGTCACGGACGCCTGGAGGGAGCCTGGCTTTGGTAACAAGCAGGCATTCAGGACCCGAGTGCCCACAGATGACACTGAAACTATCTGGTACCTCATCTCCACCTGTCCCACATCACTGCTTCTCTCTTGGTTTTCAGGCTCAGACACCCCACACTTGAGTTGGAGCAGTGACTCCCCTTTCTAGAACCTTAGAGATCCCAAACGAGTGATGTTTACTTAAAAATTTAGTTAGACCAAGTAACTGGGCTTCCCAAGTGACTCAGTTGGTAGAGAATCTGCCTGCCAATGCAGGAGACATGGGTTTGACCCCTGGGTCGGGAAGATCCCCTGGAGAAGGAAATGGCAACCCACTCCGGTATTCTTGCTGGAGAACCCCATGGACAGAGGAGCCCGGGGCGCTACAGCCCATGGGGTCATGAAGAGTCAGACACGACTGAGTGTCCGAACCCACACAAACCAAGTAACTACTACACTGCTTGGAGAGAACTGTCCTGCAAACGAAAGTGAAAAGGGTTCCCAGCGATGTGCAGTGCCAGGGTGATGGGTTTTAGGTGTGGTGGGAGGCTCCGTGAGACCTGGAAGCAGTTTCTTCTTGCTTGTTTGTCCACCTTTTCTTTCTTGTGATAAAATGTACTTCAAACATATGTATCTTGATCACTCTTTTTATTCTTTCTACCTTTGATCTGTTTGGTTTTGGCTGCGCTGGGTCTTCCTTGCTGTGCTCGGACTTCCTCCAGTTGCGGTGGGTTGTGCACGGGCTTCTCTCTGCAGTGGCTTCTCTTTTGCAGGGCACCGGCTCTGGGCACGCAGGCCCCCATCATTGCAGTACACGGCCTTAGTTTCTCCAAGCCATGTAGGATCTTAGTTCCCAGACTAGGAATCAAACCCACATCCCCTGCATTGGTGGGTAGATTCTTAACCACTGGATCACCAGGGAAGTCCTTACGCACTCTGAAGTCTACAACCCAGTGGCACCGAGTACCTTCACACTGTTGTACAACCCTCACCACCACCCATCTCCAGAATGCTTGTCAGTTTGCACAGCTGAAACTCTGTACCCATTAAACAGGAACTCTGCATTCTCTTCCCCTTCCAGCCCCTGAAAACTACCATTCTACTTCCTGTCTCTATGACTTTGATTGTCCTAAGTACCTCATATAAGTTGAATCACAAGTTGTTTGTCCTTTACTGATTGGCTTATTTCACTCAGCATAATGTTCTCAAGGGAGCTTCCCTGGTGACTCAGTGGTAATGAATCCACCTGCCAAAGCAGGAGATGAGAATTCGATCCCTGGATTGGGAGGATTCCCTGGAGAAGGAAACGGCAACTCACTCCAGTATTCTTGCCTGGAGAATCCCATGGACAGAGGAGCCAGGCAAACTACAGCCCCTGGGTTGGTAAAAGAGTTGGACACGACTCAACAGCTAAACAATACTCAAGGGTCATCCATGGTGTAACAGCTGTTAGAATTTCTCTTTTTCAAGGCTGGATGATATTCCCTTACGATGGATAGACCCCATTTTGCTTATCCAGTCATCTGCTGATGGACATTTGGGTTACTTCCTGTGTTTCAACTGCTGTGAATAATGTTGCTACAGGATATCGATGTACAAATAGCTCTTCGAGATCCTGCTTCTAATTCTTTTGAGTGAATGCCCAGGAGTGGAATTACTGGCTCATATGGTGATTCTGTTCTCAATTTTTGAGGCGCCACCATACTGTTTTCCACAGTAACTGCATCACGTTGCATCCCCACCAGCAGTATACAGGCTGGGGTTGTCTCCTGACCGTCCCTTCCCACCTCTCTGGCCTTTTTGGAGCAGAGTCGTTCCCTGTCTGCTCTCTTTACCCTCCCCTTCCAGGCCCCTCAAACTTTGCTCTGGCTCTTGGTTTAGCTAAAGGAAAAAAAAAGAACCCTGCTCCCATACCCCTGAGTCTTCCCTGGGCTTCTAGGCTTCTGGTAGATTCCACATCCCCTCCATAGGAATGTCTGGAGAGCCTTGACTCTGGAGGGCCACCCTGCCTGGCCCCGTCTCCCTCCCAGTCTCTGCCTCGCACTGCGGGTCAAGCCCACGTTCAGCACTGTCTTCCTCAGGGAGGAGAGTGTCTTCATTCATTCAGAGTCCAGCTGCGGATGGTCCAAGTGACAGCCTGGCGGCTCCATCTTCATCTTGCGCTACTTGGAGGCATCCTACCTCTTTCCCAGCCAGAGGGAGGATCCAGCCCTTCCAATTTCCAACCTTTGAACAATTTTTGGCTTCTCCCAGCACATTACTTTTCCAGGCTGAAGAAAATCCCCTGTTCTTGGTTCTTCTGCAGAATGAAGATTATTGTTAAGTCTTATGCCGAGGGAATAGTCTCCTTTCCATGGAGCTCCTGAGACTCACTCTAATATGTAAGGAAATAATTCTCTAGACTTTGATAGTAACAAAATGACTTAAATGTGCATTGGGCACGACATTAAGGTAATTCCCACCAAAGGCAGAGCTAGAGTGGGGAGAGATTTTCCACAATTTATTTCTATATACTTCTTTACGTTTAATGTAAAGAAGTAATTTGGCATCCTGATGAGTACAATAATAAAAAAATATGCTTTTGAAATTGAAACTAGGGTTTTAAAATGTATTTATCTATACTTTATATCTTTCCCAAAATAGCTTGAGGTAGAATATCATAAATATTCCCAATTATCTTAATAGTTAGAAGCACATAACATTTACTAAGAACTGGGAATTTAAAGTGAGCTAAATATCTGAGTGAAATTAACTCAGAGAAGGGGCTCCAAGTATTCAAATATTGATTTTCACTGCATGGCAATACTGTTCCTTGCCTTACAAAATTAATTAAGCTCTGTGTTAATTAATCACTATGCCTCTATAATGAGAGGCTGCCAATCACCCTGTCAGATTGTTTACAGCTGAAATCCTAGCTGAAAATTCATCTGGTTAATCATCTAAGTTAAATTTAACCTGTGTCTCAGGACCTCACACCTAATTCTAGATCGTATCTGTGATCCTAGCTTGCAAATCTCCTGTGGACCTTTTTGCTTCTGCACAAAGGTAGCCAAGTTCCAAATCTCACAGAGCCTCAGACTAAAACTCATCTGAACCTTCCAAGGTTAGGACAATAGAACTAATACACAGAAAATCTGTACGTTTGTCTTATCTGCCTCATAGAGCAGTAGTTTGATAAATAACTTCATCTGACTTCTAACCATAAATTAAATTCTCAGACAACTTTGCAACTCAAAGAGTTTCAAATATGAAACCAATATGTCACCAATCTGTGAAAAAATATGAACAGTCGTTTCAATTACAACACCATGCATGTTTTACCCAGGAACCTAAGACTTCTGGCCTGTCACCTTTTGCTTCTTGTGTGTTGTGTGTCAGTCTTTCAGTCGTGTCCAACTCTTTGTGACCCCATGTACTGTATATTCCACCAGGCTCCTCTGTCCATGGGATTTCCCAGGCAGGAATAGGGAGTGGGTTGCCATTCCCTTCTCCAGGGGATCTTACTGACCCATGGATCGAGCCCCAGTCTCCCATGTTGAAGGCAGTCTTTACAGTCTCAGCCAACATGGAGCCAACTTCCTTGAAGGGCTTTCATAGGTGGCTCAATGGTAAAGAATCCACTTGCCAATCAGGAGACACACGTTCCATCCCTGGGTCGGGAAGATCCCCTGGAGAAGGAAATGGCGACCCTCTCTAGTATTCTTGCCTGGAGAATCCCACGGACAGAGGAGCCTGGTGGGCTACAGCCCATGGGTCACAAAGAGTCAGACAGGACTGAGCAACTAAACCACAACAACAATTTCCATGCACAGGAAAGCTTTAGGACTCTTTCCCTGCCATCCCAGGTCAATGTTACTCTCTCTGGCACTTACACTTAGATTTTTAAAACCAGACTAAACAAGGTCTTCCTGGACTAAGACTCTTATTAAGCCTCCTGGGTGATGAAAAACAACTGTCCAAAGCAAAGATACAATGGACTCACACCGCATTTCAGCCACTTAACATGACCCTGGTTGGGCATTCCCGACCCAGGGGTCGAACCCGGGTCTCCCGTGTTGTAGGCAGATGCTTTACTGAGCCACCAGGGATGTCCAGGTCCCTTTGAGCCCCACTAGCTATTTTTGACATTGGAATTTTCTTTCATGTGGTTTCCCCTCGAGCAAAGGCACAGGAGTGTGGAGGGGAAGGACAGGGGTAGGAATCTGGAAAAAGAAAAATCACAGGGTACAACTGGCCTGGGAACCAGCCCAAGTCTGTGGTCAGAGAAGAATGCAGTGGTAGGACTAGGTGATCTGTCCAAGGTCAGTCATGTCCTGAAGTTCAGGGTCAGGCAGTAATTTCAAGTTACACTTTTCGTAAGGCAGGCACAAGCGGCATGCCACCATTGAACATTTGGGATGTGGCTGGTCTTAATTTGGGTACAAGTTAAGCATAAAATATACACCGGATTTCAAAGACTTCGTATGAAGAGAAAACGTCAGTGATTTCACTAATTGTTGATAATGATTACAGATTAAGGTGATGGATATACTAGGTTCAATAAAATCTGTTATTAAAATTAATTACATCTATGCCTTTAATTATTTCATGTAGCTACTAGAATTTTAAAAATTATATCTGTGGCTCACATGATAGTTCTGTGGTTCGGCTCTGGTTGAGAGCCATCTTCTCAGGGATAAGCTAAGCTTCTCATAGCTCTGGAGCAAGGGATCCTGTCGGCATTGAAACTCATTGTGTCCAGCAGGGAACTGATTTTATTACCCACACACTTGATATTTACATAATCCTGTATAAACATATTTTCATGTTCAGCATTGCCGATGAAGGTGATTGTGGTATCTACCCAGACGTTTTTTTGCAATACCCATTTGTATATATTAAAAGCATCCATTGAGACAGATGCTTACGCTAGACCAATAGTTCCTTTTTTTAAAATGTGGTTTAAAAAAAAAAGTTATTTATTTGGCTGCTCCAGGTTTTAGTTGCAGTGTGCAGGATCTACTTCTCTGACCAAGGATTGAACCTGGGTCCCCTGCACTGGGAGTGCAGAGTCTTAGCCACTGCGCCACCAGGGAAGTCCTAGACTGGTGGCTCCTAGATATGGTTTCCAGAGCAAGAGTTTTCCCCAGGAAACTTGTGAGAAATACAAATTCTTATTCCTCATCCCAAATCCAGTGAATCAGAAACTCTGAAGATTGAGACTTAGGACTCTATTGATAAATCTTTCCAAGGGATTCTATTGCAGTCTAATATTTGAGCCGGCTCACTGGAAAAGACCCTGATGCTGAGAAAGATTGCAGGCAAAAGGAGAAGGGAGTGGCAGAGGATGAGATGGTTGGATGTCATCACTGACTCAGTGGACATGAGTCTGAGCAAACTCCAGGGGAAAGTGAAAGACAGGGAAGCCTGGAGTGCCACAGTCCATGGGGTTGTAAAGAGCCGGACACAACAGATCGACTGACCAACAACTTGAAATTCATTTGGCACTCTGGAATAAACTCTAGACTAAAGCTGCCAGATAAAACTCAGATGCTCCATTACATTGAATTTCAAACCAACTGAAAATAATATTTTAGTGTAAGTATGTCCTATGCAATATTAGAGATGGACTTATACTAAAAAATAAAAAAGCTTTATTGGCTTTACTGTTGTTCTAAAATTCAAATGTAACTGGATATTTCTGTATTTTATTTGCTAAATCTGGCAATTCTACTTTAAAATAGTGGGTATCAACCCAGACTGCAAATTAATTTAACTCATCTGGTATGGTCCCCAGGCATTGGGATAGATTTTGCTTTTTAATCCCAAGTTATTCTAATGCTCAGCTGCATGCTCCTACATTAAAGTAATGCTTTCAAACTTTAATATGCATCCAAGTCATCTGGAGATCTTGGTAAAACACAGATTCTGGTGCAGTGTTTTGGGGGTGGGGCCTGAGATTTGGCCTTCCTGACAGACTCCCAAGTGATGTCACTGCTCCCGGTCTGGGGACCACATTCTGAGAAGCAGAGCGGGAGCGCAGAGACCAGTGCTTTGACATCTCCCAGGAGGCTGCCTGGAAGACAACCACGCATCCGGGAAGAGGTTCAACGTACCCAGACTGCGAGAGTCTCAAAAGGGGGAAGCCACATCTGTCACAGGAGGAAAGGCTTTATGGAAGAGGTGGGGTTTTTTAAATGTGTAGTAAATTAAGAAAAAAAAAATGACTGCAGTATTTTGCAAGAGATAAAAACTGGTCCTGCAGATGCTGCCATGAAAATAAATGAAAACTTGTAAAACATGTGCTCTTGACTTTTCAACCAGAGAGCAGGCAAAGGCTGGAGGAACGGCAAGGGCAATATTGTTGTTGTTTAGTCCTTAAGTCACGTGGATTCTTTCACAACCCTGTGGACTGTAGCCTGCCAGGGTCTTCTGTTGGAATATAAAAAAGTAATACTTAGAAAACAATATTTAAATGTAGCTAATGAAATTAAAAGATGCTTACTCCTTGGAAGGAAAGTTAAGACCAACCTAGATAACATATTTAAAAGCAGAGACATTCCTTTACCAACAAAGGTCCGTCCAGTCAAGGCTATGGTTTTTCCAGTAGTCATGTATGGATGTGAGTATTGGACGGTGAAGAAAGCTGAGCACCGAAGAACTGATGCTTTTGAACTGTGGTGTTGGAGAAGACTCTTGAGAGTCTCTTGGACTGCAAGAATATCCAACCAATCCATCCTAAAGATCAGTCCTGGGTGTCGATTGGAAGGACTGATGCTGAAGCTGAAACTCCAATACTTCGGCCACCTCATGCGAAGAGCTAACTCATTGGAAAAGACCCTGACCCTGGGAAGGATTGGAGGCAGGAAGAGAAGGGGACGACAGAGGATGAGATGGCTGAATGGCATCACCGACTCTATGGACAAGAGTTTGGGTGGACTCTGGGAGTTGGTGATGGACAGGGAGGCCTGGTGTGCTGCAGTTCATGAGGTCACAAAGAGGTGGACGCGACTGAGCGACTGAATTGAACTGAAATGAACTGAACTGAGCTGAATAAACTATGGCTCTGATTAAGGAGATGGAACTAGTTGTCTATTGCTATGTAAAAACTATGCTAGCATTTAGTAGTTTTAAATAACCCTCATTTATCAAGTCTTAGAATAGGATTCTGTGAGTTGCTCACTCATGAGGCTTCAGAAGGACTGATGGGGCTCAGAACTGCCTGTTCTTTCCCCCTCAAAAGGCTAGGCTGGATCTCGTCACCTGGGGGCCGCAATGTTCTCAGAGGACAAACCCCAGTGCACAAGGTCTTTCTTGCTTTATTTATTTATTTTTTTGATTTTATTTATTTATTTATTTTAATTTTCTTTACATTATCATGTTGGTTTTGCCATACATTGACATGGATCTGCCATGGGTATACATGTGTTCCCCTTCCAGAACCCCCCTCCCACCTCCCTCCCGATTCCCTCTCTCTGGGTCATCCCGCCTCAGCTTCCGTGCGCCAAATCCAGGGTTAAGGTATGCGGGACTCCCCAAAAAGGCGTGGATACCAGGGGTGTGTTTCACTGTCAATCTTTATTATTACAGTTTACCCCAGATGGCGGATGTCAGCTAATTTATTGATTACAGAGCAGAATATAAACAGGAAAAATAGTAGGAAATAAAACTTGTGAAATAGATCATTATTTGAACTTTCATGATGAGAAATGAATACAATATTCCATTCCCAATATTCCAGAGGGAATCAGGGATTGTTTGGACAGAAAAGCCCCATAGGCACAGGCCAGGATAGTCTTTTTTTTTTTTTTTAACTCTGGTGGGTCTTTGTTGCTGCTCGCAGGCTTTCTCTAGTTTCGGTAAGAGGGGGCTGCTCTTCGATGCGGTGGGCTGGCCTCTCATTGCACTGGCTTCTCTCTAGAGCACAGGCCCTAGGTGCTCAGGGTTCAGTAGCTGCAGCCCCTGGGCTCCAGAGCGCAGGCTCAGGAGTGGCGGCCCACGGGCTTCGTTGCTCCCAGGCGTGTGGTATCATCCCGGACCAGGGATCAAACCAGTGGCCTCTGTATTTCGAGGCGGATTCCTAACCACTGGCCCACCAGGGAGGCCCCAGGATAATCTTTTAATCTGAAGAATCAGTCAGCACTCTCAGGCAGCCTGCAATAGAATTAACTGAATTATTTGTTTGGAAAGAGGTCACAGAATCCAGGGAAAAGCTGAGCAACCAAGTCTCGGGAAGAAGACAAACCCAGATAACACTCCTGAACCTGAGTTCAAGGAGCAGGACCCAGTAGGAAGTGTCTCTAAGACACCGTTAAAATGAATCAGGACCCAAGATTCTCTCCACCCAAGATTCAAACTTCCAAGACAGAGAACCCCAAGGGTCTATACGAGTCATTGCTCACCATCTGGCTAAAGCTAGGCACAGCATTCTGGTCAACACTCCCAACAAGAATGCAAGCAGTGGGGACAGATAATTTTGCAAAGAATTTCCAAAAATAGGGACACAACTGAAAATGCATTAAGAGGCACCTGAAAAGATGCTCAACATCACTCGTTGTTAGAGAAAACGAAAATCAAAGCTACAATGAGGTCTCACCTCACAGGGGTCACAAGGACCATCAACAACAACAACAACAATAACAAATCTGCAAACAATAAATGCTGGAGAGGGTGTGGAGAAAAGAGAACCTCCCTTCACTGTTGATAGGAAGGTGAAAAGCCCATGGACAGAGAAGCCTGGCAGGCTACAGTCCATGGGATCGAAAGAGTTGGACCCGACTCAGCAACTAAACCACAGCCACTTTGGAGAAGAGTTTGGAAGGTCCTTAAAAAAACTAAAAATAGAGCTACCAGGGGATGCCCAACAACTCAAATACCAAATAGCTCAAAGAAAGCCAAGCCCACACCCCTTATTCCATAGTCTTCTTGTTACTCGGGCCACATTCGATATATATTCCACGTTCCGGTCCTCCAACTCTACTCCCCTCGGTGGCCTTCCCCCTCAACGCGACCCTTCAGCCCTCACATTTGCACTGTTTTTTCTGGCTCTTCCTCAACCACAGCTTGGATTTGTAGACTCTTCTGATTTGGTTTGCACGGTCCATTCAACTTGCCTCCGGACCCCCCTCAATGCACCCCTATTTCAGTCCTCCTCCAATACCCTCTCCCCACTCCCCACCCCCAATATCAAACCGACTCCTGCCCAGCCCCACAGACCTTCAGGGAGGACTTGGGCAACCAAACAGAACTGTATTTTAGGCAGATTAATCTGACCACGGCATGTAGGGCAGGCTGGAGGCAGCAGGCTAGCTGGGAGCCTTCTACAAAATGTGAGAATCTGAACATGGAGTGAACAGGGAATGGAAAGTGAATAAAAATGAAATGAAAGACACAGGCCCTTGGATTTGTATTGGGCTATCGGGGAACCATTTGATATGACTGAAGTCTTGCTTCAAGGGTTTAAAGAGGAAGACACTTTCAAAAGTGGAAGCAGTGGCGAATTTTTGGTGAAAAAAATTACAATGGGATACAAAAAGTGGGTTAAAGTAGAATCAAAGAAAATGATTTGTAAGTAATTTAAACATTTCACTTTAACTAAAACATAAGTATATCTTTATTCATCAGTATTTTGAGTCAGAGTCCAAGTCTTTGAGTAAGTGACTGACTTCTGTTCAATCATCATGGGGCATCTTGATTATAAATTTTGTTGTTCTTCAGTCACTAAATCATATCCAACTCTTTATGACCCTCAGGACTAAAGCATGCTGCCCTCTTCTGTCTTCTGCTGTTACCCAGTGTTTGCTCAAACTCATGTCCCTTGAGTCGGTGATGCCATCCAACCATCTCATCTTCTATTGCCCCCTTCTCCTCCTGCCCACAATCTTTCCCAGCACCAGGATCTTTTCCAATGAGTCAGCTCTTCTCACCATGTGCTCTAAGTATTGGAGCTTCGGCATTAGTTCTTCTAATATATTCAAGGTTGATTTCCTTTAGGATTGACTGGTTTGTTCTCCAAGGGACTCTTAAGAATCTTTTCCAGCACCACAATTCAAAAGAATCACTTCTTAGGTGCTCAGCCTTCTTTTTGTTCTCACATCCATATATGACTACTGGAAAGGCCATAGCTTTGACTATACAGAACTCTGTTGGCAAAGTAATGTCTCTGCTTTTTAATATGCCGTCTAGGTTTGTCATAGCTTTTCTTCCAGGGAACAAGCATCTTTTAACTTCATGGTTACAGTCACCATCCACAGTGATTTTGGAGCCCAAGAAAAGAAAATCTGTTACTGTTTCCACTTTTTCCCCATCCATTTGCCATGAAGTGCCATAATTTTAGTCTTTTTTAAATGTTGAGTTTCAAGGCAGCTTTTTCACTCTCCTCTTTGACTCTCATCAAGAGGCTCTTTAGTTCCTCTTCACTTTCTGCTATTAGAGTGGTATTATCTGCATATCTGAGGTCATTATTTCTCCCAGCAATCTTGTCCAAGCTTGTGATTCATCCAGCGCAGCATTTCCCATGATGCACTTGTAGATAAGTTAAATAGGCAGGGTGACAATATATAGGCTTGTCACGCTGCTGCTGCTGCTAAGTCACTTCAGTCATGTCTGACTCTGTGGTACTCTTTTCTAAATTTTTACTATTTCTTCTAATCCATTAATTTTCTTACCTGTACCTATTTTAAAAGCAAAAAAATGTTTCTGAATCTGCTTTGAACCTTCAAAGGCTTCAACTTGTTTTCATAAAAACAATTACTCTTTTTTTACACTATTTTATCAGTTTACACACTATTTAAATAAATTGAAAAAATAAAATGCAATGTAGAACTGACACAAACAGGTTTCGGAAAAATGTAATTGATGCTCAGTAAGCAGACAATTCACTGGTATAAATGAAAGTGTCTGAGGGTTCTAGAGACATACCTTACCAGCCGCCAGTATCCAGAGGCAGAGTTGTAGATTATGTACTAGCTTGAAGGACAGAGGGGTACCAACAAATTGGTAATGTAACATTGTTACTATTTGAAAGACCATTAATTATATTAAACAGCATGGGGTTTTATGAGGAGCTGTCTGTGTTACATGCACGAGACACTGAGTTAGCAGACTTGCAGTTGTTTGTTCAGTCACCAAGTCGTGTCTGACTCCTCCACCCCATGGACCGCAGCACGCCAGACCTGCCTGTCCGGCCCTGTCCTCCCGGAGCTTACTCAAACTCATGTCTATTGAGTCAGTGATTCCATCCAACCATCTCATCCTCTGTTGTCCCCTTCTTCTCCTCCTTTCAATCTATCCCAACATCAGGGTCTTTTCCAATGAGTCAGCTCTTCGCATCAGGTGGCCAAAGTATTTCAGCTTCAGCATCAGTCCTTCCAGTGAATATTCAGGACTGATCTCCCTTAGGATGGACTGGTTGGATCTCCTTGCAGTCCAAGGGACCTCAAGAGTCTTCTCCAACACCACAGTTCAAAAGCATCAATTCTTCAATGCTCAGCTTTCTTTATGGTCCAACTCTCACATCCATACATGACTGCTTTTGGAAAAACCATAGCTTTGACTAGATGGGCCTTTGTTGGCAAAGTAATGTCTCTGCTCTTTAACACGCTGTCTAGGTTGGTCATAGCTTTTCTTCCAAGGAGCAAGGTTCTTTTTCTTTAGGTGAAGTATAGCTGCTTAGCGATGTTGCACTAGCTTCTGCTGCACAGCAAAGTGGACCAGCTGTGTGCACACACACACCCCTCCCTCTTGGACCTTCCTCCCGCTCTCCCCCGCCAGGTCATCACACAGGGCCAAGCTGAGCTCCCTCTGCTACCGCAGCAGCTTCCCACCAGCATCTAGTTCACACGTGGTAGAGTGCACACGACCCTCCCGAACTCCTAATCCTTCCCTCCTCACCTCCCCCGAACTGTCCACCCATTTGTTCTCTACGTCTGCAGCTCCAGTCCTGCCTTGAAAACAGGTTCATCCGTACCGTTTGTCCAGATCCCATACTCGTGCACTGACACGTTTCTTGTTTTTGTCTTTACTTCACCCTGTATAACGGTCTGTAGGTCCATCCGCAGCTCTACAGGTCTGTACTCTGGGCGAGCGTTCCTTTTCAATTTCAGATCTCCACCAGCCTGCCTTCCCATCGCTGCTATACGTGTTACAAATGTTTACTTATTGCCTGTTTCCCTGTTAAAATCTATGAGTAATCGTGAGGGCAGAGGCTATGGCTATTTGGACTCACCTAAAGTCAGGAAGTCAGTAAATGTTTGTTGAAGGAACAATGATATACTTTGTTCTTACTAAGGCTAAGTTTCCTGTTCTCAGCAACTACAACCTTCAATAGTTCTAAACCACACTGACAGTGCACTCTTTACAAAGCAAAAGGTTGAAACCCCTCTACGTGACACTGACGTGCGTTACCATCTTGAGACCTAGATCATAGAGCCAACGCTTGTTTAATTAACAATGGTATATGGGGTTGACCAAAAAATTCATTCAGGTTTTTCCATAAGACGCTTTTTGAAAAACCCAAATGAACTTTTTGGCCAACCCTATACTTTGTCCCAAGGCTAAGTTTCCAGTTCTCAGCAACTATGGCTTTAAATAATTCTAAACCATTCAGGTACTGACTGGGTGTTCTGTATAAAACAAACAGATAAAGCCCTACCACAGAGCATTTGCAAATATTTATATATATTACCACAGGATGACTTTCAATTTAACTGGAAGTGTATGCTAGCTAATCCTTCCTCAATAATGCACACTGTAATCAATAAACCTCCCTTTCCACTATAGCCCCCGTACCATCACTAATAAAAACAAAAGTAAATTTGAAAGTCTGCTTAAATATCTGAGTTTGAGAACGACAATTTTATAACAGGCCGAGGTTCATTTTCAAGCAATAGTTAGATCATGACTGACTCCACTCCAGGGTTCTTGCCTGGAGAAACCAAGGGACAGAGGAGCCTGGTGGGCTGCCGTCTGCGGGGCCGCACAGAGTCGGACACGACTGAAGCGACTTAGCAGCAGCAGCAGCAAAGGCTTGGCATGGGTATTGATCCAGAAGGTATTACTATTTTATTCCAGGCAGTGGGATTTCAGAAGCAATGCCTATGGACAGCACTTGTTCTGTAACCTCATTCGCTAATATCAGTACCTCCTCATCCACTTAATGCTTTACAGTAAATGGAAGTAAGCAGTCAAATGTATCATGGCGCTTTCAAAGCTCTCTCAACAACGTCCTCAAATGTACATTATGTGAAGTACCAGTTTCATCATGCAAATATGTTCCAGTTATCTCCTTATAATGGTTTTGTTATGTAATTATGCATTCCCTATAAACCTAAGCCCTTCCTCTGGATATAAAATTTTAATACCAGTTGAAATCACTAGAAACATTCTCTGTCTCATCCGCAAACATTTTTATCTGATCTTTGTTCTCATGTTGATAGCTGCTTCCCAAAGCTTCATGTCAGACTCATCTATTTCTCCTCGCTTGTGTCTTTTCCGTGCCTCTCCACACAAACACACTACACGTGAAAGTTGCTGACTCCTGTCCGACTCTTTGCGACCCCACGGACAATATAGTCCATGGAGTTCTCCAGGCCAGAATACTGGAGTGGGTCGCCTATCCCTTTTCTAAGGGATCTTCCCGACCTAAGAATTGACCAGGGGTCTCTGACATTGCAGGCGGATTCTTTACCAGCTGAGCTACCAGGGAAGCCCAAAGGGACTGCAAAAGAACGTAAAGTAAAAGTTCACTTCGGAAAGGTTACTTTGACATTTCTCGGGGGGCAAGTGCCACCCTTGTCTTACCACACAATCAAACCTGTGTGCTGTTTCTGACTTTTTTGGTCTGCATCAATATTTTCATCAAAGATCATAAAATCCATTAGAAGAGGAAACTTTTATCCTTTGCCACTCTAAGTTGTTAATATCATGGCAAATAAAAGGAAGGGCAGGCAATGAATTTTTTTGAATCATGCATATAAACATCTCTTAAATTCTCTATCCTTTGTCAGGAAACCAGCAAGTTAAAATAGAACATTCAAAATTTAAATAAATAAGAGCCCAAGACTAGGAAATAGACAATCCTAGAGTGTAATAGTTAACACTGTTTTGCTCTTATTCAAACGTGTGAATAAAAAAAATATTATTTTTAAACAAAAAGTCATTAATTTGAGCTTTTTTTCTTTTAATAATGGCTGTAGCTAGTGCATTTAAAAAAAAATAACAAAGCTCTTAATTATCAATTGAGGAGAATGTACAGATCTCAGGATTCCTGCTTCAAATTTAGACAGGGAGGACAGTAAATATGACAACATGTCGCCACCTAGTGGTCATTCTGGAAAATGCCTAGACATCCAGGTTTCTGTTGTCATGGTTACACTTAGGATCATAAAACCCAGGACTCAGGGGAACTTTTCACGCTGCCCTAAACAGTGCTCTTGTTTCACGGGGTGCTCATAGGTGCTAGAGTCATCCACATTTGCACTGTAAAATCAAGTGTCAACTCTAGAAGACAGAGATGAGAAACACCTAATATTTATTGAGCATCTACTTTGTCCCAAGTATACCTGGATTATTTTATACGATTATGAGATCATCTGACATACATATCTCCATATTTTACAACTTAGGAAACCAAAGCATAGGACTGGTAAGTAACTCACCCCAGTCACTTGGTCCCAAGCTGTGCAGCTGAGGTTTGAAAGGTAGAGCCCAGGTTCTTAACTGAACAGAAATCACTCCCTCTCCCAGTTAATCTTGTACAAAAGATAGGGAATGGCCATCAGCAAAATATGGCGCTGGAGGTGAGGTGATTTCATGTTTTTTACTGAATGTGTATGACTCTTTCGAACTGTGGTGCTGGAGAAGACTCTTGAGAGTTCCTGGGACTTCAGGGAGATCAAACCAGTCCATCCTAAGGGAAATCAACCTTGAACATTCATTGGAAAGACTGATGCTAAAGCTGAAACTCCAATACTTTGGTCACCTGATGCAAAGAGCCGACTCATTGGAAAAGACCCTGATGTTTGGAAAGATTGAGGGCAGGAGGAGAAGAGGATGACAGAGGATGAGATGATTGGATGGCATCACTGACTTGATGGACATGAGTTTGGGTAAGCTCTGGGAGATACTGGAGGACAGGGAAGCCTGGTGTGCTGCATTCCGTGGGGTCGCAAAGATTCAGACACAACTGAATGAATGAAAAACAACAATATGATACAATATGGAGTAGCTCTAGGCTTCCAAGAAAGAAAGCCAGAGGCCCTCAAGCAGTGAGTTCCTTGGGCTGGAACAGAGAAGGCAGCCCCACTGGAGTCGGATCGCTGTAGACACACCATCCTCCACCCTTTGCAACAAAGCATCTCCTGAATTCAAACTTTTGCTGTCCAATCGCTGAGCGGTCACTTTTAGGGGCCAAGACATTATCTGGGAAGCTAAGCCAGAATCTGTGAATATTTGATCAAGTTAATCCAGTTTTGCCTGTTTTTCTAAGCTCCACCAGTCCCTCTTGCTGCAGTAGAAGAGAGGAAACTTTGAATCTAAGCACCAAAAAGTCAAGGGATTGTCTGCCTACTGGGGTTGGAATTTGCATGTGGAATGAAGGAGAAACGGTGTTTTCCTCCAACACACAGCAATTTGTGCAAACCTTCTCTTTCTAGCAGTTGGTTCTGTTACAGTGAATATTTCTATCACCTGCACCTTTGCCTCACACAGGCTCCTCAGTGCAAAAAACAAACAAACCAAAAAAAGGAATTAGCATATCCTTACCCTCTGGTATCTAGCACAATGCCAGACTTGTGGTATTTATTTAATACATATTTTTTGTATGAATAAAATAAATTCGCCCAGTTAGTCGCTCAGTTGTGTCTGACTTGACTCTTTGCGACCCCATGGACTGCAGTTCACCAGGCTCCTCTGTCCATGGAATTCTCCAGGCAAGAATACTGGAGTGGGTTGTCATTCCCTTCTCCCAACTCAAGGATCAAATACACATCTCCTGCATTGCAGGCAGATTCTTTACCATCTGAGCCACCAGGGAAACCCCATAAAATAAATTTAGGTATATCTAGAAGTTAATATCTAAATTAGTTAAATTTTATATAAATTTAGGTATATCTAAAATTAAAACACTTGATAAGCAATTTGGTGGTGTGCTGGTTTTCTCAGCTAGGTTGTTGCTTTGCCCTGAAAATGATATAGGGGATCCTTTGAAAGATTTTTTTTTTTATATTGATTGGTAATTTATGTCAACCAAACAAAATTCATAATCTGGAAATAACATAGCCGGGTCTATGCTGATGAAGAATAATTAAATTGTGTATGCAAATGTTTAGGTCAATAAAATGGCAATGCAATTTAAAAGTCAAACTGAAGCAAACAAACTAGTAATCACCACTCTTCCAGACAATCAGAAGTTTAAGAATTTCTGGGCCTGCATGAATGATTTTAAAAGAAACATTCCTACATCACAGCTCCCAGCAGGCTCCCCCAGGTATGGGCTCATCAATATCGCAGGGGACAAAGGACAGGATGAGGGGAAATGCGCCTGGGCCCCCGTGGCCTGGACCTGGAGCAGTCACAGTGTGACTCCCGCTGTCGTCAGTCGGCCCAAACCCAAGGTGGGTGGGCGGGAACAGAGTTCACCCCTTGACTACAAGAGCAACTTCACATGGCAGAGGGCGCAACTTCAGGAAAGAATCAGAAATATTTGAAAGTGTTTGCCGCTCAGTCGTGTCTGACTCTTTGCAATCCCATAGAATGCAGCACACCAGGCTTCCCTGTCCTTTGCCATCTCCCAGAACTTGCTCAAACTCATGTCCACTGTGTCGGAGATGCCATCCAGCCATCTCATCCTCCGTCATCCCCTTCTCCTCCTGCCCTCCATCTTTCCCAGCAGCAGGGTCTTTTCCAATGAGTTGGCTCTTCTCAGCAGGTGGCCAAAGTATAAGGGTTTCAGCTTCAACAGGAGGGGTATAATAGCTGGTGTTAATGGCCCCAAGTTTGTTTTTTTTTTCAATCGCAGAAAACTTGGGGCCATTAACACAATCAACTACACCTCTCCTGGCCCATGCTCTACATAGAAACTACACATAAGCCATACTCTAACTCAAGTGCCCTAAACCATCATGTCTCAAATTTCCATACTATTCAGGCAGGTCTAGGTTCAAGGGAGCCTCTAGCCTCAGCCAAATGCTGTGCCAGAATTAGCCATGCTCTGAAATGTGACTCTACAGTAATTTAATGAAGCAAAGAACATTTTGGTTACCTAAGGAAAATCAAATATAAGGGATAAATAAAGAGATGAAGAAATTGATGTCCTTATAAAGCATCCCTCTATGCCCAGCTCCGTACTGGAGGCTGGGGAAGGGATAGTGACACAGTCTTCATGAGACGACAATTCTCTAATGACCTCAGCATAAGGTACCCAAGTTACATAGTGTGGAGGAAGGATTTTAAAAGGCAGCAAGCAAGGTCAAAGACAGCAGAGCTAATCACAAATAACATAAGCCAAGCAACCCAAAAAGTGAGGCCCGTATTCTTCAACCCATGGCCTCACAAGGGTGGCCCATGTTTGTACATATATGTACTTCTTGTGGTATGTACATACCAAACATGGCTCCCCAGGTGGCACTGGTGATAAAGGACCTGCCTGCCAATGCAGGAGACATACAGATACAGGTTCGATCCCTGGGTGGGGAAGATCCCCTGGAGAAGGGCGTGGCCACCCACTCCAGGATTCTTGCCTGAAAAATCCCATGGACAGAGGGGCCTGGTGGGCTACAGTCCGTAGGGTGGCCTCGAGGCAGACACGACTGAAGCAAATAGCACGCCCACACGCATGGACCAGACAGGCATCTACAACCCACATTCCCTTCTGTCCAGGCTCCTGGGTTTTCCTTGAATAATTTCTTCTCCTTTGAAACAAACCTTTATCGTACACTTTAAATTTATTTTAAATCTGTGAGAAGAGTTTGCACAGGGCTGTGACTTCATGAGTATAGGATTTACTTTGGTGTTGAACCACAGAATCAATGCATCTGGATACAAAAAAGCAGGGACTCGACCTGGCTCTCGAAGACCTTACGACAGAGTTGGGCTAGCATGCATGAGTCTGCGGTAAGCAGGACAAGACAGACTGGATTTGGAGCTAAATCCAATGGTATAGACCGGGAGCTCTTGGGAGAAGTGCAACCATTAGGAAGACACACTTCCTGCCCAGAAAATTTGCCACTGCCCCAGTGGATTTTGGAATTACGGTGTTAACAAGTCCTGTCTGAGACCCAGAGGAAGCCACCACTTCTCCATGAACCTTGACTTGCTTCTGCAACCTCAGAGATGACTGTGCACCCAATCCTTAGAATATTCAGAATTTGTACCACATAATTGGATACTTAATTGTGATTTTTTTTTTCCCCTAGCAATCTTTGCTGTGTTTTCAGGATGGTTAGTCTTCCACTTTTGCCAGATTGCAAACCCTCTAAGGCCTGTGAGCATATGTGTCTGCATAGAACTGAACGAGACCTTCGAGATCTTTCTGTATAATCTTTCCATTTCTACAGCTGGGAATATCAAAGACTAACAAGTTGTGACTCACCCAAGCACATACGGACCCTTGTTTAGAAGACTCCTTAAGAGCCTTTTCTTTCCTCTCCCTTTCATTTATGAATCAAAGGGAAGAAGAATAAGTGACGCTATGTCTACGGACTTTATCACAGAGTGTATTGCTTGCTTAGGATTTCCTCACCTGGAGATTTAGGAGTCGTAAAAGTGCAGCCCATAGCTTGGTTATAGATTTTTTTTTATGAGCAAGGATTAAGGTTTCCTTGGTGGTCCAGTGGTTAAGAATCCACCTGCCGATGCAAGGGACATGGGTTGGATACCTGATCTGGGAAGCTCCTACATTCTGTGGAGCAACTAAGCCCGTGCCCCACAGCTGCCGAGCTCGGCCTCCACAGCAAGAGAGACCAATGCAGTGTGAAGCCCCGCTTCTCAGGGAAGAGTACCCCCACTCGCTGCAGCTAAATAAAGGCTGTGTGCAGAAACAAAGACCCAGTGCAGCCATAAATAAATAAATAAGTGAATTTTTAAAAAAGGAATGTGGATTAGCTATCAATCTGAGCTGGAGCAAGACTTGAATGTAGCAATGAGGAGATTCTACCTACTGATTAAATTCTTTCTCCCAATGCAGGGTAAGAACCTGTAAGTTTTCCATAAGGGAGTCAGTCGATGACCTAAGCTCTGACCGTGGCTAAGAAGGGACATTTAAGAGTGGCCTGGTTTGGGAGGACCAGAGAGACAAAGAGGAGCATTGTGAGGAGCTGGGTCTGGGTCTGGACGTGAGGGGGCTGTGCTGTCTCTTTAAAGATCCAGAGTGAGAGAGGCTGTCTTTCCATCTGGAGTCTTGAAGGTCCAAAGCCGGCCATTGCCAGTCACGTCCATTCTGAGCCGGGGATGCCTGGAAGCTCATCGCCTTCAGCCCTGATAGCAGCAGTGGGGAAAGCCCAGGTTGATCTGGACATTTGCCTTTCTCTTCACTCTTGCTAATAAGTAGCTCGTTTGCATTTTTTATTTAAAAAATCATCAATGCTGTTTGATTTCTTAGCCAAGTTAGATAGGATTAACATGTGCATCCTCGGTCTCCAAGTCCTGTTTGACTTTTAGCGACCCCATGGGCTGTAGCCCTCCAGGCTCCTCTGTCCGTGGGATTCTCCAAGCGAGAATACTGGAGTGGGTTGCCATTTCCTCCTCCAGGGGCTCTTCCAGATCCAGGGGTCAAATCCAAGTCTCCTGTATATCCTACATCTCCTGAATTGGCAGGTGGATTCTTTACTACTGAGCCACCGTATAGTCCAGCTCTAACCTCCGATCAGTTTAGAAACCATTCTTGAATACTAATACTCTTTCCTTGCATGAAATTGAACTATCCATCCAGTTGGATTGTCTCCAGAGGATTGAATTAGTCTGTAAAGCTGATGATTTTTATTTGAGGATGTTATAACAACCTTATAACACCCCAAAGCCTTATAACCTTATAACACCTCATCCTTGTTTGAGTAAGCTCTGGGAGTTGGTGATGGACAGGGAAGCCTGGGGTGCCTTAGTCCATGGGTTTGCAAAGAGGGGGACGTGACTGAGCCACAGAACTCAATTGATAACAACCTTATGGAGGTACAACTAACGTTCAGTAAGCTGCATATATTTAAAAAGTAAACTTGCTCCATCTTGACATATGAATGAAAGTGAAAGTCACTCAGTCATGTCTGACTCTTTGTGACCCCATGGACTGTAGCCCACCAGGCTCCTCTATCCGTGGAATTCTCCAGGCAAGAATACTGGAGTGGGTAGCTGGTCCCTTTTCCAGGGGATCTTTCCATCCCAGGGATCCCACATTGCAGGCAGATTCTTTACCATCTGAGCCCCAAAGGAAGCCCTGAATATGAATGCAACGGTGAAATATTGAAATTTTGTTGTCACTTTTTGTAACCTGTTTCTTTAGTCTGGCCCCACAGTCCCCAGGCAACCATGGATCTGCTTCGGTTGCTCTGGATTGGTTTGCATTTTCTGGAATTTTATGTAAATGGAATCATACATTCTGTTCTCCCCTTCCCTTGTTTCTTTCACTCAGCAAAGTCATTTTAAAATTCCTTCATATAGTTCATTCCTTTTTGTTACTAACTAGCACCCCACTGTATGGATATAACACAGGTGAATGTTTATCCATTCACCTTTTAACAGACATCTCCATTGTTTGCAGTGTTAAATAAAGCTGCTTTACACATTCATATATACAAGGCTTTGAAAGGATATTTAATTTCTTTTAGGTAAATACCTAGGAACTAAATGGCTGAATCATATGATGTGTGTATGTTTAACTTTTTAAGAAATTTCCAAAGAGTGGCACTGCTTTATATTCCCACCAAGAAGCCACTTCCAGCTCCTCCCTACCCTTGGCATGATGAGACTTTTTCATTTTAGCCGCCCTAGTTGATGTGTAGTGTTGTCTCCAGCTTGAGCTTCCTTCATGACTTAGGCTGCTGAGTATATTTCCATGAGTTTATTTGCCATTGGTATGTCTTCTTTGGTAAAAAGTGTGTTCAAATCTTTCCCCCATTTTTAAAATGAGGGTTTTTGTTTCCTATGATTAATTTTCAAGAGTTCTTTATATATTCTAGATTTAAAAATCGGTCATCAAATACATGATGCACAAATATTTTGTCACAGTCTCTCATTAGGTTTTCATTCTCTTAACCAGTGTCCTTCTAAAGCAGAAGTTTTTGTGTGTGACGAAGTCCGTTTTACCACCTTTTTCCTTTATGGATTATGTTTTTGGACTCATATGTAAAAATTCCTAAAGTCACAGAGGCTTTCTCTTGTGATTTTTTTTGAGTAGTTGTATACTCCTGGGTTTTGTGTTTAAGTCCACGATCCATTTAGAGTTAGATTTACATACGCATTTCCTGTTGTGATCACAGGGTTTTTCTGGTTTGGTGTGATAATATGATAGAGATATTGATTGTGTGTGGGGGTTTTTTGATGAATGTTTTCATGAAGAAAATATAGCACCACTGTAGGAAAAGATTCTGAAGCCTCATTCAGATTCAGCAGGTCACAACAGAGCAGTTGGTGAGTGACGTCTGAACTGGGCACAGGAAGTGGGAAGGCTGCTTCCCAGCCACGAAGCTGCCCTTTGGCCCCTCAGTGGTGACATGCTCTCTAAGTGATGCTTTGCTTCACTTGCCTCCTTGAAGTCAGCTGCTGGTCACTTCTGCTGATGACGGTCTTGCACGCAGATGCAACAGTGACGGGAGAGTAGCTTATGAGCCCCTGACACTATGCAAGTGGCATGCCATTACATCTTAAAGTTATTCCAAAAAACCTTACCCTCTTCTCAGTGAAAATAAAAAAGAGCCTGATAGACAAAGACCAGGCCAATGAATATATTGAAGACTAGAGCTCCCATTTTTTTTTTCTGGATAAATTTATCCTTTTTTCCCTCCGCTTGGATCCCCCTGGGGTGTGATTTATCCAGAGAAATGTGTTTCCTTTTGAAGCTGTAGAGTGTTAACAAGATATTGGCATAGGGATTATTTTCGCCTCTCTCACGCAATCCGCCCTAACCCCGCATGCCAGTTCTTCTGTCCCCTGCAGAGAAATCACTGAATGGGGAGTGATGTGTTTCTGGTATGTGTTACTGGAATTCAGAATGAGTTTCTTATCATCGCGGTGGCTAGGTGCCATTAAAATATTGCTGAAAGTGTTTTAAACCGATGCATTATGGTTTAAATTATTTTTTGTGTGTGTTTTTCTTGGACTCTATCCTTTACGGCTACCACTGTTTCTCTGGGGAGATGTGTGTGTGCACGTGTGTGTGAGTGCTCAGTCACTTAGTCGTATTCGACTGTTTGTGACCCCGTGGACTGTAGCCCACCAGGCTCCTCTGTCCATGGAATTTTCCAGACAAGAATACAGGAGTGGGTTGCCATTCGCTTCTCCAGGGGCTCTTCCCCACCCAGGGATCAAACTCACAATCTTCTGTGTCTCCTGCTCTGCAGGCAGATTTTTACCCCTGAGCCACCAGGGAAACCTGGGGAAGATGTGTAACATGCTTGCATTGATCGATTAAAGGGGTTTTTTAGAACTTAACCAATTTGGGAGTTGGAGACAGTTTGAATATTGCCCTATTCCATAACACTAATACTTAGGCCTTCTATGTGTATTTAATGGTATGTGAGAGCATTTGAGAAGGCATGAAAAAGGGAAAAAAGTTTCTTATGCAGCAAAATGGAAATGGTAGGGAAAAAAATTTTCAGACTGCTACTGAACTCTTTGAGACAGCTAAAGTTGAAATTGATTCTGGCAAGGCCATTACGGGGGTAATTGTCCAAGAGAATGTTTTCTTACACAGGAAATTAGAGACAGGGAAAACATTATTAAAAGTAAAAATCTGTAGATTTTTGAATCCGCCAGCATGTGTAGCAGTTATCGTATTCCCTTATGGGATTAGCGACCGAATTAAATTTTAGTTAGACTCCAATTTGGAGCCGAGAGCCTTCGAGGAGGAGGGAACAAAAAGGCAGAGGGAGTCAAGATGCTTTTTGACACAGTGAAACAGCCTCCAGCCCCGCCACCCAAATCACACGCTTTACAAAGTTACAAAAAAAGGTAAAGTGAAAGGGTTTGTTGCTTATATTAAATGAAAGATCAAAATGTTTTGATTTGTGCTTTAGAAAAAAATCTGGTCATGAGTCTGTACCAAGATTCACCATATGTACGTGATTCTACAAGTTAGACACGACAAGATATGAAAAATATCTGTCACTAAATCTTACGATTAAACTCGACAGCGAAAGGGAGACTTGGTTGACTAATCCAGGAATACGGGTGCGTGTTTGTGAGCAAGTGTGTGTTTGTTGTGTGTGCTTGTGTCGTGTGTTATGTGTTGTATATGTCGGATGAGTGTATGTATTTTGAAGGGGGAGGAAGTGGCAAGATTGAAAATGTTTATCTGAGAAAAAAGTTCTTGGATACCTAAATGGCAGTAATTATTCATATCGATTCGATTTACCAAGTAATCACTGTAGTTTTTGTTTGACTTATGTATCTAAAGTTCTTGGATTTTCGCTTAAAAATACACCTGTATTGAGACATAGCTTCTACTGCTCTGCATTGATTTAAAGGAATAGTGATTATATTCTGTCATGTAGATAGACATTTTTGGACCAGACATGATATGCATTCATTAACAGCTCATTCATTTGCCATTATGGTTTGGCATAAGTGAATTTTCCAGATAACCAACATTAAACCCATAAAGTTTTTATTTTAATCATTTTCATGGAAAGGTCCCAATGTTCCTCACATCTTAAATAAATCATTCTGACCAGGAATCCAAATGAGTACCAGATAATTGTGAGAAGGAAATTCTGTTACCTGGAGAAGAGGAATTAGAAGGTCCAATTTAAATGATACTTTTGCATGACACTTATTGATATGGTGAAGTGAAGTACACGTCTCTCGGTCGTGTCTGACTCTCTGTGACCTCATGGACTATACAGCCATGGAATTCTCTAGGCCAGAATACTGGAGTGGGAAGTCTTTCCCTTCTCCAGGTGATCTTCCCAACCCAGGGATCGAACCCAGGTCTCCCACATTGCGGGCAGATTCTTTATCAGCTGAGCCACTGATATGGTGAATGCTCACTTTATAATAGTGAATGGCAGAAAAGAGGTAAAGCTATATTCTGCATTAGATCAGCAATTATCTACAGTTGGAGTGTGTACCAGGAAGATTAGATCTTTAGGTCTGCTTTTTAAAAAATGATTTGCATGCAGACTATGCCCCAAAGTAGGAAACACTAGAAATTGGTTCATGGTTCTCTTTGAATGGGCAATTGAAGAGGATTTTAATTTTTTTCCTCATTCCTTTTTTTTCCTTCAGATTTTCTACACTGAACATTTTTGTGTGTGTGTGATCAGGTTTTTTAAGGTTGTTGGGTTTTTTTAAATTGTATGATAGAAATACTACTTACTGCCCACTCAACCATACCTATAATATATTCAGTAATGAATACATATTTTTATGTAATAGATGCTCAGAGAACATTTGTTTATTTATTCATTTTTACATAAAGACACTCACAAATATTCTGAGGACCTTTCCCTACACAAGCTGTTTTAAACTATTTCACTTAAGATAAAGCTTTTGGAGGGACTTCTCTGAGGGACTTCTCTGGCAGTCCAATGGTTAAGACTTCGCCTCCTAATGCAGAGGGTACAGGTTGGATCCCTGGTCAAGGAGCTAAGAACCTACAATGCCTCCCAGCCAAAAAATTGAAACATTATATAGAAGCAATTCAATAGAGACTTTTTAAAAATAGTCCACATCAAAAAAAAAAATCTAAAAAGAAAAAAGGAGAAAGCTTTTTGGTAACTTCCTTATATAAAGATTTTTAAAAAACTATATCTGCAGTCATTTATTACAGAGGCTAAGCGACATAGCCAGACATGACAACATGGCCCACTGCCCCTCACCTTGTACCTGCGCTCTACAAAGCTGAATAAAGACCTGTTTACAGGCTTCGGTCAGAGCAAACCCTTGAGGACGTGTTCCTCTAGCCCCAAATTTCTACCAGAATTGAAGTTATCTGACCTGAGGCTGATGTTAACCAAGCGGCTGGAAATCCAAGTGATGTCAGTGCTCCGTAAAACAGAGGCTCTCCGCCGAGTGCCTCTCCCTTCAGGTTCTCTGTGGAGAAGAAAGAAAAGGCACTTATCTTCGGCTAAAGAGCTTCAGGGTGGTTTCTGAGGTCATTATACTCCGCCTTTAGTGTCCCTGGAGAGCGGGCAATCACCGACGTCGTGGTCACCTCTTTAACTACAGCTGGCTCCAACACACCAGACCAGCCGTTGTCCCTCGATGTCACTGGATTTATAGTTCTCACA
This sequence comes from Antilocapra americana, assembly GCA_007570785.1. Taxonomy (NCBI): domain Eukaryota; kingdom Metazoa; phylum Chordata; class Mammalia; order Artiodactyla; family Antilocapridae; genus Antilocapra; species Antilocapra americana. Next base: position 7,053,583 of record ML661903.1, on the reverse strand, counting down.
CCTGGAGTCACGAGTTCCGATATGCGGGAGGCAGCCCTGAAAAGTGGTGACCAGCGTGGGGTCTGCGGGCTGACCGGTTGGAATCCTTTCAACAGGTGATTTTGAGCAAGATACTCGGCCTCTCTGTGCCTCAACTTCCCCATCAAAAAAATTAGACTCAGATTAGAATCGACCTCATAAGGTCACGGTGCTAACGAAATGAGGCAGTTCACCTACTATGCTTAACATGGTACTTAAGGCAAACTGAGTGTCCCCAAAATTGTCATTATTAGGATGATTAGATTTTCAATGGTTAATTAACATAACTGTGCTTGTAAATATTTATAACTTCTTAACGTGCCAAAAGTGTGCGAGGAGACCTGCCATTCTGACCTGACAGGGGACAGCCCCGAGCAGAGGTGGGCAAACTGTGACCACAGGCTAAATCCGGTCTGCCGCCTCTCTTTGTAAATAATGTATTATTACACCATGGCTACAGCCACTTGTCTAAATAGTGTCTGTGGTGCTTCTCTGCTGCAGTGGCAGAGTTGAGTGGTTGCTACGGAGACAGCTTCATCAGAAAACCCTAAAATATTTACTACATGGCCCTTCACAGAAAAAAAAAATTACCATTCCCTTATCCAGACTAAAAAGGGAATACAAGGAATTTGGGGAAAATGTTTTGAAGCTAAAGGAAATCCAGTATTTAGAGATATACCAAAGGAAGAGACTGTCCGAGAACGACCTTGGTTCACTAATTAGCATGGGAGAAGCAACGAGGACCTGAGCACAATAACCTCAAGGAATAAACAGAAGCTGGCTTATTTGGGGGCAAGAGTAAGGATCCCGTTGAAGGCACAGGGGACAAATGAGGAAGAGAGAGTACAATCAAGTTTCGTGTTATCGACCAAGGCAAACAAGGAATATCACCTTCATGCTGAATAGTTCTGTATCCCAAGGCAATAATAAAACACAGAAATGAATCAGTGATGTACATAATTCCTAAAAAAGTATGTGTGTGCACGTTAGCAATATTGACACTAACTATGATACAATGTAGGCAGAGCAAATAGAACGTAGAGTATTCCCCCAAAATCTATTTCTCTGATTCGGTAAAAGTAGGTGTCAACCTCTTGGAAAGTATGTGAAGATAATACAAGAGCAGCCTGCCAGAGATAACAACTGGATGATGTTCAGGGCTGAGTTACATACTCTTCGGAAAGATCGAGACAGCAGAGCCTTCTTGAGACAAAAGATCATAGAAAAGGTCAGAACAGAACTCCTTTCCTGAGGAAGAAACCGCTCACTCCAGGACAAAGTTGACAAAGCTAGAAAATCATTTTCTCTCAGGTAGAGTTGGCTACTCATGTATGAAGGCACCCAACGCTAATACTCATATAAGCATACGTAATTTGAGACTAACGGTTAAGTCCGTAAACCACATCAGTGGCATTTAATATCAAATCTCCACTTGCAAATTTAGAATGACTTCTCTTGTGCCTCCACTGGAGACAACAGAATCAAGGTCAGCTGGCTGAGTGACAGGTGGTCAGAGCTGAGCTTCTGAGGTCTCCTGAATCCTCAGCCAGGCAGACACACAGCGCAACAGTCAAGTGTGGTGAGTGTGAACGTGCACCGTCAGAGGCAAAGTCCGCTCCTGAACCCTGCATTTCCCACAGAATGACCCACACCTCCCTTCACTGGGAAGACATCCACTGTTTTTCGCATCAGTTTTTGGTAAAAGGCTAAGCCATGCAAAGAGCAACTTACACTTTAAACTAATGGGATTAAAACAGACCTATTACCGGCTAACGTCTCCTGGGAAGAAAATTCTTACCATGTATTATGTTCCAATTTTGGAACCCTTGGATGCCTCCTGAGACATTCAGTTCATGAGATTTATTCTGCACTGACACTCTGAATGGTGTGATTTCTTCATTGACGCTGCTTTCATGGTTCCATCATCATTACGAGCCACTGGGGAGAGAGGCTTGGGAACAGTATACGGAGGCTCTGCTCTGTGGCACATATGGTTGGATACATCAAAAGCAGTGAGGGATGCGAGGTTGAAATTAACTCAGTGTAGACTAAAGCATCATTTCTGTGGGGCTCGGAGCAAGATGCATGAATCTTTTGTTGCTTCTTTTCGATCTGGGAGAAAATAGTAAGAATGTAGCTAATCATTATAAAACTGGATATTTTAGTGGTTTGCGAAACTGCTGATTTAAGCCTTTAAGTGGTTATAGGGGGAAAAAAGACTGGAGGGAAGGAAATTCACTAAAATGTTAAGAATTATTCCCTTTGGGTGGTAAGAATAATGAATTTTTTTCCTCGATTTTTATTTTGGAGTTTTCTAACAAGAATGTGAATTCTTATTCAGTAGAAAAAGTATATATAATAAACTACATTACATTAGTTTATCTAATTTCTTCTAGTATATTTGGGAAAAAAAGGAAAGAGAAAATTAGCTTATTTCCTGATATGACAGATGGAAGTCTGGGACTACATTTTAAAATGATTTTAATAAATGAGAGTAGGCAAAATAATAACATTTTTCTGGCATTTGAGTCTAATACAAATGAGTAAAAAAGGCACAACCCTACCTTAATGAAATATTTCTGCCAAAAAATCATTCATTTTTATTTGTCATATGGATAAATAACTGTTATTTCCCTAAACTCCCACCATTATTCTATTTCTGTTTCCTTCCTATTTTTTTTTTCTCCCAGTTTCCACCTTTATGGTTCAGATCTAACAACAAGCTCAGTTGTTCAAATACATAAAATAAAGGTGTTTGTCTTTTGAGATAATGGACTTAGCTTTTTGTACATTTATTTCCCATCTTGCTTCCTACTCATAAATTACGTATGTGTGAATTGCTCTATATTGGTCATCAAAATGAGGTAGGCATTATTCTAATTCAAGAAATAGAGAGTAACTGCGATGTATTTGCAATTAATGAGAATGTTTGATATGTCTATATCACAAGTCAACATTTAAAAAGACATTTCTCAGCACTTATACACTAAAATGTGCATTTTAGGCTGTTATAAGTACTCTAAGTACAAAAATTGCTCATGTCTAAAACAATTTGTACTTTTGCACTTGCAATTTTCTTGGTCTATTATGAACAACACACATTCTGTGGAGCACATTTAAATGCATTATTTCCGTGCTTAAAAATGTACTCTTTTAAAAAGAGCATTAAAAGAAATGTTAATGTAGCCATTTTACTAATTTCACGCGGGCAAAAGGTGAATCAGTTGAAGGTCAGGAATTCAGATCAAATATCTTGTGTTGACAAGATCCATCATCCTGCACGTTCAGTACCACAGTGAATCCACCAGGCTGACCCTCCATTTAGCAAATATTACCAGACCAAGAAGATATTCTACAGCATCTAGTACTAGAAGATTCCAAGCCAGAGAAATTGGTGTGCAAGCTCTACCACTTAAAATGGCAAATAGTGCCCATCTCAAAGGGCTCAGTGCTCGTGAAACATGTCACATAATGAGTGTCAGCTTCGGTTTCTCTACTGGCACAGCCCTCCTTCAGTCCATGACCCGCTCTTTCATCCCACAAAGCAGAGCCAAGCTCTCTCTAGACCAGAACTGGTTCCAGTTGCTTAGCCACAAGACCAGCTTCCCTGATTTCCTGTGATGCCTCCAGTCCAGCAATGTGCATTAATAAAGCTCCCACTGTATGCCCAGGGCCAGGACAGATAAACTACTTAGAGGACAGAAATAGCTTGGGGTGTGAAGTAAACATTAACAGAACCTTTAACACCAAGAATCTGGGTGCTACGATTCTTCCAGTGCACACTGAGCGTCTGAGTCCTCCTACCCTCCCCATCTTCCCTTGCCTACTAATTCCCAGTTCAGTCTTTTCCACTGGGAAAGGTTAATCAACTTTGACATGAAAGTCCAATTTTAAAAACACATGCACACCTACTACCAGGCATTGAGATTATTGAAATATTTGTGAAATTAGTAAAATTTTCAATTTTAACTACCAAGTGTTAATCACTCAGTTGTGTCTGACTCTTTGTGATCCCATGGACAGTAGCCCACCAGGCTCCTCTGTCCATGGGATTCTCCAGGCAAGAATACTGGAGTGGATTGCCATGCCCTCCTCCAGGGGACCTTCCTGACCCAGGGATCAAACTCAGGTCTCTTGCATTGCAGGCAGATTCTTCACCATCTGAGTCATTGAACTTGACCACATTACTACTATATGGATTTGTCTTTAGTCCACTGGACATTCTCCTCTCTCTGTTACCTCTGTTTCTCTCTCTGTCTTCTGCAGATGTAGCTGTCTGGAGGTGTAAGATCGATCCTTAATAGGGACACGAGAAGGGTCTAGAACCCCAGGCGTGCAGAGGGGGCCTCAGGTGGACCCCTCTGCAGAGGTGCTCTGCCCATGCTCAGCGGTGGGTCTGCCATCTCTCCTGGGTTCTGACTTGTTTATCCTGAGCCTAGATCTCTGCTTCAGTGACCTATCCAGTTCCACTTTCAGGAGGGATGGAGAGCGTTTCTTCTTGCTGCTCTGCCCTGTGGACACAGAATTGCTGTAACTGGCTGCCTGTCTTTGGTTATCCTGTGTCATCTCAATCACCAGGCCCCCATCCTTAACATTGCACCCTCTCCCCCAGGCTCAGTCACTTCTCCTGCCTCTTCTGTCACTGCCTGCTGCCTGTCACTGTCTGCTGGCTTTGGGCTCCCTCTCTGACGCTGAGGGTGAAAGAACACGCATGTAGTCACAGCTTTTGAGGCCAGAAGTGTCACTGGAAGAAGAGGTAGAAGCATGATTTTCATTGTAAAGGCTTTCAGTTACGTGGATTTTTTTCCTCCCTCCATTAATTTCGTTCTGACTCTGTAAATGCCATCTGGGATTCTTTAAAAGTTTTCTTGATCTGTGTTTGTTGTTTAAAAAATACTCCAACTTGCTTCATTGCTGGCTGTTGAGAGGATCGATGCTCTGTTCTTTGTTCCGCTGTGCATCACCTCAGAGGTGTCTCCTCTGTTTACGAAGGCACCGAGAGCAGTATTTTTAACAGATGAGAGGGTTGGGAAAGTAGTTCTGAAACAGACCTAAATCAGACAGGAAAAGGATAATATTAAGGCTGCTTGAGATGGAAATGTTCACATTCTTTAATGCTAATCTATCTATCTGTCTGTCTATATGATCAAGGAAGATATATAGAAAGACATACCTATATATACATATCTGCCAGGATTTGTAAGCGAGACCTCTCTACCTTCCCATAAGAACGGGAACTGGAGCCTCAGCAGGGGTAAATGACTTCCTGCAGGTTTAAGAAGCCGTTCCCTGATCCAAACCGGGGTGCTTGAACAGTTCCAATAATGAAATGAAATGAATTTTCAACTGCTCTAGAAATGCCACTCAGCCAACCCAGACAGGCATCTCCGTGGGTGCTCACACAGGAAATGAGTTTATCCCAGATGTTCCATCTCTTTCAAGTCTTCCCCTCATTTTATTTTCAGTAACTCGCTCTCTGACGGGGTTCCTCGCGAGGTTATCCACCTCCGAGCAGCAGGGAGGGCACCTAGCCTGCGCCTTCCCAGGGAGTGTGGCAGGGAAGGGGCCTGTGGCCCGACCACCCTGCCAGCGTCGGAGAGGTGGGGCCGGACCGCCAGAAGCCCACAGCCACCTGCGTCCACAGACACACCCACTCCTGTGTCCAAACTCTTTTAGGAATGTCCTGATTAGAAAGATTTATTTACTTATGCATTCACAGTTGTCCTTCTTTCCAAGTCCCTGAGATTTGAACACAAGAGAATATTACATTTCTGTGACCGAAAAATGACCACAGGAAAGCCAAATAACAGACCGAGAAAGACATTGACAATAAAGGACAGACAGTTTATTATTCTTATACATAAATAGGTCTTACCAACTAGTAAGGAGCCAATAAAACCTCAGATTCGCCCTCCCCTTCAAACTTCATAGAGGGCAGGATCAGGTAATGACCAAAAGATGATACACACTTGGGTTTCCCAGGTGGCTCAGTGGCGAAGATTCTGAATGCCAACGCAGGAGACACAGGAGACGCAAGTTCCATCCCTGGGTTGGGAAGATCCCTGGAGGAGGAAATGGCAGCCCCCTCAGTCTTCATGCCTGGAGAATCCCATGGAGAGGGGAGCCTGGCGGGCTACAGCCCATGGGGTAGCAAAGAGTCAGACACGACTGAGCATCTGAGTACACGTGCAGTATGTAATCAGTCAATAAGTACATGGAAAAATGTTCAGTCTCCACTAGTCAAATAAATATTTTCTAGAAATTAAACTGGTACCAATTTTTATCTGTTTAAAATGAAATATTTAGTGCTTGCAGGTTTACAAATGATGAATACACTTTAACATTTCAAGTAGAACTATAAATTGGTTCCCTTGCTTTAGAAGTCAGTTTATTTAGACTGCACGTTGACTGATGCAATTGGTAAAAAGTATTTAATAATACAATAAAATGTTCACTTTATTGTGTTAGCCATTCCAGGTGCTTAGAAATAAATAGTATAATTGCTTATATATAGTACTAATTAATAAATTTGTAAGAAAAAGATTAGAAAATAATAGATTAAAGTATCAGTGTTTATTTTTCTATTATAGACTTTTGGGTGCCTTTTTTCTTTCCTATATTTTCCACCTTTTCTAAAATACCATTATCTTTTTCATATTAGAGAAAAGATAAACATTATATATAAATCTTTAAAAAATAGCTACCTACCAAATACCTTCAGTTCAGTTCATTCGCTCAGTTGTGTCCGACTTTGCAACCCCGTGAACCGCAGCACGCCAGGCCTCCCTGTCCATCACCAACTCCTGGAGTCCACTCAAATCCTTGTCCATTGAGTCAGTGATGCCATCCAACCATTTCATCTTCTGTCGTTCCCTTCTCCTCCTGCCCTCAATCTTTCCCAGCATCAAGGTCTTTTCCAATGAGTCAGCTCTTCACATCAGGTGGCCAAAGTATTAGAGTTTCAGCTTCAACATCACTCTTTCTGATGAACACCCAGGACTCCTTTAGGATGGACTGGAAATACTTGCCTGGTGGCTCAGATTGTAAAGCGTCTGCCTACAACGCGAGAGACGAGAGTTCAATCCCTGGGTCAGGAAGATCTCCTGGAGGAGGAAATGGCAACCCACTCCAGTGCTCTTAGCTGGAAAACCCTATGGACAGAGGAGCCTCGTAGGCTATAGTCAGTCCATGGGGTCACAAAGAGTCAGACATGACTGAGTGACTTCACTTTCACTTTTCACTTTACCAAATACCAGGATTCCCTGGTAGGTCAAATGGTAAAGAGTCTGCCTGCAATGTTCGATCCCTGGGTTGGGAAGATCCCCTGGAGAAGTGAATGTCAACCCACTCCAGTATTCTCCCCTGGAAAATCCATGGACAGAGGAGCCTGGTGGGCTACAGTCCATGGGGTGGCAAAGAAGACATGGCTGATTCATCACTGAGTGACTTCACCAAATACCTTAGTTTTCTTGCTAGTTCAGTTTAGTTCAGTTCAGTTGCTCAGTCATGTCCGACTCTTTGTGACCCCATGAACTGCAGCACGCCAGGCCTCCCTGTCCATCACCAACTCCCAGAGTCCACCCAAACCCATGTCCATCGAGTCAGTGATGCCATCCAGCCATCTCATCCTCTGTCGTCCCCTTCTCCTCCTGCCCTCAATCCTTCCCAGCATCAGGGTCTTTTCCAATGAGTCAACTCCTCGCATGAGGTGGCCAAAGTATTGGAGTTTCACCTTCAACATCAGTCCTTCCAATGAACACCCAGGACTGACCTCCTTTAGGATGGATGTGTTGGATCTCCTTGCAGTCCAAGGGACTCTCAAGAGTCTTCTCCAACACCACAGTTCAAAAGCATCAATTCTTCGGTGCTCAGCCTTTTTCACTGTCCAACTCTCACATTCATACCTAACTACTGGAAAAACCATAGCCTTGACTAGATGAACCTTTGTGGTTTTAATATCTAGTTCTTTGAACAGTTTTACAACCCTTCTTATATTTAAGCAATTGGTAGTCAAGAAAGGTCTTCCGGCAGCAGAAAATCAACTCTATGTGTGTGAGTTACGGAGACTGGGAGACACACGTGGCCCATCAGTCTCATTACTCTAATTATAGTTAATGTTGTATATCCTACTTTTCAGTTTTCTCCTCGTATACTTTTTGTTTAAAAAGAAATCACTGACACATTATATGACCACCATCAGTCTACTTTCTTAGCATATGAATGGAATTTTGAAGCCTGGGCTTTCGTTTTAGTTTTGCGGCCTGAGCTTAGTGATGCGCTAGCGCTTCACTGCCGAGCCCCGGTGTGGTTTAAGCGGGTCTTTGCTTATGCCTGCACTTTATAGAACCCTGCAGTCTACGGTTCACAGCATAACTCCAGGTTTGAGGGTTTGCACCTGGCCCAGATGAGCTGACCTGGCAGGACACAAGCCAACAAAGGTAGAGAGCTCCTAGGTAGAGGAGGATGGACTCAGAAAGAGCCCGTTGTGTTTCCAGAAAGTCTTATATGACCTTCACTCATCCAAACCTTAATATCCATACCCATGCCCACTCCAGCAGCTTTGGGGACCAGCAAATAGTACACTGTCAATCTCAGGGGAAGTAGCTACATTTTGCCACGTATGTTGACTCTAGTGAAGATCTGTATCCACTTACAATTGTAATAAAACAATTGTATCACTTATACAAATGATTACACAAATGATTATCTGACTTGGTTTTGGTATCAATGTAAACCTCTGACTTTCATATGTCAATAGGCTGGTCATTCAATTTTGTGTGCAATATGATACACATGTATGTGGCTGAATATTTTACAAACAATATTTTGTAAAATCTTTTAAAAGACTGTGAATTCATAACTATCACATTACACAGAAAGGGGAAACTGTGTCTTACAAGCAGTGAAACAATTGCACACACCCACAGAGCTAGAAGGGCTTCCCTGGTGCCCAGTGGCAAAGAATCTGCTTGCCAATACAGGAGAGGCAAGAGATGGTGGGTTCAATCCTTGGGTTGGGAAGATCCCCTGGAGAAGGAAATGGCAACCTACCCCAGTATTCTTGCCTGGGAAATCCCACAGAGGGGCCCAGTGAGCTACAGTCCATGGGGTCACAAAGAGTTAGACACAACTGAGATACTAACACTTTCCATACACTTACTGCTCACTTACACTTTTATTCATTAATCCATTCATTCAACAGATATTGAATGTTATGTAGCAGGAACTCTTCCAGGTGCAGGGAATATAGTGATGAATTTGATCAAGTCCCCGAACAACTGGGAATGATATTCTACCTCTGGGGAATCCAGACTCTGCCATGGACTTCTCCAGATAAGCCTACTCTTCATCCAACAGGTATGATTTTGTGAAATCCACTGATTCCCAACGTAGAGAGGAACTTGACTAGGGAGTCCATTTTGAGGGATTATCTCACTTCACCCACTAAACTGTAGGGTTCTTGAGGTAAGAGAATATGATGTACTTCTTTCATGCCTTCGCTTTTCCTCTTGGTCCCATTCGTTGACTCTTTTCTTGGCCAAAGAGGAGCAATGATAAATTTTGCCAAAAATACCTTTCCAGCAGCCTCTCCCTCACTTTCAACCACCACGAGCTCTTCCAAGCAGGTTAGAAACCTGAACCAGGTCCCTGACATTTCTGTCCTCTCTTCTCTCACTCTGGCTTATACAGCCTGTACACGTTAGATTTATTTACATTGTTCTTGGTTGACGTTTAGTTCCTACAGTTTCTGCTTTGGGTAGATTCCTGCACATTTCCTCACACGTCATGCCATTCCTTTAAGCTACATTTCGGCACAGAGCTCTCTTTGTTCACAAGAATTCTGAGAGCGTCTCACCACAGCTGCACACAGCTATAGGAATGTGTCCATCACTACTTCAGGAAGAGAGATACAGGCATGGTTTCCAAAGCACCATGGCACAATGGAAGTAGAGAGCAAAACTTAGGTCAAGAAGATTTCGTTCCCTAATGCCAAGACAGCTGTAAGCTTGAAACAGGAAAAAAGATAAAATGCAAGCCTGAAATGGGATGCACTTTCTTTGAGCAAGCAAAGTGTCTCAGTTCAGTGAAGGAAAGTATCCTATTTCATATTGATTGACTATTAGCATATTGTAATTTAACCTTCTAGTGCAAAGATTCTTCATGCAAATGGTTTGGAAAAATCTGTAAGCAATTATTGTTAATATCAAGTAATTGACAGCATACAGGGATCCCAAAGCCTGTTTTGAACTAATAAATAGCATCGTTTCAAGCTCACCATTGTAAATACGAAGCAGAGAAGTTAAATAACTTGCAAAGATTCCACAGCCAGTCACAGGGAACCATGAAGCTACAAGAAGCTAGGAGTCAATGGAATTGATCCCTGAAGCACCATTTCCCCCCCAAGTCCCTTGCATCATAGCAATCCCACCAACACTGTGGTCCTCTTCTCTCTAGCATTCCTGTCTCATCCATTCATCACTTTCTCCTCCATGGTCTATTAACTTGGCAAGAGTTGAGCAAATATAGTCAAAGGCATCATCATGGATATATGGATGCAATGGAATTTGAACACCTGCATGGGAGTAACAAGCGAAAAACCTGACAGAAAGCAATTATTCCCCCAAGTAACAGATCATTTTAATCAGTATATAGGTGACTAGATGTAGTTCATTTGGGCCCAGATAATTCTTCATCTTTCTCCCTTATTCTCCCTGTCAGAGGTCTCTTCTGTAACAAGTCCCAGGTTAGAGAAACAATCATAGTGGCAGTAAAAATCAAACAAGGGCTCTGTATCAACCTAGAGAGGTGGGATGGGGCGGGAGATGGGAGGGAGGTTCAAAAGGGAGGGGATATATGTACACCTATGGGGCTGATTCATGCTGAGGTTTGACAGAAAACAACAAAGTTCTGTTACGTAATTATCCTTCAATAAAAAAAATAAATTTTAAGATTTTTTAAAAATCAAAACTAACTTTAAATTCACAGAAAGCAAGGCAAGATGTTCCTGTTACCTTTCTGAGAAAATGAAAATACCCCGCAAGGCAGATATACATGTGGAGAATGCATGAGGGTATGTCGGATTACAGTATCTTTTTTCAGGATGCAAGGTGAAGATTTAAAATCGACAAGATTGATGGTTACGCAAGTGGATGCCAAGGATAATATTTACTTGAGGGGGAGAGAAAAAGAGCTGTGTTATAGCTTTCCTACCATTCTGCGTAAAGGAATTTAAGTGTTGGATTCTAGCCCTGACCTAAGCTCGTTTGTTGAATGCTGCCCCCTCACAAGGTTGAGCTTGGAGATCTTCTCCTGTGATTTCTTCTGAGATTCCTGCTCGCTCTTGTGCCAGTTCTTTTTGCCACGAGGCTGCTCATATAACCTAAATGGAGGAAAGCCTTTTGAGCCCCTAATCACAGGATCCTCAGATGAGAATGTTCTCAAGCCCACCGTCCCCCATGAAATTCTCTTCGACCTTTCAAGCCAACCAATGCAGGTCAACGCAACTCTGTAGTAAGTTTTGAAGATGAGTGAAGGAATGAGAAATAAACTGTCTCATTCTCCAGGAGCCTGTGAAACCCTTCTTCTCTAACTATCCAATGTCCAAAATACCTTTATCATGCATGTGACATTTAAACACATGGTGATCTTTACTTTTGAGAGAGGGGACATACGGATACCTGTGGTTGATTCAAGACGATGCTTGCAGAAACCAACACAATTCTATAAAGCAATTATCCTTCAAATAAAGATAAATACATTTTAAAAAGAAAAAATATTTTCAAAAAGCACAATAAACCAAAGCAAAGCAGATAAGCAGGACTATGTCAAAGTAAAAATATAAATAAATAGACACGATCTTTATTTGTATTTAACTTTTGAAGATGGGGGTGGCGGCCTTATCGCTCCAATTATGTTGTCAATTCTTAAAGGTCAGAAATCTTGTCCTTTGTGTTTTCCAAAGCTCCTAGTAAAACCTCACAAGCGATCAAAGTTGTATAACCATATGCTGGAAATTAGAAATTACTTCTGTATGTATATGAAATTAGCTAAGAAAATTTCCCAGAACTTTCCACTAGTCTTTTCATCTTCCTAAAATTATCTGGAATCTTTAGCACAATGAACATAACGAAGCTACAAACAACAACCAGAAATCACAAATATTTGAAAATTAAAAAATCACCTCTCTGATATACAAAAGCTTGATCAGAAGCCCTTTGTTTTTTAAAACTGGTGTGCAGGATGTTAATAGTTTACCAGTGTGAGAAAGAGGAGTAAATACGGCTCTTAACATCACAGGATGTCTCAGCATATTCACTGGATTAGAGTGTGTTGTGATTCTTGATTAGGAACATATATTCTGCACTATTTCCCAAATATGCTTGAAAAGGGGACTCATGTTTTCAGAAGTAAACTTGTGGGACGAGGGTTCCAGCAAAACACGCTTTGACCAGTCTGTGAGGTTTCTAGGACATTAGCTCCATCCTTCAAAGACTATATAGAACACAACTCAAGTTCTTTGTCAATCTGAGCATCTTTAGAAAATATGAGTAGAAATTTGCAATAACGTATGCCTCTACATTGATCTTTTATTTTAAATCTCTACTCTTATCACAAACTGACGTTGGACATTTCACTTCTCTAAATGTGCTCTTAAACCATCCTTCTGATCAGATTCTAGTAGCAGTGCATAAATAGCACACTTTCTGGCATCTGGGCTTTCAGAGTACCCAGCCATGGTAGCCTGTATCTACCGTTCTTGAGACAGTGATCAAGGATTAGATAATTTCTCTGATATGAGAAAGCACATTTGGACGCAAAGGTCTAGCCCTGGTATGTTATCCTCAAACCCAGCACACAGGAGAATAAGGAAAACAGCAAATGTAGAGAAAATCCTGATGGCCTCCCTAGGGAGAATTCCTTGTTTTCATGGTTTGCATCATTTTTTGCAACCACCTTGGTCTTCATCATGCCTAAGTCCCCACTTTTGTTGAAGAATTCACATCAAAGCAAAATATCTGACAAGGTTTCTGTGTTTAACAAATTTCTTAATTAAACCCAAGAGTTCCTTTCCTTTCTCACATAGAAGATTTATGTCCTTACTGAAAAGCACCATATGCCCCCGAGTTTTTGGATCCTCAAAACCACCAGCCCTGATCTTTATTGTTTTAAAACCAGAATACACTCACAGCTGAAATAACTACAAAGGCTCCTTCCCCCAGACATTCGCCTATCAGACGACACCTGGCCCAGGCCACCGCTAATTGATCCCACGCGCTGTGCACACAGAAATATGTGCATGGCTATACTGAGTCTCCTAACGACTTCCAGAACCCAGAATGTCAGGAATCTCTGCAGGTGTGTGTCAAAGTTTTAATTGGGAGGTTGTGCCTCTCGTTATTTGTTTTTAATAAGAACTCCTCAGAAAGGAACATTTTCTGAGATCTTTGCTACCCAAAGAGCAGCCCTCAGACCAACAGTATGGGCATCTTGTGGGATCTTGTTACAAAAGGAAAACAAAGGCTCCAGCCAAACCAACTGAATCCAGATCTCCAATTGAAGGAGAACCTCAAGTGATCCTTACACACATTAAATTTGAGAGGCTCTGAAGTCTGGGAGAGGTTTAGTCAAATTTCCCTTTGTAGAGTTGAAGCTCATGCACACCCACACTCATTGTACAGCTAATGATTTTCCCCCCGTCTTATAGAAATAAAATATAATTAACAAATCATGGTATATTATGAAGTGATACTAAAAACTTTGATAGTTTTCCCGAAGATAAAAATCAGATGCTGCAAAAAAACAGGGTGTGTAACGATTGTAAAGTTCCTTTAATAAATCTTTTCTAACCAAAATGATGCTAATTAACTTTAATATTGCCGCTAACTTATAGATGGGACTGTGGGCCTCATGTCATCTAGGGTAATGGGTTTATGACTGACTTTCATGAAAGTCAATCATTTTTGTCTTGGGGAGTTTATAACTGCTATATTTAATGTGGATAACCAACAAGGACCTACTGGATAGCACAGGGAACTCTGCTTAATATTATGTAACAACCTAAATGGGGAAAGAATTTGAAAAAGAATAGATATAGGTATATGTATAATTGAATCACTTTGTACATGAAACTATACTCCAATATAAAATAAAATCAACTATATTCCAATATACACTATTAATCAACTATACTCCTATATAAAATAAAAAGTAAAAAAAAAGCTATCTCATAGTATAATATATAATCAGAGGAAGAAAGGTCAGAAAACCATGTCCCTTTAAAGCAGCTTGCTTTGTATCTGCTTCCCCACCAAATGGCTTGGATTTTAGGGAAAATATTATTTTAAGACAGGGACTTGGCCTAAATTAGGCTCAGACTGTAAAGAATCTGCTTTCAATGCAGGATAACCAGGTTCATTTCCTGGGTCAGAAAAATCCCCTGGAGAAGGGAATGGCAGCCCACTCCAGCATTCTTGCCTGGAGAATCCCATGGACAGAGGAACCTGGCAGGCCTCAGTCCACAGGGTTCTGAACAGTCAGACACAACTAAGCAATTAATAGACACTCCCATAGAAAATAAAAAGTTTTTTTTTAAAAAAGACTATATCATAGTACAATATTATAGCCAGAGGGAAAAGTTCAGAAAACCATGTCCTTTCAAATCAGCTTGACTAGTATCTGCTTCCCTACCAAATGGCTTGGATTTTGGGGAAAAGATGACTTTAAGGCAAGGACTTGAACCAGAGTGGTATTTAACACTCTGGAGACAGAGCAAAACAGCAGAGTGAACATTCTCCATCTCTTGGTATAAAATCCCTGTTCTGTTGCTACTTTTAAAAAGTCCCCACATTACGTCTCTCCAGAAAAGAGAGTCATCCCCAGATTTGAAAAATCAGAGAAGTAGTAAGTGAAGAAAGCACATCTCTAAAGAAGAGCTGTCCGTTTTTAACAAAATTCAGGTTTTGTATATTCAGGTTTGTTTGATCCCCTTCAACTGAAATGTTTTAAAAGACTCACATACTTTTATTTCCGTGGTGACACCATCACCAGAAGCATATTTTCCTAACTCATCTTTGAAGACTGACCTCAAAATAATCTGGTGAACATCACAGAAAAATGACATGATTTTGTCCTCCATGGTTATTTTTAATTTTAAATATTACTATCCAGCCTGGTCTACTACTCTGTCTTCCAAAGTTACCTCCCAAAGATCTCAAACAATTTCTCTAAAATGAGGAAATCAATTCTAAAATGCACTCTTTGATTCTTTAAAAGTTTGTGTCCTAGTTTTGTGATTCGAATAAAGAATTTCTAAGACATTTTGGCCAGCAGCAAAATGATAGCAGCATATATTCCCCCAGTTTCTCTCAGTGAAGATAGAAATTACTCAGATGAAGATAAAATGCTCAAACAGTTTCATAGACCACCAAGGAGGCTTAGAGTCCTGCAGACTCAGGGATGCCTGTAGGCATTCTGGTCGGTTTTGGCAAAGATCATTCAGTTCAGTTCAGACATCTTCAGACATGTCTCATCCTGCGGAATAGCCATTTAATGCCGTGTATGTGTATTACACAAGTAGTGAACGCAAAAGATTTCTCCACTTCTCGAGACCTTTACTCCCAACTCCTTTGGCCTAGCTCCCTAGAGAGTGAGCCAGAAAGAGAGGCAGTGGGATGTCCCAGAGGGATCCTCTATGTGCACATGTGTATGTTTCTGGGTGTTTGCACATTCACAACACTATCACATAATTCTGAGTCTATTTTTCCTGCATACACCAAGTCAGCTGTAATATTTTCAATGAATACGTGTGGTTCCCTTAACAGCATGGATAATTGAGAAATAATACAGATAATAATAATAGTAGTACATTTTAGGTCCCAGTCCATGGGGGAGAAAATGGATAGAACAGTCTGCCCTCATCACGGGGACAGTGAGGCATTGCCACTTGGGCACTACCGATAGAGCATTGGCAGAGCCAGGGTCAGGGCAGCAACTGTGACTGGCAGCCGTGCAGAGCACCGTGTGCTAGACCCCATGAGTGTCCCAGCATTCTGGAGACGACACAGACCTGCAGCGGGAGGCCCGGCACCAACACTCAGTTCCCAGGGTCAAAGCTTGGGTCAAGTCGAAGTGGCACAGTCCAGTGTGCGGAATCCATCAGCACAGAGAGCTGTTCAGGAGATACCGTAGACAAGCTGTTGATCCCAGTCGAGCCCGGCAAGCATCCACAGAGACAGAACTCTTGAGAGTCCTTGGAGGTCTCTGAGTGCTACTGCGTAGGAGCTTCAGTGGTCTGCAGAAGAGAGCGGTGGCTACTTGTATGAAGTCTGGAATCAGACCACCTGGGTTCAAACTCCAACCCTGCCATTTCTAAGCTGTGTGGTTTTATCATTGCCAGTCATCGAACACAACCAAAAGATAAATATTTTCATTAACTACCACCCAACTAATATCTAGGTTTCAGGAGACATAGCAATAAAGAAAAGTCCCTATCTTTGATAACTGGGCTGAAACGATGATTGTTGCTCAGTAGCTAAGTCATGTCTGACTCTTTGTGACCCCATGGACTGCAGCACACCAGGCTCCTCTGTCCTTCACCATCTCCTGGAGTTCACTCAAACTCACGTCCATTGAGTCAGCAATGCCATCCAGCCATCTCATCCTCTGCCACTCCCTTCTCCTTTTGCCTTCAATCTTTCCCAGCATCAGGGTCTTTTTCAATGAGTCGGCTCTTCGCATCAGGAGGCCAAAGTATTAGAGCTTTAGCTTCAGCATGTTAGGCTCTTACTGTAGAGCTGGATTGATGCTTTATATGCATCATCTTAATTAATTCTTCAAACAGTCCCATGAAACAGGTATTAATTATATCTACTTAACCATTGAGGAAATTGAGGCTTAAAAATTTAAATTACTGAATTTTACTAAGTTAGGAAGTGTCAGATCGGGAGATTGAACTCAGTTGTTTTCTTCTCACAAAGTCTGAGTGCTTAATCCCTATACCAGCTGATAGATTATAGAGAAAAGCCGTGATAGGCTCATAAAAAGTCACATGACAGGTACAAATACATCCTGCAAGGGTCAGGAACCACATGAGTGTTACAGAAGGAGGAAGCACATTTACGCATAACCAGGGGATACCAGTGAAGTCATCCTGAAAGATGGGTGGCACAGGTGGATTGAAAGAGCTTTCTAGGTAGAGAAAAATATATAGATTAATAATAATGGTCTTCCCTGGAGGAATTAATAAGAAATTGCTTATATCTTTCTCTACAGAGTTCAAATAATTGCCCCAGCTTTATACTAATTAGCTTCTTCCCTTGTGAGGAAAGAAATAAGGTACTAATTTCGGTCTCTCATTTGCAGAAGAGGAAAATGACATTCACAGAGCTTAAATAAATCTTTCAAGATCACGCAGAACACCAGTAAAACAAAAACAACAACTACAGATTGAGCTCTGGGACCCCGTTTCAGTCCAGAGTCTGTCCGCACAATCAGTCTCTTATTTAAACCCAGGCCTGAACATGGCCTGTGATATGTGCTATTATTATTTCCTCTGCAAATACTTTGCAACTCCATGCGCATCTTTTCTTTTTCTTTCTTGCGCATATAGAGCTTTTCAAGATGACTGTGGGAACATGTCCAATTTTTTTAGAACAAAGTGGAGAATTCACCTCTCCACAGTTTTCTTGGTAAACCTGGAGATCACAGAATAGTGTTTGAAAAAGGTTTATCTGGGGTCATTTCATTAAAGTCCTTCTCACCTGGAACTCTAGTGCACTTGATCAAAGCTTGTGAATGTGAAGAGCAGTAAACACAGGGTAACAGTAACTGAGCTCCATCAAGCCATTTGGTCACCCAGCCAGGACAAGAGAAAACTGATGGTATGTGTGAAATGAGCAGAGTCTCCACCCGTGTTTCTTATCTTTAAATCTTTTCAGGATGTCGACTGGCCTGTCAAAAAGTATAGGGGCTGGTGCCCATAAATGGTGATTTACTAGCAGTATGGCAGAAGCTGCAATTGTCTTCTCCACTTCCCTCAATAACAGAGATGTTTTTGTCTGATCATTTAGCCATCCAGAAAAAAAAAAGACTCCTCCCCAGCTCTTGCAATCAGTTGACTCAGACAACTAGCTTCTGTCCAGTACAACAGAGGAAAAGGTGACTGTCCAGCCTCTAGGAAGCATCCATAAAGACAGGAGGAAGATCCTCCTCCTTCTCCCTCTCTTATCGTTTCTCATGGTTGGGATATGGACTTAATAGCTGGAGCTCCAGCAGCCACTTTGAACCATAAGGATTACTGCAAATGAAAGCCACAGATGGAAGAGCGAGACAGAAGGAAATGACGCCATGTCTTAGCAGAGCAGCTCTGGACCTCATGATTTCCTGAAGTGACAAAGAAATACACTTCTGACTTGCTTAGGCACTCTTATTTGGAGTTATTCTATTACTCATATCTGAATTGAGGAGAGGGTGGAACAACCTCTTGGTTTTCGTAGTATGCTCATTAACTGGGGAGGGGGAGCAGGGAACTCTTCATTTCTCTAAATAGTGACTAGTGTAGTGTTTATTGGCTAGAATACTTAATTTGCAATTTATTAAGAACTTCTGATGCTTTGTTGTCATTGTTTTAAACTCATATTTAAAGCACAAATTGCAACTCAACTTGTTGTGTATTTCCATGGATTAAGCCTATTTTCTTAGTTAAATTGGGAGTTTCTTCCATTGCTAAGTTTCACCCATGAACTCCAGATTTTCAAGTCTCAATGATAACTTAGGGATACATTTATCACCTGTGTTAAAATTGGAAATGTGCTTTTTTTTCTTCTTTTTCAGAGGTGGTCTATGCATTTGTATACACAAGAGTTTGTTCCTGGAAAGCAAGATAGCATGGAGTTTAAGAGCTTGGTTTAAATCCCAGCTATATTACCTGGTGAGTTACTTATTTCTCTTGTCCTCAGTTTTCTCATCTGGAAGATGAAAATAATAGATGATAATATATAGTTAAAAATAATAATAATTAGTATACTAACTTAACAAGTAGATACTATAATTAGTTTCATTTACATATGAGTAAACTGAGACACAAAGAAAATAAATTGCTCAAAGTCATGAAATTAGTAAGGGATGCTGGCAGGATGCACAGGCTGGCATCCTGTGTTTTCAACAAGTACTGCTTCTCTGAGGATGTGACGAAAGTGAAATTGACATTTCTGCCCCAAACCTACTAAAAACCACCATAAATTTATTACTTCTATCATTCATCTTACACTGCTATAAGCTACCTCACATTTTTTTTTACCTTGTTAGGGTGCTTTCCCAAACTTAATAAAAAAGAATCTTAAGGGACCGAACCCCACATAGTGTATTATACCTTTGTCTGCCAAACTCTTTTCAAACAGTCAAAAGATAGTGTTTCTGTTTGTGATGCTTGTGTGTCAGAGAGCTTTGCAAATGATGGATAACAACAGCGAGAAAGGACACTGAAGCCCGCAGTGTTTCATTTCCCACAGCCCAGATTTCTTGGGCTTCCCTGGCAGCCCAGCAATAAAGCATCTGCCTGCAATATAGGAGACGTGGGTTCAATCCTTGTGTCGGGAAGATCCCCTGGAGAAGAAAATGATAACTCACTCCAGTATGTTTGGCCTGGGAAATCCCACGGACAGAGGAGCCTGATGGGCTATAGACCATGGGGTCACAAAGAACTGAACATGACTTAGCAACTAAACCACAATGACAACAACCAGCCCCTCTTAGAGGAAGAGGAAAACGGCACAAATAATATGGAACCCAAATATAAACCCTACAAACCTACACCGATGAATGCAATTTGTCATAGAAATTCTAAACGTTAAAACAATTATTCACATAATCATCAAGATGTTCATTGCCTATGTTTCTCTTTTAACAAGTGGTAGTTCATTTTGTACATTAATGCAGAGCTACTTATTAGTCACTGTTTATAAAAGCCACAGTGTAGTCTCAGCCTCTAGTAAAATCAAATTGGTGGGGAAAAAATGAATAATTAATAATATGACTGCTAAGAGCTATCAAAGACTTACTACTAAAAATGTGTATTATTTTAGAAACAAAATTATCAATATAAAAAAACAAATTTAGAAAGCAGTTAAGTTAGGAGATCATAATTTATACTTATAAAATAGTCTTCACTAATCAACGATATACCATAGATTTACTCTGGAAAAAATATGCTTTGAGTGTCTATTCATAGATGCAAGCATTCTTCAAACTGGAAGTTGCACTGAAGTTAGTTCCATTTTTAACTGAAGGCAAGGATAGAATAATTTTAACAGTATCTTGAGGCTGTTTTGGATTTTATAGTTTGTAAATCACTTTGACCTCTACTGTCTCATTTAATTCTCCTTTGAATTCAGAGGGAACCAGTATTATTACCTTCTTTTTTACGTCTTTATTGAATTTGTTAGAATATTGTTTCTGTTTTGATGTCATGTTTTGGTTTTTTGGCCGCAAGGCATATGGGGTCATAGCTGCCCGACCAGGGATCTAACTCCCACCCTCTGCGTTGGAAGGCCACGTCTTGACCACTGGACCACCTGGGAAGTCCCAGCAGGTATTACTGTGCTCAACACATCAGTTGTGTCCGACTTTTTGCCACCCCAAGACTGTAGCCCCCACCAGGCTCCTCTGCCCATGGAATTTCCCAGGTAAGGATATTGGAGTGGGTTGCCATTTCCTACATCAGGGGGGTCTTCCCAGCAGGTATTATTATCTGTTGGGGCCCAGCCGGCTGATGCAATCAGCCAGAGCTATTACGGTTGGAGCACTGCAAGCCTGCTGCCATATAAGGCGCTGATCACGCACCAGCCATACATTCGGCTGGCAAATCACCAAAAGGATCATGCGGCGAACGTATATCCGACAGGCCAATCACCCACAAGACACGTACTCCCTATATGCCTGTCAGAGCTCCTATATGCCTGTCAGAGCTCCTCCCTTCCTTTCCCCTCCCTCCCTTCCTCCCCCTATATAATCACCTTGCGCTCAATAAAGTTTTGCAGCTTGATCAGAATCCTTGTCTTGCTGCCATTCTTTGCGCCTCTTGTCCCAACCCTTTCATCCGTTTTCAGGTGGATTCGGAGCCTCCGTTGATTGCTCTGCGGGCCAGAGCGACTGCGCCCAGCTAGCGGCGGGAGCAATTATCTATTCCCATTTTACAAACTAGGACGTCAAAGATCAGAGGAGTAAAGTCTTTTACTGTCTTTACATAGTAAGTAGCTGACCAATTTATTTTAGATCCAAATTTGACCCTCTTTCTAACCAGCATGCTTCAAAATCCTAGCATAGTTCAGTAACAAATTTCAAGCCCCCAAATCTGACTTTTTACCAAGCTGAACAGGAAAAGTGAAATGAAGAAAGAGAACTTTATAGGTACATTGCATGAATATATTAAAACACACTTGTCTGTAGTCAAGTGGAAAAAAAAATAAAAGAATGCATAAGAACAGATCCATTAACTCTACTCTTAGTGCATGCATATTATCTATGGGGATAGGTAAACATCAAGTCTATCTCTTAGGAGATACAAAAAGAAATCATTTGAATTAATCAAAACAACAACAAAAACCAGAGTCAAAAATCCCTGATGGTTTCCCCAACCAATAGAACAAGCTAGCACTGCTAAAATCTTCCTTCCCCCAGTACTGAGGTGTGCGTGCCCTTTCATCAACTCTCCCAGCAGTTGCTTTTGCAGAATTAAACCCTGAGTGTGGAGCCTGTGGCCATCTAGGGACTGAGTACACAGGGGAACTGTACCGGATGTTCTGGGCTCAGGTGCAGAATAAACAAATGTTCTTCCTAAAGTCTTCTTCATTTTAATAATAATAATAAAGTTATAATCACTTTGTCAATAAATTTTTCCACATTTGGAAAAGCATAGTCCATGAGTGTGGCTCTCTATGGTCCAAAGCATACTGTTCATGCCTGTTAATGATCGACCCCTATAGTTCACTAATCTCAAGCTCATCTTGCTTTAGTGGGCTCACATTGGCACTCAGCTAACTTATAAAGATGATTTATTATCGGTTTTTCAGATTAGCAGTTGATTAGCATTCAACATAACTTCTTTGGAGGGACAGTGTCTTTGTATACAACCAATTAAACTAAGAAGCTCATCTGTTCAAAGTTGCAGGAATTAGGATTGTGAAAAAATAACACTTTTTGCCTCAAAATTGCTATACTCATATGTACAAAGTTTCTATATAATGTGATGAAATAATTATTGTAATTAGCATCTTAATTTGAATTTAGATGCAATTTGGGTTTTTTTTTTTCTTTTTAGAAATCTAAATTAATTCCCTGGGAAACTGATGAGAATTTTTCAAAGTAGAAATAAATGCCTGTAATAAATCAAGAGATAAGGGAACAGGCAGAGATTATTCTGCAATTAAAGTTTACTAAATTAATTCCACTTAAACTCCTTGGAGTTTAATGTGAAAAAACTAGGAAGTATGTATCTTCTTGAATTAAAAAACTCACACTGAAATTTAAAGGCAAAGAAGAGAAAAGAACCACATAATCAATATTTCCCTAAGCACTAATCAGGAAATAAGTATTACTATTCCTCTCACAGGTTGATATTAAAAATATCAATAAAAGGCACCAAACTTGAGAAAATTAAATGAAAGCATGGACAGGTGATTGGAAGTTAAATGTGAATATTTGTTTTACCCCAATGAATGTAAATTTCATTAGTTGATAATTAAAAGGAAATTATACAGACATTACAATTACTGCCAATGGCATAAATTATATGGCAAAACAATTTAGGAACCCACATTGCCATTACTATTGTCAGACTGGTTACCAGAGAAACCCAGGATAAATAATATACTCTGTGACTATGGAAATGAGGCCTTGATGTGTTGCTAGGCGGTTAAGGCTAATGTCATTGTATAAAACAATAATGTTAAACATTATTAGTTTTTTAATTATGTCAGTTAATTAGAATTGTTCCTGTTAATTGCCTATGATTCATCTCCAGATGAAAAATGCTCAAGTAAGAGCTTTGGCTTTTTCTCTCCCAACACACCGTCTAAGATCAGGCTTGAGTTTTGCACAGTTGGATTTTACAGACACCATTAGCCTGAGCAACAACAATAATGTTGATCAAATTTGTTCATAATAAAAGATACTTTAACAAAGATGTGTTATTAAAGAAGCTACTCAAGAATAAAAGGCCTTCCTTTTACTACTATGGACTCAAAGATGGGCCCTGGGTTCCCAAATATTTGTTTTATGTCCAAGATTTTCACCAACAAATTAAAAAATTAAAAGCATGGGATAAAGTTAAACTAAAGACTATCTGAAGTTTGCCCAGGCTACAAAGACCAAAACACTGAACTTCTAAGAACCCTCAGCTTCTTACCTTATGTTTCATGACCTCAGGAAATATTTTTATTTTACTGATATTGTCTAATACTTACAGGGCACCTTAATATAGGGAGGACCGTGTTAAACATGGTTGTACCTCTGGCCATGGGCTCACCACCAGGGTCCCAGTGCAACTCTCCCCATTCACTGTGGGAATACTTGTGGTTCCTGGCACACTGGGCAGCTTCCCAGGCCAACTATGTTTTAACATCTCTAGCTCTTCCCAAGTGTAGCAATAAGACAACTGAGTGATTGTGTCTTGTGTTTGGTGGGATTTTTTTAAGTTATGGTAAGGTGGAGAATGGGGCTTCCCAGGTGACTCAATGGCAAAGAATCCTTGTGACATAGGTTCAATCCCTGGCTTGGGAAGAGCCCCTGGAGAAGGAAGTGGAAACCCACTCCAGTATTCTTGCCTGAAAAACAACACGGACAGAGGAGCCTAGTGGGCTACAGCCATTCCATGGGGTTGCAAAGAGTCAGACATGACTGGGTGACTAAGCACAGCACAGCCAGTTGTAGGAAAATCTTAGGAGCCTCCCCTTGCAGACCTTAGAATTTAAAACCACGAAACAACAGCAAACCATTTACTGTCACTGAGACCAACAAAACTTTAAAACTGTGCTACAGCTTTACAGACAAAATACTGACGAACTCTAACCTCTTCTGTTTTCCTCCATCTCAAATAAGAAAACAAATGCTTGTCCATGAACTTTTGTCCATTACTACATTCCTAGTGACCCAACAGCGGTTCACAATAGGTGTTTAATTAATAGTTGTTGAATGGATGAGTTATCCATTACAGAAAATGCAAACAATATCAAATAAGGCCCTCAAGATAGAGCCTTCCATTGATATGAAACGTTCGTAAAATTGATAGATGCCTAAGTCAGTTTACACTGAAGAAAAACCATGTTTTGAAAAATAAGTTAATTTTTCAGTGGCCTTACTTTAAGATTAAGTATAAGACAAAAAGCTGGAGAATTTAGTTTATATTTTGATGAGAATTCTGGTTTTTAAAATATTTAAAGTTTTTAGCACAAGAAGAGACTCCAAAAAGCAATTTTTCATAACACAATAAAATGACATCTGTGATACAACTGCTTCGATCTCTGACAGTATGTAACAGCAAGGAAGACTTATTTTATAGATGAATAAAAGAATCAGAACAGGACTGGCCATCAGCCATACACCAGCCATCTGCAAGACATACTGTTCAAAGAAAGAGTCTTTCAAAAGTGTTTACCATCCTCTGTGTGGTAGCCTGATTAAGGCAAGACCCTCGTTCACCAATCCTTGCTTAAGTTTTAAAACAAAGCTGGTATTTTAGATTTTATATTTCCATTTGGGTTTTAATGAGAAGGAGAATTTTCTGCTCCTAAACCACTTGAATTGGTTCCAGTGATTTCAATTTGGTGGCAGGAGGGACTGATTAGGACAACAAAAAGATGCTTTAACATCTACCAGTTTCTGGAAACCTCCACACATCATATCCCATATCTAGAATCTGGACCAATGGCTTGGGATAAATAAGTCATAGAAACTCACGATTCCTGGGTTACAAAGGAAGCGTTAAGACTACTTACTTAACAACAAACAAAGGACTAGATGATGTTAACACTCAGAATAGTGGGTACGTGTGTACCTTTCTAGACAATTTCCCAGCTTGTTGCACATGCTATTCAGTAGTCAAGCTGCCAAGCAGACTTTTTGTCCTTCCAAAGATGGTCTCATTCCTTGAAGTTTCAGTTTTTGTAATTTTGTTGATTGGAGAACTTGGCTGAGCAAAGCATCATCAGAGATGATTTCTCTTGTTGTGAATTCAAAAGGTTTTAGCATACAGCATAAACGATCCATTAGCGTGCATTGTCTAGAGTTCAGGAAAATACCTTCTGCAGTATTGTCAGTAATGCGTGTGGGTTTTTTCCTTCTCTTTCTTCTCCTTCTATGGCAAAAGCATGCTTCCCAACCTATAGAATCACTGGTTTTTCAGTATATGAGTGCTTTACGTATGATTAACTAAAGTTGGGGGAAAATATTTCATATTTCAAAAATTCTCAAAGCATTCTGGCAAATGGGAAGAACAAGTTCCAAAGAGACTGGGGAAGACTGCCATATATCTAAGCTTGTTGAAAAAGCATAAGTCAGATAAAATTTCTAGACATAAAAAAACCCTAAGTATTTAACATGAGTGGTAAAATATTATTGGGTGGTCAAAATAGAATAAAATATTGCCAGCTCTTTTATTTTACAGTTCTGTTGTGAAAACAAGGGGATAAAATAACACACTAGGAAGAACAGTAACCAAAATAACTTTGATAAAGAACAAAACTGGACAACAAGCACTATCTGATTTAAAGACTTATTATAAAGCCATAGTAATAAAGAAAAAGTGGCAACTGGTACAAAGATAAATGAATGGATCAATGGAAGAGCATAGAGTCAAGAAATAAACTAAGATACATATATAGGTGGACCACTGATTTTCAACAGAGATGCAAAAGCATTAGATGGAAAAAGGATAGTCTTTTCAACAAATGATGCCAAACAACTGAATTTCTGAATGCAAAATAAAATTTACTTTGACTTATACCAATGTAAAAATTAATTCAAAATGCATACAGATCTAAATGTAAGATCTAGTATTTTAAAATATTAAAAGAAAATAGAGGAATAAATCTTTGTGACCTTGGGATAGATAAAAAATATCTTAGATTCAATCATGGTCCATAAAAGAATAAATTGATGAATCAGATTTTGTCAAAATTGAAATTAAAATCACTGTTAGGAAAATGAAAAGGCAAATTAGCAAATGGGAAAAAATATTTGCAAATCATATATCAGCTGAAAGATTTGCACCCAAAATATATAAAAAATTCTCAAAACTCAATAATATGAAAACAACATTTTTTAAAATGGAAACAACACTTGTACTGACTTCACCAAAGATACACAGATAGCAAAAAAGCATATTAAAAATATACTTGATATCATTCATCCTTAGGAAATGCAGATTAAAATCACAATGAAATTTCATTATACATCTATTTTAATGGCTACAATTTTTAAATTCTTACCACCCCAAGGGTTAACAAAGGTGTGGATCAACTGAAACTCTCATACACTGATGATGGGGATATTAGCATATACAACCATTCTGGAAAAGGGGCTTCCCTGGTGCTCAGAGAGTAAAGAATCTGCCTGCAATTCAGGAGACATGGGTTCAATCCCTGTGTCGGGAAGATACCCTGAAGAAGGGAATGACAACCCACTCCAATATTCTTGCCTGGGAAATCCCATGGACAGAGTGGCCTGGCAGGCTACTATCTCAAAGAGTCAGACACGACTGAGCACACACATTCTGGAAACAACTTTTACATTTTTTAAGAAGCTAAAGATACACCTACAATGATATGAATCAGCCATTCAATTCCTATGCAGTTATATAATAGAAATGAAACCTTGTCCATACAAAGACTTGTATTATTATATAACTGCTCATAGTAGCTTTATTTGTAATAGCTAACTCAATGTCTATCAATTGTTGAATGAATAAATAAATTGTGATATATCTGTACAATAGAATACCACTTGTCAATAAGAAGGATTGAATTAGTCATAACCCAACAGCATGGATGAACTCAAACTATGCTTAGTGAAAGGTGGCAACAAAAAGAAAGAGTACATACTTATGATTCCGCTTGTATAAAGTTCCAGAAAATATAAATGAATCTGTAGTGACAAAAAGGCAATCAGTGACTGGGGAAGGGAATATAATGAGAGATGAAAGGAGAAGGAGAAAACAATTAGAAGTTATGGATGATGTGTTAATTGTATAGTTATGACAGTTCAGTTCAGATCAGTCACTCAGTTGTGTCCAAGTCTATGCAATCCCATGGACTGCAGCACACCAAGGCTTCCTTGTCCTTCACCAACTCTGGCCATTGCTCAAATTCATGTCCATCAAGTCAGCGATACCATCCAGCCATCTCATCCTCTGTCGTCCCCTTCTCCTCCTGCTCTCAATCTTTCCCAGTATCAGGGTCTTTTCCAATGAGTCAGTTCTCCACATCAGGTGGCCAAAGTATTGGAGTTTCAGCTTCAGCATCAGTCCTTCCAATGAATATTTAGGACTGATTTCCTTTAGGATGGACTGGTTGTATCTCCTTGCAGTCCAAGGGACTGTCAAGAGTCTTCCCCAACCCCACAGTTCAAAAGCATCAATCCTTCTGTGTTCAGCTTTCTTTATAGTCCAACTCTCACATCCATACATGACCACTGGAAAAACCATAGCTTTGACTAGACAGACCTTTGTTGGCAGAGTAATGTCTCTGCTTTTTAATGTGCTATCTAGGTTGATCATAACTTTTCTTTAATCTCATGGCTATAGTAACCATCTGCAATGATTTTGGAGCCCAAAAATATAAAGGGTGTCACTGTTTGCACTGTTTCATCACCTCTCTGCCATGAAGTGATGGGACCAGATGCCATGATCTTAGTTTCTGAATGTTGAGTTTTAAGCCAACTTTTTCACTCCTCTTTCACTCCTCTTTCACTTTCATCAAGAGGCTCTTCAGTTCTTCTTCACTTTCTGCCATAAGGGTGGTGTCATCAGCATATCTGAGTTATTGATATTTCTCTCGGCAATCTTGATTCCAGCATGTGCTTCCTCCAGCCCAAATTTCTCATGATGTACTCTGCATATAAGTTAAATAAGCAGGGTGACAACGTACAGCCTTGATGTACTCCTTTCCTGATTTGGAAGCAGTCTGTTGTTCCATGTCCAGTTCTAATTGTCGCTTCCTGAGTCACATACAGATTTCTCAGGAGGCAGGTCAGGTGGTCTGGTGTTCCCCTCTCTTTAAGAATTTTCCTCAGTTTGTTGTGATCCACACAGTCAAAGGCTTTGGCATAGTCAATAAAGCAGAAGTAGATGTTTTTCTGGAACTCTCTTGCTTTATTGACTATCCGATGGATGTTGGCAATTTGATCTCTGGTTCCTCTGCCTTTTCTAAATCCATCTTGAACTTCTGGAAGTTCATGGTTCATGTACTGTTGAAGACTAGCTTGGAGAATTTTGAGTATTACTTTGCTAGCATATGAGATGAGTGCAACTGTATGGTAGTTTGAGCATTCCTTGGCATTGCCTTTGGGATTGAAATGAAAACTGACCTTTTCCAGTCCTGTGGTCACTGCTGAGTTTTCCAAATTTGCTGGCATATTGAGTGTAGCATTTTCACAACATCATCTTTTAGGATTTGAAATAGCTCATCTGGAATTCCATCACCTCCACTAGCTTTGTTTGTAGTGATGCTTCCTAAGGCCCGCTTGACTTTGCATTCCAAGATGTCTGGCTCTTGGTGAGTGATCACACCATCGTGATTATTTGGGTTGTGAAGATCCCTTTTGTACAGTTCTTCTGTGTGTTTTTGCCACCTCTTCTTAATATCTTCTGCTTCTGTTAGGTCCCTACCATTTCTGTCCTTTATTGTGCCCATCTTTGCATGAAATGTTATGTTGGTATTTCGAATTTTCTTGAAGAGATCTCTAGTCTGTCCCATTCTATTGTTTTCCTCTATTTCTTTGCACTGATCTCTGAGAAAGGCTTTCTGATCTCTCCTCGTCACTCTTTGGAACTCTGCATTCAAATGGGTATATCTTTCCTTTTCT
The DNA here is from genome assembly GCA_007570785.1 of Antilocapra americana. Classification (NCBI taxonomy): domain Eukaryota; kingdom Metazoa; phylum Chordata; class Mammalia; order Artiodactyla; family Antilocapridae; genus Antilocapra; species Antilocapra americana. Next base: position 7,024,492 of record ML661903.1, on the reverse strand, counting down.
CCTTTGCCTTTCACATCTCTTATTTTCTCAGCTATTTGTAAGTTCTCCTCAGACAGCCATTTGCCTTTTTGCACTTCTTTTCTTGGGGAGGGTCATGATCCTGCCTCCTGTACAATGTCACAAACCTCCATCCATAGTTCTTCAGGCACTCCATCTATCAGATCTAATCCCTTGAATCTATTGTTACTTCCACTGTATAATTGTAAGGGTTTTGATTTAGGTCATACCTGGATGGTCTAGTGGTTTCCCTTACTTTTTTCAATTTAAGTCTGAATTTGGCAATAAGAAGTTCATGATCTGAGCCACAGTCGGCTCCTGGTCTTGGTTTTGCTGACTGTATAGAGCTTTTCCATCTTTGGCTGCAAAGAATATAATCAATCTGACTTCGGTGTTAGCCATCTGGTGATGCCCATGAGTAGAGTCTTCTTTTGTGTTGTTTGAAGAAGATGTTTGCTATGCCCAGTGCGTTCTCTTGGCAAAACTTCATTAGCCTTTGCCCTGCTTCATTCTGTACTCCAAGGCCAAATTTGCCTGTTATTCCAGGTATTTCTTGAATTCCTATTTTTGCATTCCAGTCCCATATAATGAAAAGGACATCATTTTTGAGTGTTAGTTCTAGGAGGTCTTGTAGGTCTTCATAGAACCATTCAACTTCAGCTCCTTCAGCATTACTGGTTGGGGCATAGACTTGGATTACTGTGGTATTGAACAGTTTGCCTTGGAAATGAACAGAGATCATTCTGTCATTTTGGAGACTGCATCCAAGTACTGCATTTTGGACTCTTTTGTTGACTATGGTGGCTATTCCATTTCTTCTAAGGGATTCTTGCCCACAATAGTAGATATAATGGTCATCTAAGTTAAATTCACCCATTCCAGTCCATCTCAGTTCACTGATTCCTAAAATGTTGATGTTCACTCTTGCCATCTCCTGTTTGACCACTTCCAATTTACCTTGATTTGTGGACCTAACATTCCAGGTTCCTATGCAATATTGCTCTTTACAGCATCAAATCTTGCTTCTATCACCAGTCCCATCCACAGCTTCATGTTGTTTTTGCTTTGGCTCCATCCCTTCGTTCTTTCTGGAGTTATTTCTCCACTGATCTCCAGTAGCATATTGGGCATCTACCAACCTGGGGAGTTCATCTTTCAGTGTCCTATCTTTTTGTCTTTTCATACTGTTATGTCAAACCTTACCAAATTATACTCTTTAGACCTGTTCAGCTTACTATATGTCAGTTATACCTTATTGAAGCTGTTAAAAGAAATCAAGCAAAAGGCCTCCCTGGTGGTCCAGTGGTAGAATCTGTCTTGCAGTGCAGGGGACACTAGTTCGATGTCTGGTCCAGGAAGATCCCACATGCCTCAGAGTGGCTAAGCCTGTGCATCGCACACTGAAGCCTGCTCAGCAGAGAGCCCATGCTCTGAAGCAAGAGAAGCCACAGCACTGAGACTCATGCACCACAGCCGGAGGGTAGCCACTGCTCACCGCAACTAGAGAAAGATCTGGGCAGCAGTGAAGACCCAGCACGACCAAAATGAATACAGAAAATGATTAATTAAAAAATAAAAGAAGCAAAAGAGACCCAGTAAAATTACAAGCTTAAAAAAAATGGAGTACGTGTTCGGTTCAAATGAGGTGGATGAATCTAGAGCCTATTATACAAAGTGAAGTAAGTCAGAAAGAGCAAGATAAATATTGTATTCTAACACATATATATGGAATCTAGGAGAACAGTACTGAAGAATTTATTCACAGGGCAGCAATGGAGAAACAGACATAGAGAATAGACTATGGACATGGGGAGAGGGGAGGAGAGGGTGGGATGTTTGGAGAGAGTAACATGGAAACTTACATTACCATATGTAAAATAGGTAGCCATCAGGAATTTACCCTTTGGCTCAGGAAACTCAAACAGGGGCTCTGTATCAACCGAGGGGTGGGATGGAGAAGGAGAGGGGAGGGATGTTCCAAAGGGAGGGGATACATGTATACCTATGGCTGATTCATGTTGAGGTTTGACAGAAAACAGCAAAATTCTGTTAAGCAATTATCCTTCAATTTAAAAATTAATACTTTTTTTTAAAAAAGGAATGTGTGATGAAGTTGGAAGAAGATGACTTGGGGATGATGAATTGTAGGAATTCTAAGAGGATCAATATACCACATGGTCAACTAGAAAGCTTTCAGTGAGGAGGTGAGACCTGGCATTGTCCCAGGTGAATGAGGAAATCTAAGATCACACAGATCAGTTCACTGAAAAGTTTTTGAGCACCTACTTGGTGCTAGGTCTGGTTCTAAGGAGCTTATTGTGTAATGGGACAGACAGAGCCATAAATACTGCATTTCAAGATAATTTGGAGTCAGAGTGGGTAGAAGTTTGCACAGAATGTTCTGAAAGCACAAAGAAAAGTGGATTAGTCTCACCTAGAGGTTCAGGGAAGGCTTCATAAAAACACTTTCTGAGCTAATTCTTACAGATGAACTTGATTACTCAGGAAAAGAAAGGTGTGAGCAAAGATATTAGCATGTGGAGCAAAGATCAAAAGGTGAATTCTGAGAAATCAAACCAATTGATATTATTAGGTAATAAAAATGAGGTAAGGCGTGACACTCATGTATTATAAAACTTCCATTATGGAGAGGGAACTCACTCTGAAGGGTGCCCTTGATTCAAAAACCGATAAAGGTCAATGAAGGCCAAATGACGAAAAGTCTCAGATAGCATCTCAAGGTGCTCAGGCTTTATTCTGGAAGCAAAGAGGATCCATGAAGAATTTTAAAAGAAAAATAGTGTAATCAGCTTCATTTAAGATCATGCAGATTTAGAGGGGAGGGCTGATCTGATGAGAAGACAACTAGGGAAGGTGGCTCAGGGTTACAAGAACCAGGATTGGAAACAGGGGAGTAAAAAGTCTGGGGTGGAACCATGATGAGTTTAGCTAGAGACAGGTAGCTTCTGTCTGGAATCGACAGACAGTGTTTGCCTGGGGCTCCCAGCCGACAGAGTGTGGAAACTCTAGTTCAGAAGACTGCTGCCTAAAGTTGTTGTTTCTGCTAATATCTGCAGAGCCCCTTCATCCCGTGCTTTAGCACTAACGTTGCAATGAGACTCTCGCCTTCGTCTTTGCTCTAACAAGAGGCTCTTCCTTATCTAGCTAAGGTATTGTCTCACTTCTTCTGCTGAGTATTTTACAAACAGAATTTGCATCAAGTTTAGATAACTGACACACATATTTCCTTTTTACATTTGTTAGATGTCTCTGACAAAACAGTCACAATTCATTTCTTAGCTCAGAGTTTTATAGTAGAGAATGTTTCTGTGTACTGCCCAGGATGGTCTTTGTCTGGAGAGCTGGGGCATTGTTGTAGCATTTAAATCCAGAAATTATATGCAGCAATTCTTCTCAAAGTGTATATTATTTCTAAATGAAATGGTCTTAGGAAATATTTTGTTATAACCCTCAGTTCATAGAAAAATCCAATCACCATTCTAAAAGGAGGGTCTTGAAACCTCACTAGTCAGTGTTTGCTCCTTTATCTGAATGACAAGGACCAAAGGCTTGAACTCCAGGGAGCCCATATGTTAGTTTTGCTTGACAAGGCAAAGGTAACACATAGCACCTCCCATTTCAGTTTATTAAATTCACGAAGTCCAGAATCTGGGTCCTACGGTGGTTATAAGTGAAGACATTATAAATTTCTAACACTTTCTCTGGACCAACATTGAAGGAAATGGGCTTTCATTGTTTCTCTTTTATAGTTCACAAATACAGGCCAGGCAATTTAGGAAGAAAATGAAAGGCAAAATAACTAAATGCCGAGTTACAATTTCCATACTTCGATCTTGCTGCTCCGCTGCGGGATGGGGCTCTTTAATATTCTACAAGGCCCTTGACAACTACTTCTCCAAGTGTGGGATATGCAATTTCAATCTCTTATTCTCTGAGTCTTTGTACCTTTTAGTTCGACAACAAAGAGGAACAAAGATCCTAATTATACCCATAATCATTATTATCTGAAGAAGTTCCCAGTAATTAAATTTTAAAGAAAATTTATTTAATGAGCTTTCTACAGTCACATCCAAGCAATACACATTCAAGTAGATAGTGATTAGTATGAAATAGCACTAATTTGAATGACTTGATAAAAGCTCCTACTTCACTACTATGTTTTTAATAATTGTGTAATTACATAGAGAATTATTCCTGTAAATATCGCTTGTTTTATATAGAATAGAGGACATGAAGATGTGTTCTATCTGGAGCAAATTTCCAATATTTTGAAGCGGTAGCTCCTTGTGTCAGCTAAAAAGTTAATATGTACGTCTTAATTACACAAACACACACACTCTCTTGCATCGAATATACACCTTTCATTTGCATGAGTTCAGAATAAGTGCTTAGCTTGGTAGAAGCGGAGGTGGAGAGAAAATAAATCTTCTCTGAAGGAGTGCATGGTCATTACCAGTGAATGGAAATGAAAAGCATATTTCAGTGAACATCTCCTAATTATCCCATAAGAGAGGCGCGATAATTGGCATAGACTATATCGATGTTGTCGCGTCTATATCATTTCCAGTGATTCATGGAGCTTTAGAAATGCTAGCATGTAATATTCTGCATTTGTTCTTTTCATTTCAGGGCAAAATAAAGTGCTGATCTTAAATACAACTATAGAAGGAAGAACTACAGCTCAAAGCAGAACTTGTTCATTCGAATATTTTTTCATAGTGGGGGACAAAGGTACCGAAGGATCTCACACATCCTCAAATATAAGGAGCAATGAGACGAAGGGGACACATACTGGCCAAGGACACAGGAGATTAAGGACCAAATTCTGCTAATTAGATGGGGCTATTTAAAATTTTTTTTTAAATTTTATATTGGAGTCCAGCCAATTAACAATGTTGTGATAGTTTCAGGTGGACAGCGAAGGGACACAACCAAACATATACAAATATCCACTCACTAGATGAGGTAAGTTTTAACGAGTGATTTGCCCTCCGTGAGCTTCAGTTTCTTCATCGATCAAATAAGATGAGAGATCTAATTTCTAAGGATGCTTCCAATTTCAACTGCAGTTTTTCTCAACACCACTAACTCTGTGATAATAGTGTTTAATTTTACAAACAGAAACAATTTGCTTTTCCTACAGTTCAAAATGAAGGGTAATATTTATTACCCTCAAAAGGAAACATCTGGATATAAAGCATCTGATGCAACTCCGGGTACACAAAATATTTATTCGATATTTTACTTCATACACCAGTGACATGATGCTACACTGACTTGTTCAAAGGGCAATAAAAAGAGAAAACAAGGTTAAAAGGGGAAAGTAATAAGATAGATTTGACATAAACTTTTGATGTCCTGCACACAAAACAAATTATCCTGCTTTCCTATTTATTTCCTACCAAACCTTCCTTTTCAACTGCACACAATTTTATCCTTGGGAAATAGGACTTGAAATAGAAAGCAAAAATGCTAAAAACATCCAAAGTCATTGGAATCCAGCTCCTTATTAGCTGTCACATCATCAGTAAAAATCGATTGCACCAATTTCATCCTTAGTGTCCTTTATAACTTGCAAAGAACTATCAGCAGTTGTAGTGCTCCTGGAATGGAATAAAGAGAAGCTAAGTAGCTCAAATGGCAATGCCCTGGGACTCCACTCCAAAAACAAAATTAGTGTGATTCTGGCTGGTGTGACTGGGCTCAGAGACCCTTGAACTGCAGGAGAAAATGTGACTGCTCTTGATCTGATCAAGTCTGACTTTGCATTGTTAAGGATTCCTCCTCTGGTCAACTTAAACATTATCATCCCAGGACCAACAGGACACAAAGGAAGTATGCACATTCCTTGGAAAGTCCATAGCTTTCCTAAGCTGAAACAGGTTTGGAAAGAGAAGCTTTATCATCATTTATGTACAGAAGTAAATCTGAGTGTAGAGTATCCCAACTGCAGTTCCACTGTTTACATAATTCACTTAAACTTTCAGGAATCCAGGAGTAGGTCATTCACATAGGGAATAACTCCAGGTTCCCAGGTGGCTCCGTGATAAAGAATCTGCCTGCAATGTAGGAGATGCAGGAGACTCAAGTTCTGTGCCTGGGTCAGGAAGATCCCCTGGAGGCAGGCACAGCAACCCACTCCAGTACTGTTGCCTGGAGAATCCCGTGGACAAAAGAGCCTGGCGGGCTGTAGTCCATAGGGTTGCAAAGTCAGACACGACAGAAGCAACCAAGCATGCATGCAGGCTACTAGAAACACAGCTCAATTTGTGCTGGGTATTTGCTGAAGGTTAGAAGAATTAAGGAACTAGTGTTAGGTGTTGTCAGCTTGTCCTCTTTTTTATGGTTCTCACTAAATAAAAATTCCTTAAAAAAAAAATTTAAAAAAGCACAGCAGGGACTTCCCTGGTGCTCCAGAGGTTGACTCCAGGTTTCCAATGCAGAAGGAGTAAGTTCCATCCCTGGTCAGGGAACTAAGATCCCATATGCTGCACGGTATGGCCAAAAATACAAATTATGAAACTAAGAAGTTGTAAAAACCACTGCAATTTTTCAAGCCAGTTCAGCTGCCATTTAAGATTCTAGAGATAGGTATTACTCAAGTCAGCCTCATTGATCAGAGTAGGGCCAATGACCACATGATAAGAACACAATTAAATTGTTCCCGGACATCTAGATTTGATGAAGAAGGAATCTTCACATAAGCTTTCCAATTTGGTGTGCTCCTTCTGTGGAAGCTTTTCCAAGATATATAGAGAATCGAACATAGCTAGATAAAAGGACAAAAACTAAAACTTCATAAATTATAGATATTAAGAATTCTGTCAAGTATCTGCCACTTAGGGTTTTCTGCTTCAAGCCAGCTTTCAAATTTATGGTTGAAAAAGATATTAGCTACTTTCAATTCGAAATTGTATTTACATTTGTTTTAAGTTCAATGCTACCGCATTTCACATAATTGCATTCTAGTCAGTGCACTAATCTTCATTTTAAAGTGTTTTGTGAGTCCTTGAGATGCGAAAAAATTAACATATCATGAAAAGGGCAATTCATTTGAGGATGAAATTTGGATAGGAGAAATGTCTTCAGTAAATACATATGTGAGCAGGCTGGATTCAATATAAACCACCTTCAGGTTTTCCTGTTTCATTTCAAAAATAAAGCAGGCAAATTTAAAAACAAGAAGAAACCTGAAAGTAAACGTAAGTTTGATAGCAACTCCTTGGCTCTGCAGAGAAGCCACCACTTTCCTGGTTGATTTTATTTTCTATGCCCATGATGTGAGAGAAAAATGCCAATGAAGAAAAAATAAAAAGCTGAAAAAATGGATTTTGATTAGTAAGGAAATGGTCCTGATTGAGAGTTTCTAGCTGGTCTCATTCTTCTGGCTTTCCTTTCAAAAGCCTTTTCTTTCCTGCTTTGCACTCCCAAGCTGTTAATGTGCCCTGATTTGTCAGTTCTGCTTTCCAATCAAGCATTCAGTTCCTATACCTGTGCTTTTCCACCTCTTTTATTGCGCTATGTCTTTTGATGCCGGCAGTTATTTAGGTATGCTTTTATCAAGTCCCCAAGATTCCCTGAAAAGACTTCTTTCTTCCAACTCTTTAGGAGAGTACATTTAGCTTCATTCGCTTCAATTCCTCAAACCTTCGCTGAGCAACCTACTATGTGCTAGGCAGCTGGTCAGCAAAAGCAGAGAATCCGTGGTCTCCATTTACGGGCAAGCTCTTCCTGATGTTTCTTCCAGCAGGACGTTCTTACTTCTGACGCCTCCTGTCTCTTAATCCCAACACATGTATGCAAGCTTAGTCGCTCAGTCGTGGCTGACTCTCTGCGACCCTGTGGACTGTAACCCGCCAGCCTCCTCTCTCCGTGGGACTTCCCAGGCAAGAAGACTGGAATGGGTTGCCATTTCCTCCTCCAGGGGATCTTCCTGACCCAGGGATTGAACCTGCGTCTTCTGCATCGGCAGGAAAGGGTCTTTATTGCTGAGCCACCGGGGAGGCCCCAGTCCCATCACAGACCTCATACTTGGGATAAAGGACAGCCCAGGTCAGGAGCAGTAAGCTGAGTTTCAGAGTTGGGTGGAGACTGAGCTTCAGGTCGTGAGGCCATACCCAGTGGCCAGAAGTACTGTCAGCATTTCTGTGTCTGAACTCAGTGACTCCGCCAGTTGGCATTTCGTTAGTTAATAAACCGACCGTCTCATGGAGAGCATGCATTAGCATCTGACATCGGCTGGCAGATGAGCTTTCTTGATTGATTAAAATATACATTTAAATATATTCCCTCAATTTATATCAGTTGCAAAGTGAGGCAGTTATCTTTATAACTGAGAGCATTAGCGTAAATTATTTAGTATCTTCATTCTAATTTGCACCATATTAGAATATCTATCTTGATCTCAGAACTAAATAAATCATCTGTCCCAAATTCTAAGCACACTGACTCCTAAGATTTTTATATCTCTTTCCCATCTTCCGAAGGAGACTAGAACTTCCAGGAATAGCGGTAGATTACTAAAAATAATGTTGTGGTCATTTTCCGAAGAATGTTGACCTTAGATTCTGATTTATGTTTATTTAAATATATTATCATACTTTGAAAATAGAGACTAGTCTAAACTTTCTCAAGGTGTTATGGGTTTTTATTTTGTCATTGTTGCCACTTCAGAGGTTTTGTTTCTAATCTGGATTTAAAAAATCTTTCTATTATCAGTCACCACTGAGAGCTGATTATGTGGCTGGTTTTGCCCCTAAGTAGGATGGCACAAAAAGAAGAGATTTAACCATAGTTCTGAAGAATGAGGTATACAAAAGATAAACAAAAAGTAAAATATTGCACAATGAGTTTTGTACAAATATATGTAAAATACTTTTGAAAAATAATTTTTACTGGTAATAAATATGTGTTAATTACAAAAGATTTAGAAAATAGAGGAAAGGACCAACAAAAATTAAATACCCTATAATCCCATAATTCAAAAATAACCATTACTGACATTTTGATGCTTAGCCTCCCACACTTATCTGGCTGTATTTTTCTTCCCAAATTATGGTTATACTAAGCTTACTATTCTATAATCTTCTTTTCCACGTAATGTTATAAGGTGAACATATTCCCATGTTGCTAAATATTATTCTAGGATGTCCTTTAATGACTGCAAAATATTTCATCATGCAGATACAATGTAACTAAAGTTAACCAATTCTCATTGCTGAATACTTACACTATTCATATTATGGGAATATTTAAAGTAATACTTGAATATTTTAAATAAATCTTTGCACATATCCATTATTAGGAAAGTTCTTGTGGTAGACCTTACTAGTGCTAACATCTAATTTCCTCTGTTGCGTGAGCAATTAGAAGAGAGAGAGATTTATGGGACAGGAGACCACTGAGGACCTTTGGAAGACATTTTAGAAAAGTTTGGGGTCAGATACCAAATTGATCATAGTGGTGATGGGGGATAACAGGTCTTTGTTACTAGATGGAAACTTAGAAGTGAGATCACAGGGAATCCTTGCTGATTCAGGGCCAGGGCTCGGTACTCTCACTGGGTGGCCCAGCTTCAGTCCTTGATTGGAGAACTAAGATTCCACAAGCCTCTTGGTGTGGCCAAAAAAACTAAAAAAGAAAGAAAAAGAAAATGAGATCACAGATCCAAGAAATAGTGATACAGGTAAGCTTCTGATTCATTTAGGGGATAAGACCTAACACACAGGACAAAAATCACATGACAGGAAAAATTTTCAGTAAGTTTCAAGACAAACATACAGGTGCAGTGAAGGAGTGAATGTTTGTCAGAGGTCTTTCTAGACCATAAAATTCAAATATTTTGTGTATGTTACTGCTAAAGTTTTAAAAAATTATGTATCCCCTTAAGCAATTTAAATGTGCATATGTACATTGTAGTGTATATTTATAATTCCAAAACTGTTTTGAAATATATTGCAAAATTTCTAAGTGCTCTTAATTAATATATTTTGAGCTATGAATATATGTGAAATTACAGATTTAGTTCACTCAATTTGTGGAAAATATTTGCCATATAACCAAATAGCCTGAAGTCTTCATTCTCAAAAAAAAAAAAAAAAAAATCAACCAATCAGATTTACTGCATGCTAGACAAAGAAAATCTGACTTCATTTTTCTAATTCAAATAAAATGCTAATGAATGTCCCCATGGCAATCTTTTTATTTCTGAATTTTCTCTTTAATTTTACCTGAGATACTTAGATAGTTTGATTGACAGATAGGTGGATAGATATGTTAGGTAGTTAGAATAGGAAACAGGAGTCCAAAATGGTGGTGGCGAGTATCTCCAGCAAGCTACTGGTTGCTTTCATCTCAGTTGTGGGTCACAGGACAGCTCTTGGAACTGGGAGAACAAGCATTTACAAATCAGACTGTTCTGGAAAATTGAAAGGTGCTCAAGAATTTCAAAGGGTGCACCAGGTCCTTGTGAAGGCACTCCTAGAAAGTGTTGTTCCTGGAGCAGTGGAGGTTCTCCCCTCAGATCCAGGTAACAGTGAGGAAACCTAGACCCACCCACCAGAAAACCACACAAGCTTTCCCATCCAGGAAACTTCGACAAACCACACATCCAACCCCTCCCATAGAGAGGAACCCCCACAATAAAGGGACAACACAGCAAGATAAACAAGATGAAAAGGCAGAGAAATACCCAGCAAGTAAAGGAACAGGATAAATATCCCCTAGACCAAACAAAAGATGAAGAGATAGGAAGTCTACCTGACAAAATTCCGAATAATGATAGTGAAAATGATCCAAAACCTGGAAAATAAGTTGGAGTTGCAGTTCAATAACCTGCAGGCAAGGATTGAGAAGATGCAGGTAAGCTTTAACAAGGACTTAGAAGAAATGAAAAAGAGTCAAAATACAATAAATATTGCAATAAATGAGATCAAAAACACCCTGGAGGGAACCAACAGTAGAATAACAGAGAGAGAAGACAGGATAAGTGAGGTAGAAGACAGAATGGCAGAAATAAATGAAACAGAAAGGAAAAATGAAAAAAGAATTAAAAGAAATGAGGACAATCTTAGAGACCTCTGGGACAATATTAAACGCACCAATATTCGAATCATAGGAGTCCCAGAAGAAGAAGACAAAAAGAAAGACCATCAGAAAATTCTTGAAGAGATAATTGTTGAAAATTTCCCTAAATTGGGAAAGCAAATAGCCACTCAGGTCCAAGAAACACAGAGAGTCCCAAATAGAATGAACCCCAAGCGAAACACCCCAAGACACATATTAATCAAATTAACAAATATCAAATATAAAGAGCAAGTTTTAAAAGCAGCAAAGGAGAAACAAAAAATAACTCACAAGGGGAATCCCATAAGGATAACAGCTGATCTCTCAATAGAAACGCTTCAGGCCAGAAGGGAATGGCAAAACATACTTAAAGTCATGGAAGAAAACAATCTACAACCCCGATTACTGTACCCAGCAAGGATCTCATTCAAATTTGAAGGAGAATTCAAAAGTTTCTCAGACAAGCAGAAACTGAGAGAATTCAGCAACACCAAACCAGCCCTCCAACGAATGCTAAAGGATCTTGCCTAGATAGGAAACACAAATGGGGTATATAATCTCGAACCCAAAACAATAAAATAAATGGCAATGGGATCATACTTATCAATAATTACCTTAAATGTAAACGGGCTGAATGCCCCAATCAAAAGACAAAGATTGGCTGATTGGATACAGAAACAAGACCCCTATATATGTTGTCTACAAGAGACCCACCTCAAACCTAGGGACACATATAGACTGAAAGTTAAAGGCTGGAAAAAGATATTCCATGTGAATAAAGACCAAAAGAAAGCAGGAGTGGCAATACTCATATCAGATAAAGTAGACTTTAAAATAAAGGCAGTGAAAAGAGATAAAGCTGGACATTACATAATGATCAAAGGATGAATCCAGGAAGAAGAAATAACAATTATAAATATTTATGCACCTAACATAGGAGCTCCACAATATGTAAGGCAAATGCTAACAAGTATGAAAGGGGAAATTAACAACAACACAATAATAGTGGGAGACTTTAATACACCACTCACACCAATGGATAGATCAACTAAACAGAAAAGTAACAAGGAAACTCAAACTTTCAATGATACAATAGACCAACTAGACCTAATTGATATCTATAGGTCATTCCACCCCAAAACAAGGAATTTCACCTTTTTCTCAAGTGCACACGGGACCTTCTCCAGGATAGATCACATCCTGGGCCATAAATCTAACCTTGATAAATTCAAAAATATTGAAATCATGCCAAGCATCTTTTCTAACCACAATGCAGTGAGATTAGTCAACTACAGGAGAAAACCTTTCAAAAATTCCAACATATGGAGGCTCAACAACACATTGCTGAATAACCAACAAATCACAGAAGAAATCAAAAATGAAATTCAGTTATGCAATGAAACGGATGAAAATGAAAACACAACAGCCCAAAACCTATGGGACACTGTGAAAGCAATGCTAAGGGGAAAGTTCATAGCAATACAAGCTCACCTCAGGAAACAATAAAAAAATCAAATAAATGACCTGACTTTACACCTAAAGCAACTAGAAAGGGAAGAGATGCAGAAGCCCAGGTCTAGAAGAAGGAAAGAAATCTTAAAGATCAGGGCAGAAATAAATGCAAAGGAAACAAAAGAGACCATAGCAAAAATCAACCAAGCCAAAAGCTGGTTCTTTGAGAAGATAAATAAAATTGACAAACCATTAGCTAGACTCATCAAGAAACAAAGGGAGAAGAACCAAATCAACAGAATTAGAAATGAAAACGGAGAGATCACAACAGAAAACACAGAAATACAAAGGATCATAAGAGACTATTATCAGCAACTATATGCAAATAAACTGGACAATTTGGATGAAATGGACAAATTCCTAGAAAAGTACAACTTTCCAAGACTAAACCAGGAAGAGATAGATAATATTAATAGACCCATCACAAGCACAGAAATTGAAACCGTAATCAGAAATCTTCCAAAAAACAAAAGCCCAGGACCAGATGGCTTCACAGCTGAATTCTACCAAAAATTTAGAGAAGAGCTAACACCTATTCTACTCAAACTCTTCCAGAAAATTGCAGAGGAAGGTAAACTTCCAAACTCATGCTATGAGGCCACCATCACCCTAATTCCAAAACCCGACAAAGATGCCACAAAAAAAGAAAACTACAGGCCAATATCACTGATGAACTTAGATGCAAAAATCCTCAACAAAATTCTAGCAAATAGAATCCAACAACACATCAAAAAGATCATACATCATGATCAAGTAGGCTTTATCCCAGGGATGCAAGGATTCTTCAATATTCGTAAATCAATCAATGTAATACACCACATTAACAAATTGAAAAATAAAAATCACATGATTATCTCAATAGATGCAGAGAAAGCCTTTGACAAAATTCAACATCCATTTATGATTAAAAACCCTCCAAAAAGTAGGAATAGAAGGAACATACCTCAACATAATAAAAGCTATATATGACAAACCCACAGCAAACATTATCCTCAATGGTGAAAAGCTGGAAGCATTCCCCCTGAAATTAGGAACAAGACAAGGGTGCCCACTCTCACCACTACTTTTCAACATAGTTTTGGAAGTCTTGGCCACAGCAATCAGAGCAGATAAAGAAATTAAAGGAATCCAGATTGGAAAAGAAGAAGTAAAACTCTCTCTGTTTGCAGATGACATGATCCTCTATATTGAAAACCCTAAAGACTCTACAAGAAAATTAGTAGAACTAATCAGTGAATATAGCAAAGTTTCAGATTACAAAATCAACACACAAAATCCCTGGCATTCCTATACACTAACAGTGAGAAATCAGAAAGAGAAATTAAGGAAACAATTCCATTCACCATCGAAACAAAAAGAATAAAATACTTAGGAGTATTTCTACCTAAGGAAACAAAAGACTTGTATATAGAAAACTATAAAACACTGATGAAAGAAATCAAAGAGGACACAAACAGATGGAGAAATGTACCGTGTTCTTGGATTGGAAGAATCAATATAGTGAAAATGAGTATACTACCCAAAGCAATCTATAGATTCAATGCAATTCCTATCAAGCTACCAGAGGTCTTCTTTAAAGAATTAGAACAAACAATTTCTCAATTTGTATGGAAATACAAAAAACCTCGTATAGCCAAAGCAATCTTGAGAAAGAAGAATGGAACTGGAGGAATCAACCTACCTGACTTTAGGCTATACTATAAATCCACAGTCATTAAGACAGTATGATACTGGCACAAAGACAGAAATATAGATCAATGGAACAGAATAGAAAGCCCAGAGATAAATCCACACATCTATGGACACCTTATCTTTGACAAAGGAGGCAAGAATATACAATGGAGAAAAGACAACCTCTTTAACAAGTGGTGCTGGGAAAACTGGACAGCCACTTGTAAAAGAATGAAACTAGAACACTTTCTAACACCATACACAAAGATAAACTCAAAATGGATCAAAGATCTAAGCATAAGACCAGAAACTATAAAACTCCTAGAGGATAACATAGGCAAAACACTCTCTGCCATAACCCAAAGCGGGATACTCCATGACCCACCTCCCAGAATACTGGAAATAAAAACACGAATAAACAAATGGGACCTAATTAAAATTAAAAGCTTCTGCACAACAAAGGAAACTATAAGCAAGGTGAAAAGACAGCCTTCAGAATGGGAGAAAATAATAGCCAATGAAGCAACGGACAAACAATTAATCTCAAAAATATACAAGCAACTCCTGCAGCTCCATTCTAGAAAAATAAATGACCCAATCAAAAAGTGGGCCAAAGAACTTAACAGACATTTCTCCAAAGAAGACATAAAAATGGCTAACAAACACATGAAAAGATGTTCAACATCACTCATTATCAGAGAAATGCAAATCAAAACCACAATGAGGTATCACTTTACACCAGTCAGAATGGCTGTAATCCAAAAATCTACAAGCAATAAATGCTGGAGAGGATGTGGAGAAAAGGGAACTCTCCTACACTGTTGGTGGGCATGTAAACTAGTACAGCCACTATGGAAAACAGTGTGGAGGTTCCTTAAAAAGCTGCAAATAGTCCTGCCATATGACCCAGCAATCCCACTGCTGGGCATATACACTGAGGAAACCAGAATTGAAAGAGCCACGTGTACCCCAATGTTCATCGCTGCATTGTTTACAATAGCCAGGACATGGAAGCAACCTAGATGCCCATCAACTGACGAATGGATAAGAAAGCTGTGGTACATATACACAATGGAATATTACTCAGCATTAAAAAGAAATTCATTTGAATCAATTCTACTCAGATGAACCGAACTGGAGCCCATTATCCAGAGTGCAGTAAGCCAGAAGCAAAAACAACAATACAGTATATTAACACATATATATGGAATTTAGAAAGACAGTAACGAGAACCCAACATGAGAGACAGCAAAAGGAACGCAGATGTATAGAATAGACTCGTGGACTCTGTGAATGAGGGAAAGGGTGGGATGATATGGGAGAATGGCATTGAAGCATGTTAATTGTCATATGTCTAATCAATCGCCAGCCCAGGATTGATTCTCGGGGCTGGTGCATCGAGATTTCCCGGGGGGGAGGGAGGAGGGAGGGGGGATGGAGGGGTTTCTGGAGGGGGAGCATATGTAAACCCATGGTGATATCATGGCATTGTATGACAAAAACAATAAAAGGGAGGGAAAAAAATAAATAAAAAAAATTTAAAAAAAATGGTGGTGGCTAGAGGACAAGGAAGGGAAAAGCCCATGAAACTTGAACAAGGAAGGTCCGAGGACCTGAGTGAGAACTGCAGGTAGAACAGCACTCCTGTCTAAGCCCAATTTGCACAAGACAGGCCCACAGGGCAGAAATAAACATATAAAATAGGAGCCAAAGAGCTCGCTCTCTCTGTCCTGCGCCTCGAAGATGGACTCTCCCACGCACTGCAGTGTTCTTCTCTTCACGGCCTTGGATGGGCACGCCCTCATGCTTCGAGGATGAATTCTCCGGCTATCATCTTCTAAATAAAATGGAGCTGTAACACTGAGCGGTAACACTGATTTATTTAACAGCTATAACACTTTCTGTCCAAGACCCGAGAGCTGTGGCCCACCGAGGGCTTCAATGTCCGTCACTCCAAATCTTTCTTGTGACGAGACAAGAACCAAGGAACATACCCTCACGTGACATCTACACTCCCCTGACAGATAGATGACAGAGAAGCCACAATGCTTTGCCCTGAG
Source organism: Antilocapra americana (assembly GCA_007570785.1). Taxonomy (NCBI): domain Eukaryota; kingdom Metazoa; phylum Chordata; class Mammalia; order Artiodactyla; family Antilocapridae; genus Antilocapra; species Antilocapra americana. The sequence goes on along the minus strand of ML661903.1, from coordinate 7,008,167 downwards.
CTTTTTACCTTGCTGAAATAAGGTACAGCATTTTTCAATAATTTTTATAGTCACTTTTTGCTTGGATCTCAAAGAACTATCTCTTAGGAGTGACACATCCATAAAGAACACTATTATTTTATGCTACATGTGTATTTACATCCTTTGCAGTGATTTTTGTGACCAGAGGCTTTCAGAGTTGGGCGAGAAGATAAGAGTGAATGAAATCTGCGTTTCTTTTGTAGAGTGGAACAGTTTCTAAAGAGGAGGCAGGTAAGGAGCATTGCCCCACCACAGACCTCAGGCACATTAACTGCAGGGGACAATGCGATTGAAGTTCATGATCAGAAGAGTGATTCCCTGGAAGTTTCCATCCCCAGACACTCTCTGAATGGCCCACTTTGAAGACTCTAGATAAGGGACCAGCAGATTGTAGCCTGTGGGCCACATCTGACCTGCTGCCTGCTTCTGTAAATACAACGTTATTGGAATGCAGCCTGGTCATTCATTCCGTATTGTCGATGGCTGCATTTACACCACAAATTCATGGCTGAAGAGTTGTAACACAGACTGGATAGTGCTCAAGGCTTAACATATTCACTATCTGGGCCTTCACAGAGAAGTTTGCTGACTCTTTCTAGAAAATATAAAGTTGCATAAGTAGATCAGAAAGAGAGAGTCCTAAAGTTTGGGCTGGGCAGCCTAAACTATGCTACTTAGCTGGAAAAGATTTGGAAAGGTGAAGAGAAAAAAAAAAAAGCATGCTATTACTGTTCCAAAGATGAAAAGTCCACATCATAAATAAGCAAGCCCATGCTTGATTTTATAGACAAGCGAATTACACATGAAGAAGAAAGGTCCACGAACAATGTTTTAGCCAAAACAGAATGAGCCATTACAAACACGTGGTATCATACAAACCAATGTAAGGGTAAATTATTTCCAATCACATGGTCATCTCCCCTGGAAGTCTCAGAGTAGCAGTTGGCAGTGAATGAGATCCTTAAGCAGGTTTTAATAATGGTGGATGTCTTCACTAATGCCACTAATTGATTCAGATATGAAACTCAAGCTCAGTAATGTAATCTAAATGGTATTTAGTTTTCTAATGTGACTCTGATTTCTCAGAAGAGGCTACAGTGTATAGGTTAACTCCCACTAATTTTTCCTTCTATCTGCTGTTTCAGTAAAATTTATATTCATTCAATGCATTCTTAAAATTAACATAGACAAACTGTAAAGAATATCAACAATGACAAAAGTGACAAACAATAAGACAGCACCAACTTGAAGTAACTATGGTTGAGATTATATAAATATTAGGAATGTGACTTTTGTGTAATGCAGTAAATCCAGCTAGGAGGACTATGTGTATCTTAGAAGAAGGTCCTAGATAAATTCCCTTAATGAATTGGAAGATTTGCTTATATTCATCCCATCAGTTGTAGTATCATCAGCATGTCTTAAGATATTGGCTATATCTGAATGTAAGATGGCAATTTTTAAAACAGCAGATGTGATCATGCTGTTCACTTATAATAACTAGAAGACATTTTTTTTTGTAAGGAGATTTTTGAATTATTAGAAATTTAAATTTGAAAGTGTCTAAATTCATATCTCTCTAGTTTCCAAGTGTGATCAGAGACTACTTCCAAATTCAGCATTTAATATTTAGTACAATAAACATTAAATGGCTTATGCAGAGATAGATATATCTATGGTGGTATATGCTTAGTTGCTCGGTCGTGTTCAACTCAGCAACCCCATGGACTGTAGCCCTCCAAGCTCCTCTGTCCATGGAACTCTCCAGACAAGAATACTGGAGAGGGTTGCCATTTCCTCCTCCAGGGGGATCTTCCTCATCAAGGGATCAAACCCAGATCTCCTCATTGGCAGGTGGATTCTTTACCACCGTGCCACCTGGGAAGCTCCAGATAAACCCACAGACTTTGCTCTGCCTTGACATTGGCTCCAAAGTTCCAAAATAAAAAACAGTTCTTCACGCTTGTGTGTAGCCATTGGTGTATTAGTCACAACCCAAGCAGGAGACAAAAACCACATGGTAATATTTTGTCTTAATACATATATTTTATTGAAGTGTAGTTGACTTACAGCGTTTCAGGTGCGCAGCAAGGTGATTCAGTGATACATATACGCATATATTATTTTTTAAAATTATTTTCCGTTATAGGTTGTTACAAGATATTGAGTATAGTTCCCTGTGCCATACAGTAAACCTTTGTGGACAGTGTACTATACAGAACCGCTCACAGGGAGTTGGAGTAACAGGGGCTTGGTTAGTAGGAGTTAAAGAAAACGACAGAGAGTACAGGGCTACCAGAGACAGGATTAGCCCCGGTGCCCAGGGCAGAGGTGGAGCTCCTAGAAAGACCCCTCCCCAAGCCCGGCTGAGATGCAGACCTCACAGAAGAGGCTCTGGCTGTAACTCAAGGAATAAGAAGTAGCTGAGGTGCCACGCTGGCAGGACTTGCTGGAAATCTGTCCTCTTGAGGTGCTGGGGAAAGCAATCCTCCGGCTGGTGCCAAGCCTCGGAAATCACTGTCAAGTCACCCAGGAAGAAGCGGCGCGAGAGGATGTGCATGTGTGTGCGCCTTGCCAGGAGCACTCCACTCTGAAGCCGTCGGAGGAGCTTCTGCCGGAGCTGCTGGCTGCTGTGTGTCGCTCGGAGCTTCAGGAAGGGCGATCTAGACTAGCCCTCCACCCCAAGAGCCAAGTATTGGGGACACTATGCCTGTAAAGACCTGGTGAGCCAAAAACAAACAAACAAACAAAACAAAAAAAGGACTTTGATGGTAATCCAGTGGCTAAGACTCTGCTCTCCCAATGCAGAGGATCCGGGTCAGATCCCTGATCAGGAAACTAGGTCCCATATGCCACCACTAAGACCCGACACAGCCAAATAAACAGACAAAAATGACTAAATGTTTTTTAGAAGTCTCGTGAGCAAGGCACACCAGATCATGGACGCAAAAACCCTTTTCCCTTCACTGGCCTGCCAGCATCCTCTTCATGCTTTTCCAGTTGGGAGAGGAGAAAGAAATATTTACAAATCCCACCTCGATTATTACAGAGCAACAGACAAAGCAGGGCATATTTTGAGCTAAAAGGTAATAAAATCAATAACAGTCACACTTGGCTTCTGTATGATGTCTTCAATATGCTGTGATGGTCGTCACTACTGAGAATTTCGTAATTGTCCCTTTTTCCATATGTCATTTGGGAGCTTCTCAGTAACCATTCATTCAATAAATATCTTTTGAGCGTGCTTGGTGACTCTAGAATGTTTTCAAAAGTCAGGAGTAAAAGATGAAAATTGCTAATTCAGGCCATTTTGTACACTTGCATGGAAGAGGTAAATGCATCACCAGTTGGACACAACGGGCTGGGGATGCGACCAGAGGTGTACATACCCGAAGCCCGTGAACCTCAGAGGAGAAGAAGCCAAGTCTGCCTTAGCAGAGAGAAAGGTGAGGAGGCACAACATCCTGAAGAGAAGGTGGCATCTTATTTGCACCTTGAAGGATGACTAAGAGTTTTCCAGAAAGACGAGAGGCCTCTTCTGAGAATGAAAAACACATAAAGGCCCAAGATGCCACAGCTAATGACTTATTGACTAAAGGACCAGTCGTTCCAGGAGGCTGGATACATACACACAAGTAGTTAGCAGCCAGATGGGATGACTCATTCTGATAGAAAAATTACAACTTGACTTTAAAGGTTATCCTTTCTCCCGAACCATTTTTGTAGAGAAATATGCTCTTTTCATTTGTCTTCCTGGGGAGCTGAAGATGGTAAAATTAAATACTTCTATCTGTACTTGCTAAAAGAATCAAACTGAATGCAAAAGGGAACAAGTGGTATTTAAAAAGAATTGACTTGCTCTGTTTTTTCCTTTGCTCTTTTTTAATTCAAATGTGACTCTGGAGAGCCACCAACAAAATATGCTGGAGGATCAGAACATCTGAGCCACATTACTGATTAGCCTGCTTTTTCACCCCAACTGCAGGAAAAAATATTGATGAATGAAATAAATGACTCATTGAAAATGACTGAAGGTGGAACATTTCAGCAACTCTACTGAGCCGTATTTTGATTTTGAACTACAGCAGAGGGCAAAACAATGAACTGGTCTTCAGTTTAGAATTTTAGAAATGCTAATAAAGGTTTAACATTATATTATGGAGATCTGAGGAGCTGACCAGAGAGGAAGAGGAGGGGAGATTGTGGGGGAAATTTCCATTTTCTTGTTTTCTCTGTTGTAAGGAAAATGTGTGTTCTAGGCATGGAGAGATTCTTGCTTTCAGAACTCTTGTTGGATGTAGAATTCACATCCTGTAACAAATCCTATTCCAACTCAGGGTAGAAGTCAAATGCTAGCTCTAACACTCCCACATGGCTCTGGAGAGACTGCAAAGCCTGGTGAGGGTTCATGGCTGCTTTGACCCATGGGTAGAGCAAGTAATCATTTATAGAATCCTCTTCACCCAATCAATGCCCCAGATGACTTGAATGCCCTGCTCCATGGCCTGGCATTTGACCATGTTGCATAATTCTTTGTGTATGTTGTAAATATTAAGTAAGTGATGGAGGTAAGCTACTGCTTTTTCCGAAAATCTTCTACAAAGCATATGTGCCTCTGGGATAGATAATAATGTATTGTTACACACTCAGTCACTCGGCTGTGTCCTCTTTGCGACCCCATGGATTGATTGCAGTCTGCCAGGCTCCTCTGTCCATGAAAATGTCCAGGCAAGAATACTGGAGTGGGTTGCCGTTTCCTCTTAGAGGGGATCTTCCCAACTCAGGAACTGAACCCACATCTCCTGCCTCTCCTGCATTGGCAGGTGGATTTTCTTTACCATGCCACCTGGGAAGCCCATAGACAATAATAGCTAACATGTATTTGGTGCTTGCTAATTCATCCCATGTCTAAATTATTGAAAATAATGTACCTGTTTAACCCTCACTGTAAAATAGTTTCTTTGAGTAATCCTGTTTTCCAGATGAGGAAACTGAAACACAGAGAAATTAAGTAATTAGCCCAAGGTCCTACAACTAGTGCACATTGAAGCTGCTACTTGAAGACAGGTGGATAAACATCTTGAATTGACTCATCACTTGTCACTAGGACCTTAATTAGAATTACATGGTAGCACAAATGCTGATGGGGGCTTACATGAACAAAGACCTGCTTTAAACATGATATATATATATTATTTCATGTCTGCTGTAAATATAATATTCATATTCATTGGTAAATCCTGAATCAAAAAGGAAACTGAGGTGCAGAAAGATAAAGAAATGCTCCCAAGACCACACAGTGATTTAGGACTGAAGCCAAGGCCAACCTGATCCCCAGCCCCACAACCCAAGTAGATGTCTCAGTTCTCCCAATGTCTATCCAGTCGCACCAAAACATTGCATACATTTTTGCTGTGGATATTATTTCTGCAAATCTTGATAGAATTTTGAGAGTAGAGTTGGCAATATAGTTGGAAGAGGGCACTAAGCATTTAAATTTTTTTTTTCAACACTTTTTTTTTATTTTTTTATTTATTTTTTTTTATTATTGTTTTTGCCATACATTGTCATGATATCACCATGGGTTTACATATGCTTCCCCTCCGGGTCCCCCCTCCCTCCTCCCTCCCCCCCGGGAAATCTCGCTGCACCAGTCCCGAGCATCAATCCTGGGCTGGCGATTGATTAGACACATGACAATTAACATGCTTCAATGCCCTTCTCCCATCTCATCCCACCCTTACCCTCATCCACAAAGTCCACAAGTCTATTCTATACATCTGCGTTCCCTTTGTTGTCTACCATGTTGGGTTCTCATTACTGTCTTTCTAAATTCCATATATATGTGTTAATAGCAAATAGACCTGCCATATGACCCGGCAATCCCACTGCTGGGCATTTAAATTTTTTAAAGTTGATTTGCATAGCAAGCTGAGAAATGGAATACGTCCTGCCATATCAATAAATAAAGGATGTCACAGTCATCAGCGATTGCAGCCACTGTGGAAGGTGAGCGGGTGAACCCTGAGGGAAATCAGGAAAGAAAGTATCAGTGTTAGTCACTCAGTCGTGTCTGACTCTTTTTGACTCCATGGACAGTAGCCCACCAGATTCCTCTGTTTGGGGATTCTCCAAGAGATCTTCCCAATCCAGGGATCAAACTCCCGTCTCCTGCATGGCACATAGATTCTTTACCATCTGAGCCACCAGGGAAGCCCCTCGGAAGGAAAGAATACCTGACTTCTGGCAAGCATCAGACTGAAGCCACTTCCTAGAGTAAGCCCTGAGGAAGCTCGGGATGTGAAAGGACAGCTGAGGCCCCAGATCCTGAGGAACACATCAGAGGAACGATTTCAGGGAGTCAAGACTCTTGCATCTTCCCATATATAGGAATGAGCCAAATTCCTTGACTTGAAGTGTCTGATTTTCTTCAATTTACAAACAAACTTTTGACATTCAGACTACTTGGCCTCTGTTGCAAAACTATATAACCTGGCTTCTCCTCCACCTCCTGGGAGCAGTTCTCTTGTGGTTACTCGAGATGGGCTCAAGCCCAGATGCCTCCTGGGCTTAGGTCCTAACAATTTCCACTGAATAAAGCATAACTCTCAACTTTTAGGTTGCATGTAATTTTTCAGCCAGCAAAGTGCCCTGGACTCTGCAGCTGACTGTAGCTGTGAGGAGGAGGTTAGTACCACGGAATTGATCTCTAAGCGCCACTGCTGTTCCAGTATCTCTCTGCTTGTCCTTTCTCTTCAGCTCAGGGCAACTATTCCATGCAGCTATTTGGATCAGTTTCAAGACACTTACTCCTACTCTGAACACTCAATCGTTTTTAGCAATGCCACCAATTTTATGGGTATTGTATATGAGAAAAAGAAGAGGAAAGAATCATTATTTTAAAACCATACTGGTATAAAACCTGCCTGCCAGTGCATGAGACATAAGAGACATGGGTTGAATCCCCCTGGAGGAGGACATGGTGAACCACTCTAGTATGCTTGCCTGGAGAATCCCATGAACAGAGGAGGCTGGCAGGCTGTAGCCCATAGGATCGCACAGAGTTGAACATGACTGAAGTGGCTTAGAATGTAGACACACAGTATTGGGTATGTACAATGCTGTACTGTGTAGATCTGTATCTTGTGGATTCTAAAAGATACAGTATTTTTTACATCTTAATGCTTCTGGAATCAGGATGCTCCTTAAATCTACTGGGTCTCTTCATCACTACTGACCAGCCAGTAGTCATGATATCGTTATCATTGTCCAATTATTTTTCTTAGTAGAATGACTGGACAATGCCAGTGCTTGGCAGTTCAGTCAACAAAACATGTAAGGACCGTTTGAAGAAGGAATGAAAGCTCTGGTTGATATTTGAAAACCTCTATTGACATTCCAGCATCAAAACATGTTCCACAAGTGTGAGCATCCTGGGAGAAATCCCAGATGTGAGAACAGAACATTCATTTAGGAAATACTGCATCACCATCGATCATACAGGGTGAAGTTGTAGAAAAAGCAGAGACCTCAAGAACTCCAGTTCAAAAGCTGATACAAAATGTCAGATGAAAGGTCTAGGAATTCTTGACTTGTTCATTTCTCTTATATTTCTCCTTTTATGTATGCCCAAGGTCAGATTTGAATTTTAAAATACCTGTGTCTAAATAAGTCTAAAAGAGGTCTCTGAATAAGTAATAAATAAAAATTCTAAGTAATAGATTCTATTGGGAAATTAACTGGCATTTTTCTCTTATTGAAACAAAACATTGATGCCATTTACAGTAGATGATATTTTAAATTTGGGGAAGCACAATGTACCTCATTTATTCTTACAATAACCCTGCAAAGTAGGTCTCATCATTCTCAGCTTATAGACACAGCAGATGCTCAGCCAGAAAGAATTAGTATGGAGGTTAAATTATATCAGACCACACACTCGACTTTTTTATAACCCCATGTGGCCTCTACAGGGCTTGGAGGGTCTGTCTCTTACCAGTTTTGGAGTCTTAGTCAAGTGATTTAATTTGCCTGAGTTTCAGTTTCTGCTTCCATGAAACAGAGATTAGTTAGTGTTGGTTGCTCAGTCATGTCTGACTCTTTGTGGCCCCAAAGACTGTAGCCCTCCAGGCTCCTCTGTCCATGGGGTTCCCCAGGCAAGAATACTGGAGTGAGTAGCCATTCCCTTCTCCAGGGGATCTTCCCAACCCAGGAAGTGAACCTGGGTCTCCTGTATTGCAGGCAGATTCTTTACTGTCTGAGCCACCAGGGAAGCCCTAAAACAGAGATGCAAACACCTCTATCACAGGCATGCTGGCAGGATTAAATGTGGCCAGACTTCACCACCTTCCAAACCTGTAAAGATGGGAGGCACTCTCCTTGTCAGGAATCAGCCTGAGCCTCAGGGTAGCTTCTTGAAATGCCTGCCTTTTGTTAGAGCATGGTTAAAAATGCCTTCCTGCGAGTGTCCAGTCACAACTAGACCGTCAGCATTTTGAGGACAAGGATCTATTGTTAAAAATCACATTGTAAGTCTATAGCACCCTGTGCACAGACCTGTCCCTGAATGGATATTTGTCTACACGAAGAAAATCACATTTGAAAACTTGTGAAGCTTCCATGCTACTGATGTTATTCCCTGTGAACCTGTTGGAACAGAGGACAGGCTGGGAACAGCATATGTTGGTGATGATTTGGCTGCAAAAAGTGTGAGACTTTTTAATAAAACTGCACTAGACCACATTCTCTCCCATAATGATATTTATGACATTTCAGATAGCAGAAGACTCTGGAGAGGAAAAATAACAGGAGAGAGAAGAAAGAGTTGGAAACACTGATTTTTTTTTTTTTTTAAGGATGCGTGGCCACCAAGGAGTCCCACTTACTGTGTGATACATGACTTTCATTGTGTGCTAAGTCATGGGAGACCCAATAGAAGAGCTTCTGTCCTTAGAAAGCCATTTTCAGTCAACTTCCAAGATAATGTCAAATAATTATCTCTTTCAATACATGCTTATGTATTGCAATTAACTTTAAAATCAGCCTTTCTAATTCCCAGCGCCAAAGACATTCCCTGGTTGTAAGTTAGTTATTGAGGGATGGGCATCCATCCCGGGCCCATAAATTTTGTTTAAAATTGAGCAGTCTTCCTGCTGTTTGTTTAACAGTCCCTGTGTTGTCTGCAGACAAGTAATGCATCTCCCTAAATGCACCTAACTCTCTACCAGTGAATGGGTTGGACACAGGGACCTCGATGTGTAATACAAGGAAGAAATTTGTGCATATGAACACACACTGACAATGCAGTGTTTTTTGTTTGCTTTTTTTTTTTTAAAATAGCCAAGATGTATGTGATTTTGCCTTCTGGAGCTTCTCAGCCCAGCTTGACATCCATTCCATAGAGAGGGTTGCTTGAAGCCCACAGGTAGGGGTGTTAATTCGAGAGACTCCACAACCATTCCCCCTTGAAGAAGATTCAAAAGCAAATGAATAAGCCCAGAGCTGGGGACTAAGGGTGTGTTTAATTGTTCTGATGTATTGCGAGACCAAGGCTACATGCAGAAGAAAAGGGAAGCTGAGTATGAAATTTGATTTGAGGGGTGCTACCAACTCTTGGGGCTCCAAATTCTTCAGCTACTCTCTTGCCACAGCTTCCCAATTTTCTGCTGTGAACATCAGTTTTAATTTTGATTTTTTTGAATTTTATTGGAGTCTAGTTGATTTACCATGTTGTGTTATTTTCAGGTGTACAGCAAAGTGATTCAGTTATACATATACATATATATATTCACTGTTTTTCAGATTCTTTTCTCAGATAAGTTATCACAGAATAGTGAGTGAGGCCATTTTTGGGTGGCTCACACGGTAAAGAATTTGCCTCTCAATGCAAATTCTTGCATTGAGATGCTGGTTGGATCCCTAGGTCAGGAAGATCCCCTGGAGAAGGGAATGGCTACCCACTCCAGTATTCTTGCCAAAGACCGAGGAGCCTGGTGGGCCACAATCCGTTAGGTCACAAAGAGTCAGCCATGATTGAACAACTAAGCATGCTCTCCAAAGTAAAAGTGATACAAAGGGCTGAGTGTAAATCGTTTATCACACAGTCCTGAATTATCCTGAATCTTTTCCCCTTATATCGGACATCAAGCTCTTTGAAACTAGCCCATGAATTAGATACACTCTAATATTAAAGTTTAGAATAGCCTGGGAGAGTGATCCAACTCAAGAGGTCTGATCCACTTGGGAACGGCATTCCATCCTGGGAAACATGTGCCTAGGATTGGAACAGATACAGAGGGAGAAAATCAAAACAACAAAGATCAGTTCTACATCTTTAATGATTGTAATGAGCTTGGAGGTTTTAAAATAACAATATGTCATTTGATGACTGCTGTATCTCTTTTCTAGTGGAGTATAATTGCCATACACGCTTGTGTTCATGTCTGCTGTACAGACAAGAGAATCAGTTGTATGTCTATGTATATCCCTCCCTCTTGGACCTCCTTGTCACTCGTACCCCACCCCTCTAGGTCATCACAGAGCACTGAGCTGAGCTCCCTGTGCTACACAGCAGCTTCCCGCCCGTGGTCTATTTGACACAGCGTAGAGTGCATATATCAATCCTGACCTCCCAGTCTGTCCCACCCTCCTCTCCCCTCCTGGGTCTCTAATTCCCTCCCTGCAGTTAGGTTCCTCAGTACCGTTTTTCTAGATTCCACATATATGCGTTAATATACCATATATGTCCATCAACTGATGATAATGCAGAGGTCTGCCATATCTTGAGAGAGCTTGCAGCATATTACTAACATAAGGCAATGGGAATTTATATCACATTTTAGCAAGAAGGTCGGCCATGACCCGAATGAACAGCTGCAGAAAACCCAGCCTACCTTCCTGGATGGTCGAAGAGCTCACAAAAACCCGTGACAGTGGGCTACACCACATCACAGAATTCGAAAGATATAACCAATTGTTATGAAAAGACAATGGAGACACATGGTACAGCTTTGCCCCCACCCCGTCCCCGCTTTTCCATTAAATCACAACAGAGTATCTCTGGCCTAATGTCCCCTGTGAGATGGATCGGGGTGATTTGTGCAGAAACACTCCCCTGACAAGCAGCTGTGACAGCAGGCTGGCTGGGTTGACAAGAGAGCAGAACATCCTCCACCCAAGAACTCAGGAACAAAAAGCAAATCAATAGACATAATATTGCAAAACACTGCAGCAGGATCAACAGAGCTCTTGCATCTATTTGATTTTTTTTTTTCCTTCCCTCTCTCATCTGTCAACACAATTGAGAAGTCGCGCTTGCTAATTGTCTTCAATTGGCAGACTCCACGGACTCTGGAGCTGCAGCACTTGGATGTCACACTCTCTGCGACTCGTGGTCGCCAGCCTGGCAGCCTTGGAAGCGGCCTTCCTTTCGGGCGGGCCGCGTGCATCCACCCCGCTTCTCTGGGTCTGGATGAGGCTCACTCCCCATTATGCAGCTCTTCTCATCATTAGCACTGACGGAAGAATCTGTGCCATGTTCTCTGTATCCAAAATATTTGAGGGAGGCAAAGAATCCCAGGAAGTCAATGAAAATGCGCTTCTATTGCCAGCTAGCATTTGCAACTGCCAGACTGCCTTGCATTCAAATTAGATTACCCAGCCAGAGAAGGACAGAGAGGCTGGTTGCAAACCCAGCTCGCTTTTGTGACTAAATGGCTACGTTTAGAAAAGGTGCGCTGGGTTCTCTTTCTAAGAGGTTTTGCTCTGTTGGCCCTCTTGCTCAAGCCCTGCGAGATTGTGAAGTCATCAACAAACCTTGAAACTCCCCCAGAGTCATGAACGGTGAGCTCACTGGCCCCCTGGCTCGCAGCCTGGTGCTCAGCAAACAGTTGGGGGCTGACAAATACTGGCCATGTTTGAGCCAATGGTGCTAAAATCATGGATAACAAAGGTGCGTGGACCCAAGAGCTCACGGCTCCGAATTTTTCTCAGAGGAGGGCAGGATGACCGCATCCTTCTCTATAGCTCTGGAGAGGTCTGGATAATCTGTCCAGGATGCTTGGCAGTGGTGGTCCTCCTTGCCAGACCCCAGGAAGTAGGTCGCTGAGAACTTGACAATCAAGGTATAACAGGCTTTACAAGGTAAACCCGAGTGAGCGGGTCTCGCACGCTTGGTGAGCAACCTAGTTGAACTCCCATGTTCCAGCCTTGAAAAACCTTTCACTAATTGCCAGAAGTAAGGCTGGGAGCTTTTCGCTGTTTGTGGGTCTGCCTTCTTCACATTCCTGGGGTCACTAAGCAAAACTGATCTTCTTTTTTCTGCAAATTGGTGCCTTGAAGCAAGCTGCTGTTTCTGAGCTGTTCCACTTTCCTCAGGTACCTTTGCCTGGCTTTATAATCTCAATCTCTGGCTCTCTTTCTATCTCTATCAACCTCATATCAACTCAGGGCTAACTTATCTCATTCATTTTCCTTCTCTCGCCATGATCTCATTGAGATGCAAACCTCAGGCAACCTATCACATCATTTGCCAGTGTTTCGATGCAGAACTCTAGAAGGAAACAATCACCTCCAGGAAACCTCTGGGCCATCCACTTTGTGGATCCCACCTTTGCATTTCCATGACTCTTTTCCTTGTTCCCGACTAGAACAAATTTCCTAGCCAGATTGTCTCCCTTGCTGGAGGGTAAAATCCTGGGAACCAGAGAGCCTAGCCTCACGAACAGAAGCTGGCAGAGTTCCTTGTATTCAATGCATCAGCACACCTTCCACCCCTGACTGGTTACCCTCCCAGCCCCTAACTCACAGAGACACAGAGGGAAAGGCGTCACTCTGTTTGTTATTCCCCTTTCAGATAAACCAGCGAGATGATGTGAGATGTCGTCTGTACACTTTGATTCTTAAGGGTTTTTGTTTGTTTAGGGTTTTTTGAGGGGGCCGGGTTCTCGTCTTTCTTCTTTGACTGGATCTTAAGCACTTTTCTTTTTTAATTTTTTATTATTTGGCTGTGCCACGAGGTATGTGGGTTTCCTTTGTGGCTCAGCTGGTAAAGAATTTGCCTGCAATGCAGGAGACCTGGATTCGATCCCTGGGTCAGGAAGATCCCCTGGAGTAGGGAAAGGCTACCCACTCCAATATTCTCGCCTGGAGAAACCCATGGACTGTACAGTCCATGGGGTCACAAAGAGTCAGACACAACTGAGCAACTTTCACTACCATCACCACGAGGTATGTGGGATCTTAGTTCCCCAATCAGGAAGCAAACCCTTGCCCCTGTTTTGGAAGCACAGAGTCTTAACCACCCGACTACCAGGGGAGTCCTTTTTCTTTGTTTTAAAATTTTAAACTAGCTACTGTTTCAGTGTCTGTTCTCAAAGGCTCTGGGAATCACCAGCCCAGTTTCTCAGCATCCTATAGACAGCCTCACATCTCCACACTTCTGAGCCAGGGCCTGAATTTTCCTGCCAGAAAACACAGCTTTAGGTTATAAAATCACAGTCACTGAAATAAACTGCCATCCATTTCCATCTAGATTTTTCAGCTGCAAAAATCATTGTCTTTTTCAGTGTTTGTACAGTTCATCAGTAAGTAACCACCCTCTACTTCTATTTTTGATGGTGAAAAAATGGTGAGGAAGAAAAATATGTATTTTATGAGAGTGTTCAAAGTTTTACAAGACAAGTCCAATCTCTAATTCCCTGTTCATCATTCTCCTTAAGTTTTAATACATGGTCAAATTACTTGGCTATAAAGTCAAAGAGTGAAGAACAATTTTGATGTTCCATGTTAGAATAACTACTTTAAGGAATAATCAGGAGAGCCATGTGTGGCTTTTATGCTGATTGCTAACAGTGTCGTTTTATGGACTAGAAAATCTCTTGGGACATGAGATATCTGAAAAATGAAAGAAAAATGTTTTCATTTTTAAATCCACTGATTAGAGATGCTTGTCCATAGAGTTATGAAGGGAATCATGTCGCCGAGCAGAAATAATATGATTTTATGAGACCCAGGTTTTAGTGGTGAATGTGCCATAAAGTAGCTCTGTGACCTTAAACCAATCATTCAAGCTCCCTGGATCTAGGGTTGCCAGATAAGAACACAAGATGCCCAGTTAAATTTGAATTTCAGATAAATGATGACTACTTTCCAGAATAAAAGTATCTGTAATATTGTACTGGGCAAACTCATTCCCCAATTTTTTACTTACCTGGAATTTAAAGTTAATTGAGAGTTCTGTATTTTGATTTACTCAGTCTTGCAACTCATCCTGGGTCTCATCTTCAGAGGCTCAGAGTCCCTTTCTTAGCTCTTCCTTTTACCTTAACAATTTTCAAGAGATATTTTTACTAACCTGAATTTAACTCACTTGTACATTAAGTTGTTAAAGGAATATTTGTTCTCTTTCCTCATCAACTTTGCAAAGGTATTTTGGATTTATCTTATTCCCTATGAATATGTAATCATTTCTGGATACATTCTGAGAATATAGAATTTATCCAGTTCAAAAAAAAAAAATGTTCCCAAGTTATTTCAAAGCTTATAGAACTGAAAATAAATAAAGAAAGAAACCCAAGGTGTCTTTCCTTTTATAATCTTTTTTCCTTAAGTAAACATAGCATTGTGAGACATGGCCTCCATCCTCCTGTGTGGCCAAGAGCAGTAAGGAGATTCAAATCCAGTAATTATTAGTAAACATCACAGTTATAAGAGAACATAACATTCATGGCCAGAGTGATTAAAAAAAAAAAAAAAGCTTAGTACTACATGAACTCTTCCTTATCTACTGTTTAAATCTGGAAACCAATCACTCTTTTTTTACCTAACCATTTTACAGCTGAAAAGAAGGACAATCAGTTAAAAAACAATACCAAAAACTGTATTGACTTTCAACAATCTTGAATTTCACAGGTCATATACTCCATTCTGAGCAGTCTGTAGATCTGCCTGAGATCAAAGTATAAATTGTGCCTCTGTATAATGTCCTCAGAAAGAATAAATAGGAAACTATTTCCCTAAGACCTGATTCATGTTTCTTCTCCCAGCCCCCGTGTTAAATATATTCCTTATGTTACTATTTAGCTAAAACTTATATCTTTAGTGTTTGAGCGTCTAATGAATTATAGAACAGTTTTTTTTTCCCTTTGAAATCTATGTTGCTCGCAAAGCTAATGAAAACCATATGTTATTGCTCTAATTCTAATCAAAAATAAAATATGGTTTTTGTTTGTTTGGTCTTATTGAAGAAAATGTTATTGAGACATCCTTAATCTTGTATTCTAGAGATTCAAAATGGAAATTTAAGCCTCATCAGGACAGGTGGCAACTAACAGTCTTTCCTGAATTCTTAGTTTTAATGATATTTTAAATTCTGTCGGTACCCCAGGCAGAGAAGGATTAAAAAAAAACAAGCACAGTACTGATGGTGTATGAGTTAATGGGAGGATAACTGATAAAATTAAACCTTTGTAACCTGCTGAGCTAACCCAAACTTGCTAAGCTACCAGAACATTAATGAGTAAGAGATCTTAATTAAATTGTTTGTAATTAACTCTCCCAAGAGGAAAAAGTGTAGAAGTATCACAAACTAAATACCTGTGGCACTTACTTGCAACAAAGTCATTACCACACAAATGATATGCGTAGATACCCAGAAAATATAGGTGTGCATCGGGTAGATCAATGCCATACAAACCATTGTGATTTCTTTTCTCCTGAAATTCACCCAAGTGATAGTTTTAAAATATTAATATCTACCTGCTATTTTTCTGAAAATGATACCGTCTTGTCTATAACATCTCAGTCTTAAAATGAACTAGGGATTTTCAATTAAAGATATAACATTTTCTACCTAAACTTTAATGAGAGTTAGATGATCTGTAGACTATAAGACAAATTTGCATATCAAAGGGCCTCTTAGGAAGGAGTCACTGAGCAGCAAGTTTATTGATGTGTCCAAAGTCATCTCCGGGGACTTCCTTGGCAGTCAATAGCTAAGACTCCATGCTGCCAGTGCAAGGGATCAGGGTTCCATCCCTGGTTGGGGAAACAAGATCCCACATGCCATGTGACATAGCCGAAAAACTTAAAAAAGTTTTTTTGAAGTCATCTCTGGCTTTTCCAGGAGAGTAACACTGCCACCCCAGTGACGGCCTTGCAGGCCCCCTCTGGAGCTGCCTGGTATGGTGGTGAGCCCACTGGGACATAACCCAGCAAGTCAAACAAACTTACAACATACCTGTGTCATGCGTGGCTAGCACACGAGCTCAGGCACAGCCCTTGACTTGCACACCTTGCAATCTAGTAGTGTTCTGCCACAGAGAGTTAAAAGTTTTGACAAAGTAAGTTCAGTGTCCTGAAGCTTATCTGCAGTTTGGAAACATCATTGGTTATTACATGAAAACTTCTAAATTAGGATACATTGACATAAATGATAGTATATGAGTATATTTTGTGAGAATTGCAATGATTTCTGCCATTATCAACCATTCATGTGTTTTACTCATAGTAACTCATCAGTCTTCTCCTGCCTTTGGACTTGGACTCAGACCGGAACCTTCTCCCACTGGCCTTCCTGGTTCTCAGGCCTTCAGATGCCATCAGCTTTCCTGGATCTGAACTTGGCCTCCATCACCGCATGAACCAGCTCTTTATTGCTGGAAATACATCTTTCAGGTTGTTGCCTGACTTTCGATCTTATTATTTCTTTGTTTTCACATAACAAGTTAAACACTTTATGTAGTTCCCTACAATTTCTCAAGACTTCCTCTTGGCATCTGTGGAAAGAAATAAAGCAGTTTCACTACTTTTCTGATAACTTCTCTAATTTATCTTCCTGTACTTTGCTTCTAAATGAGAGCTTTACCCAAAGATTTGCCTGGTGATTTCTTTCTGCAAGTATTATCACCTTATCATAGATATGCATATGTAAGTCATAAGTGTTCACCTCAAACAAATTTTAAGTAAATACACTTGTATAACAAGCACCCAGATTAAAAAACAAAACAAAACAGGGCTTCCCTGGTGGTTCAGTGGTAAAGAATCTGCCTGCCAATGCAGGAGAAACAGGTTCAGTCCCTGATCTGGAAGGATCCCACGTGCTACAGAGCAGCTAAGCCCGTGAGCCACAACTATTGAGCCTGTGCTCTCGATCTCAGGAGCTACAACTAGTGAGCCCACGTGTCACAACGACTGAAGCTCACATGCCCTAGAACCATGCTCAGCAAAAGAGAAGCCCTCACAGCAACGAAGACCCAGCACAGCCAAAAATAAATAACTTAAAAAGAAAAAAATAGCCATAATCCAAGAAGCTTCTTGTGTTCCTGCTTTTAAGGTAACCAGTCCCCTGACTGCTATCAGCATAGATAACTTTGCCTGATCATCAGCCTCGTATGGATGTAATCATAGGCTATGTCTGCCTTTGAGTTTGGCCTCTTCCACTCGGCATTTTGCTTGTGGGATTCAGCCATGCTGGCTGTGGTTCAGTTCAGTCACTCAGTCGTGTCCGACTCTTTGTGACCCCATGGACTGCAGCACGCCAGGCCTCCCTGTCCATCACCAACTCCCGGGGCTTGCTCAAACTCATGTCCATTGAGTCAGTAATGCCATCCAACCATCTCATCCTCTGTCGTCCCCTTCTCCTCCTGCCCTCAATCTTTCCCAGCATCAGGGTCTTTTCAAATGAGTCAGCTCTTCTCATCAGTTGACCAGAGTATTGGAGTTTCAGCTTCAGCATCAGTCCTTGCAGTGAATATTCAGGATTGATTTCCTTTAGGATGGACTGGTTGGATCTCCTTGCAGTCCAAGGGACTCTCCAGAGTCTTCTCCAACCCTGCAGCTCAAAAGCACCAATTCTTCGGTGCTCAGCTTTCTCCATGGTCCAGCTCTTACATCCATACATGACCACTGGAAAAACCAGAGCTTTGAGTAGACAGACCTTTGTCGGCAAAGTTGGCTGGTTGTGGTATTGTCTGTTAATTCTCATTGCTGAATAAAATTCTCTTTACTGAAGAAACCGCGATTCATTATCCACTTTGTAGTTGATTCCATTTTTGGCTGTTATGTATTATGAACATTCTTGTAGATGCCTTTTGTGAACGGATGTGCCCTCTGTTGTTGGGTAACAGGCTAGGAGTGGAATTGCAGGGTTGTAATAAGATACTTCTGCTTTTTCTTGTCTTTTCTTTCAACATATTTTCCTTCACAAATTTCATCAACAATTTATTCTGGATCATCCTCTAAAATGTGAGTGACTTGCTGCTTTATATTCCCCATCTCTGTGTTCTCTTAAGCACCAGCAAAAGTATGCATTTGTCACTTAAATAAAAGTCCAAGTTCAAATTCTTGACTGTCATCCCCTCTGAGATTATGGACTCACTGTCCTGCTACATCTCCAGGTGAAGAAGAATTGCTTCCCATTGGAAGTTTGGACTCAGATATCTACCTGGTCTGCTACCTCTGGGAACACATATGAAATATGAAAATTGGTTTTGTCCATTTAATTTAAGGCCTAGGAAGGAGAAAAAATGTCAGGATGAGACACCCCTCAACCCCTCTTTCTAAAAGGCCCCACCCTGGTTCTTCTCTGGGCTTCTAAGTTGAAAGGGTTTAAAGAGAGAATGGGATGCCTCCATCGTGGGGAAAGTTCCAACGCCCACCTGACCACACCAGCTGCACGAGAGGCAGTTCTAAGATGGAGACAATTCAAAGAGGAAACGGTCCTTGCGTGCAGAAGAGAAAGAACTAACCACCCAGCTCCTCCCTGGTGCCTTTCTGCCGCCGCCTGGGCCTGCTTACGGATTGGACCGTATCACAAGGAGGAGAGGAGAACTCAAATTTCACGTGGACCAGGAACCCTCATCCACAATATCATCGTTCTTATCCAGAATGCCTCCAGTTTAGCAAATCGGAAACCAAACTCTTATCTTTGCCCCAAACCAAATCCCCTTTCAGACTTCTCAGTTTCTGTCAGCTGTAGCGGCAGAATCACCCAGCCCGACACCTTAAAAGCCATCAGATCCCTTCTCTGTATCTAGTCGGCCAACTATTTTCAGCCCTTCTTCAAAACTGTCTATTCTTCAGAATGCCCTTTGAGTCCGTATCGGCTCTGCTCGCCTCCCGAGCTTCCTGACCACCTCCCCAGTCTGTCCGCCGTCCCGTCCAGCTTGGCCACCACCTTGATATTAAACATCCCAAAACAGCAATGTTCTGATTTTCCTCATCCGACTACAAGGCCTCCAAGGCTTCTACCAGAGCAACAGGGACTGCTGTGGGCTAATGGGCTTCTGAGTTGATAGCAAGCCCCTCTAACTTATAGAGTGACATAGCTTTTTCTCGAAAAAAAAGGATAGATAGGGTACTATCGAATGGTGGAGTCTGAAAGAATGAAAACCAGGAAGACTTCACTCATTTGGGAATCCAGGTTTATCAGCTCACTGTAGAGAACTGTTCCAGTAGAACGTTGGGGCTGAAGGCATGTTGGCAGATGGTAGGGAGCTGAGCGAGGAGAAACTCACTTGCAGGTGGCTGAATGTAGACCTGTGTAGGACACCGAGGTGATGAGTTTTGAATAATCCACAGAAGTCAACATTTTCCTTTGTGAGGAACACAAGATGGATGGACTATCACTTCATCTCATCAAAGAACACTTGAGCTTGAGAACCTGATAAAATTTCTTCATGCTTGAAATGGGCCATCTGTTTAGTTCCCCTTTCTATCTCCATCACGTATATCCAAAGCCAGCCCAGGTGACCTGGCCCCAACCCCCTCACTACCCCCACCAGTGTTGTTCTAGTCCAAGAGCTCCAGCTTCAACACCGCACCTTTCCCCTGCTCCATTCCTGTCCCACCTTATACTTAAGCATACACACAAGCTTCCACAGGGAATCCTGAAAGTAATGAAAAAAAAAAAGTAGACTTGGCTTGACTGGTCTCTATTCTCTCTCATCCATCTTTCTACAAACACTGGGGAGTATCTGCTGTGAACCAAGCACATTACTTCTGATGTGCTGAAGACATTACTATGGGTTTTTGCAAAGAAAAAAGTACAAATCATATAGTTCCTATCTTCACAGAATTTACTCCCTAGAAGGGGATGTATAAGACTCTCTTTTTCTCCCTTTCTCTCACTCACTCACACACAGGATTGTAATATTATGATTAAATAACAATATCATACGGTCTGGTTTTTTAAATTGTGCCTTGTCTTAGAAAGTGAAAGTATTAGTTGCTTGCTCAGTCCTGTCTGACTCTTTGCAACCCCATGGACTGTAGCCAGCCTCATCTGTCCATGGAATTCTCCAGGCAAGAATACTGGAGTGGGTTGCCATTTACTTCTCCATAGGATCTTCCCAACCCAGGGATCAAACCCCAGTTTCCTACATCACAGGCAGATTCTTTACCGACTTAGCCACTGGGGAATCCCTGAGGGTCCTAGAGGGTCAAGTCAGTGGTAGAATGCTCTGAATCTAATGGGCTGCATTAGCTTTAGCCTTTTATAGGTAGCGTTGGGCTTTCCACATAGCTCAGTCAGTAAAGAATCTGCCTGCAAAGCAGGAGACCCAGGTTCATTTCCTGGGTTGGGAAAATCCCCTGGAGAAGGCCATGGCAACCCACACCAGTATTCTTGCCTGGAGAATCCCATGGACAGAGGACGGAATCCATGGGGTTGCAAGAGCTGGACGTGACCTAGTGATACCCTCCTGGGTAATCCAGACAACCTGGGGACCATGAGCAAGGCAGAGCAAGATGGAAGTGGAGAGACGTTAGAACAACACCCAGAAGTGCCAAAGGAGGTCAACAGGAAGTCCAGTCCCTACTTCCAGTGCACTTTTGTTTGTAGGACTGAGGTTTTAAGAGAGGTGTGCTCTGAAGGGCACAGGTTGGTGGTGTGGCCTCCAGTTCTGCTGGAAGCTTCGCTCCCCTGGATATTCAGTCTGTCATCGGACCCCCAGCAGACAGTGAATAGCACAGGTGAAGGCTGTTTTTGGTTTTTGTTTTTAAATTATTCATTTAGCTGTTTTGAGTCTTAGCTGCAGAACACGAAATCTTCATTGCATCATGCAGGATCTTTTTGTTGTGGTACACGGCCCTCTAGTTGTGCTGTGCAGGCTCTGGAGTTCTTGGAATCAGTAGTTGTATCACAAGGACTTAGTCGCTCTATTGCATGTGGGATTTTAGTTCCCGATCAGTGATCAAGCCCATATCTGCTGCACTGGATATGTGGAGTCTTAACCACTGGACTGCCAGGGAAGTCCCCTCACTCATGGCTGTTTGTAAGAGATACTGAATGAAAGAGTCCTTGGGAGCATAACGATTAATTCTTGAAGCATGAAGGTGATGAGTTCAACAATAAGTATCCTAGAACTTGCTTATTTGTGAGCTGGTCTTGTTAACCCCTTTTTGTTTCCATTTGGACTTCCCTAAGAAGTTCCTAGCCTGAAACTGTACCCTCCACAAAGGCTCAGACTTTGATCTCCAAGGGTTCAAGCTATAAAATACGCAAATAAGCAGCTGCGAGTGCTTCTCAGGGGAGTATCCCACACCCACCGTCTCTGGCTGAGCCCTGGGAACACCAGAGAAAAGACTAGGAATAAAAGTAGAGATTTCTCTCACTTTCTTTCCTACTCAAGAGATGGGAAGGTAGAGTGTGCTTGTTGTTAAGTGGCTGCATGTTATTTTATTCTCCTATCAAGAGCTGAGATCTTTGAAGTCTGCCCTGGGCGGACCTCTGGGACTGTTTTGACCAATGCACTGGTGATGGAAATGATATTTGTGTCTTTCAAGATGAGGTCATTAAAGGCCATGCACTTCTACCTGGCTTTCTTGGGACACTTCTTCTGGGGAAAGCCAGTGCCCACATAAGAAGTTCTAGTAGCCGACAGCCACCATGCTCAGATGCTATGTGAAAGGACTTCAGGGATTTCCCTGGAGTCTGGTGGTTAAGACCTTGCCATTCAATGCAGGAGGTGTGAGTTCAAACCCTAGTGGGGGAGCTAAGACACCACATGCCTCACGGTCAATAAAGCAAAACATAAAACAGAGAGAATATTGCAACACATTCAATAAAGAATTTTAAAATAGTCCATGTCAAAAAATATTGTTTTTTAAACTAAAAAAAAAAGGAAACGACTTCAATCACCAGAGCCCCACTTCCCACTCACCCCCACCAAGGTACCAGACGTGAGTGGGTTCATCCTGGTTTCTCCAGACCAGCCCTTCCTCCAGCAGAGGATGTCTTATGGATGTTGGAAAATTGCCCAGAGGAGAAAAGGATCACCTAAATGAGCCTGCCTGAATCCCTGAATAGAAGTAGAGTAGAATATATAGAATCCAACAGATGTAGTAAAAAGGCAATTTGTATTAAATTTCTGGGTTTAGGTATGGTTTGCTAGGGTGGTGATACTATATACAGCCGAGAATAAGTCTCCAAAGCCCTGCTGAAGGAGATTTGGGAGTGGAAGGAACAGCTGCTCATCAGTGATGCTGCTGTTGGGGGACTGGGGAGATAAAAATCCCTCCTCATTGGCTTTTAAAATGTGAATGTTGCCTCTGCCCTCACATCCTCGACTCCCCCTTGGTACAACAAGCCTAGAGCACTAGCAGCAAAGGATCCAGAAAGTCTGTTTCGTGTCCCCAAACTGTTGCTTATGGGCTATCTTAGTTTGCTAGGGCTTCTATAACAAACTGGGACACTTAACTGAAATGTATGGTCTCACAGCTCTGGAGACTAGAAACAGAAGATTGAGATGTCAAGGCAGAGTTGGTTCCTTCCAAAGGAGAATCTGTTCCATGCGTTCCTCCAGCTTCCTGTGCTTTGCTGGCGATCTTTGGCATTCTTGGGCTCCTAGAAGCATCACTGTGATCTCTGCCTTCATCTTCTAGAGTGTTCTCCCTGCCCGTGTGTGTGCTCAGTCGCTCAGTCATGCCTGGCTCTTTGTGACCCTATGAACTGTAGCCCTCCAAGCTCTTCTTTCCATGGGATTTTTCAGGCAAGGAGACTGGGGTTGGTTGCCATTTCCTTCTCCAGGGGAGCTTCCAACCGAGGGATCAAACCTACGTCTCCTGTGTCTTCTTCCTTGTAGGGGGATTCTTTACCTGCTGAGCTACTGGGGAAGCCTTGCCTGTCTGTGTGCCTATGTCCAAATTTCTCTGCTCTATAAGGACACCAGTGTTTGAACTGGTGCCCATCCTCATGGCCTCATCTTTGACAATGACACGTGAAATGAGCGTATGTCCAAACAAGATCACATTCTAAAGAACTAGAAAATGTGAATGTGTGGGGAGCAAGATATAACTCAGCCTGTAACATGGGCTGTGTGATCTTTCCTACGAGGGAAAATAATAATAATACCTTGACGACCTCTTCAAAGAGATGCTGCGAGAGTTAAATAAAGCGGTTAAGCTGGAAGGCTGTGCACTGGGTGCCAACGCTTCAATCCCCCTGCTCCCATCCAAGCCAGAAGGCACACGAGGCATGCAGGGCGAGGTCCCCACCGCCAGGTGCTCAGCTGCCATGTCTAAGTAAGGCTGTGGGCTGAGTGGGAGTCTCGGTGGCATTTTGCGAGGGGACTTTCTGGGGCTGCCGCTTCTGTGGTGCGTGGGCCGGAGTGTGTCAACGTGGTTTTCACTTCCTGCATTAGCAATGGCAGGTGCGTGCTTATGGAGAACTTCATCTCCCCCTGCTCTGCTTCGGGGGTTTGTGTGTGGTCAAGTTGTTACGATTAAAAACAGGGCAGTGAGCAGAAGAGGGCCCAAAGCAGCAAAGAATCCCATCTAGGCTGCTTCCCACCCGGACTCTGCTGGGGCTGGAAGAGACACAGTGGAAAAGGGACAGTCGCCCCTCCATGGAGGTCCTGAGACAGGGGTCTCCATGCCCAGCAGACAAAGGTGCCTGCCGAAGTTCTCGGCCCACAGTCTCTGCCAGCCTGTCTCTTTGGCGTCCAGAGGACAATTGACCCATGGCCCCAGGGAGCCCAGAATCAGAGGCAGACAGTGGCACTGTGTCCATGACTGCCCTGCTGGTGGGAGATGCCCTGGAAGCCCTCCCAGAAAAGCCTAAGTTTACCAAAATAAAAAAATGCCCAATTTTGCCTGGAAATGGAAACACACATGACTGACTCATTTTGCTGGAGCCAAGTTGATTCTGAACCGGCTCCCACCAATGGCCTGAACAGAGGTCAGGACTGTGTTGCAAATCTGGGCACATTTCCTTTGGAGCATTTGCACCTTAGATATCTGGAAGCCAAATCTGAGTCCAGGATCAAAATCAGCTCTAGTGAGGGCATCTGGGTGTCCTGGGATGAGCTGATACAAGGAAGCACGTTGGCTTCACCGGAATCAGTGGACAACTGCATGACAGAAACTAAAGTTCATGGAGAACGGGACCTTTCAAGGAGTGGCGTGTTGAGTAGCATTCTCCATGGCTACTATCCCGAAGCCTACAGCCAAGAAATGGGGAAGGGCCAGTGATTCTCCTGCTAGGAAAGTCTTCTCGTTGGTGAGAATTACATTTCAGTTGCAGAATATGCACTTGATACCAAATCCACTCCCCTCTTCCTCCATGAATTCTCCCACAGCATCATCCTATGCCTCCCCAGACCTTTGTGCTTCTCCATGTACGTGAAAGAAAGAAAATTCCAGGCATAGGAGCTGGATTTCTCAAAGTGAGTTCTGAGGTTGGCCTCCATCAGAATTATCTTTCAAGGTACAAAAGGTCATCAAAAGGCAAAGTTGTGTCTTACACCTGTGGAAACAGTCTCTTGCGATGGGGTCTGTTGCGGTCCTTAGGACTCAAAATGAGGTCCCAGGACCAGCAGCACGTGGCAATTTGTTAGAATTTCAGACTCTTGGGCCACACCCAAGACACATTGAGTCAGCGATTGCATTTTAACAAGATCTCCATTTCATCCACACTCAAGGATCCATTAATTGATCCAACTCTCCAGACTCAGAACTGGTTTCCCACTTTGGGACAATGATGTAAGAGGTTCTTGGGCCAACTGCCCTGGATTTCCATCTTCATCTTACTGAATATCTGGTAAAGATATCAGAGGCTACAGGAAGGTTTTCTAACCCCTGAATCATCCACAGCCTATTTTTTCTCTCTCTCCATCCTGAATGTGCCTTTGAACTTCACATTGCCCGACTTTCAAAGCACAAATCATCTTTCCTTAGGGCATAAATAGAATCTTTGCCTGGAACAGGTGATCCAGCTTCACCTGCTGACATACTATGTATTGCCTCCTTTTGAAAGCATCTTATACTGTTCTTTGTTGTCTAATGTTAACCCTCCATTATAATACTAATATATACATAACATATCTGTGAAATTGTAAAGAGAAACTCATGATTACCAAAGAGGAGAGGAAGTGGGCGACTTCAGAAACAAAAATGAGTGACATGTCTCCCTATATTCCTACTTGTAAACATTGAAGTATGATCTTACAAATTAAAAATGGATTTAAAGTAAAAATTAAATTGAACACAACATTGTAAATCAACTATACTCCAATAAAACTTTTTAAAAGTTAAGTTGAAAAATCATTCTGTCCTTTAAGTATCCCACTCAAAGACATTTGCCAGCTTATATCCTAGCTACATTATTGTGACTGTTTCTGATGGTAAACCAACCACACCATTTCTCAGCCAAACGTTTGTGCGTCAATTAATGAGTACCTTCTTGGAGGTGAAAAGAAACTTGAGAGTCATGAAGGAGGAAAGAAGGAAAAAAGAAGAAATGACATCTATCTTAGCACACAGCTTTAGCCTAGAAAAAAACTCAAGGTTTAGAGAAAATGGAATTTGTGTGATGTGCTTTTATCCTTGTCCCATTCTAGCCTGTGTTCGCTTTCTTGGAAAATCTCTCCATGATGCTAACAGAAGCCAAAATGTCCCTCTTCCTTGCACGGCTTCCCAAATGTTGTGCCAAAATCCCTGGTAGACATCCTAGGATTCACTGAAATGACCATGAGACCTCTAGTTAGAGTCTCAGAGAGGTATCTGTTGAGATGGGATTAAGACAGGAAGAAGGTGAAAATAAATTATTTTCTGAACCTTCTTGGAAGGGGTCCCAAGCTCACGACTTCATTTTGAAATGGCAGGAAAAACAAAACACGTTGAAACAGGGCTTCGGTAGCAGCCCCAACTCAACCGGATGCAGAGAAGTGCTGAAGTATTCAAAACACTGCCAACTGGCACTTACATATGCAAATGAGTTACAAGTGTGAGGGTCCAAATTTTGGGTTACGTGTGCCAGACCAGAGGGGATGGAGGAAGCACATGCCTATTTCTAGACAGCACCTTTTTTAGAAACTGATTTCTATATTGTCAACTCCTCTGAAACCATTAGTTCACATTTTAAATGATAAATGTACTTTTAACTCCACAGCCTGATACACATTTCAGAGAGACTATGTATTATGTGTATCTGGACGTGGTAACTGGTATCAAGTACCTTGATGTTTCTCAGCCACAGCATCAGTTTTTTAAGGATCATCAAGGTCTGATCTCCTGGCAAAATGCAGATGCTAAAAAGTGTAAAATGTCAGTAGAGCCAGGGTTTAATGAGGATGCACCAAGAAAGATGCACTATCTTTTCATTCTCCTCCAAGAAAATCTGTTATATTGTTTCAAAAATAAGATGTCATATTCAAAGTAGCTTTTCACATACCTGACTTTACCCAAGGTTAACTTGCAGAGTACTTACTTAGTCTCCTCTGAGTCCTGCCCCAGGGCTGACTCTGCTGGGAGAAGGACCATCCTGATGGGGGGGGCGGGTCTCATCTCAGTGACCAAGGTCCTCCCTAACTCTTGAGTCTCTGCTCACCTTGCCCTGAACCTGCCTTGCCCATCCACGTGCCCTGGTTCTCGGCTTCTTACAATGCTCTAGGTTTGCATCTAGACTAACAACATGGCATTTGGGTCCTGACTCATATCTGTGTACCCGACCTCTGACCTGCCTCTTGTTTAATTGTCATGCTCCCTGGTGCTTTCTCTGACCTGTTGACCCCTAAGTGACTCACTGCTCTTTGAATGCTCTATTATGCCAAATGCTTGCATCAGGAAGGTTGTTTCTGAGCCCTACAGCTGCACCCAGTGGGTTGGCATCTATGCCCTTGTGTGTTTTGTTGTTATTTAGACACTAATTCGTGCCCAACTCTGTCGCCACCCCATGGACTGTAACCCACAAGACTCCTCTGTCCATGGAATTCTCTAGGCAAGAATATGGGAATGGGTTGCCATTTCTTCCTCCAGGTGATCTTCCCAACCCAGGGATCAAACCTGACTCTCCTGCAGCTCCTGCATTGGCAGGTGGATTCTTTAACATTGAACCACCTGGGAAGCCCACCACCAGGGAATACCCCTAGGTAATTCAACCTAAAATTACCAAAAAGAAACTTAACTAAGACAAGTACCTTTCTGCCAGTTACTATCCTAAACCCACAAACAGTAGAGGAACAGAGAGCAAGACCATCTTCAGATAAGCAGACATCTCACTCAAAATCACAAATAAGAAATGTTTGCTATCACCCCTGAACCGTGAATAAAAGTGTTCCCTGTGGAGAAAAAGGAAGTGAGGAACAACATGGCCACCTTCTTTAGTCTCCACAGCAGATTGCTTATGAGAGTTAAATGTGTTCCAAAGGTTCTTCTTGCCAGAAGTCAGTCTGCCTTCCCGACCTGAACTACCAGTCCTTATTAAGAACTGTGCAGGCTCTGGGAATTTTTCCTATTATAAGCTAATGAACTAGCTTGATATCTTTTCATGGACACTCACAGAAAAATCCAGGATCAGCAAGAAAGATCCTTATTGCTCCTGGTAAAAGCAGTGTGTAAGTCTTCACGTTCTCATGGGTCCCCCCTGTGTCCCAAGCCACAAGCAGGCAAAGCGAGGACTGGTGGTGGATGCTCACCTAGGCAGGGGGTGCATTACAGGAAAAGGACATTGCACTTGGGGATTCACCACTTTTCGAGCAAGCAGAAGCGAGTTGGCTCTTTGGGGAAAGACCTGACCTCAACCCTTAAGTTTGCACATTTGGAGACAGAGAGCCACTCAGATGTCTGGGTCAGAAGAAGGCAGACCTTCTTGGCCAGAACATACAGGACTTTCAGAACCACAGGGAATGGTGTCTCCCACCACTCCTGCCCCAATGATTCCAGATACATGGGACTCCAGGCTCTGTCCTACAGATGCTCTGTATGTTCCTGTGTCCTGCCCTTGGTCCTGCTCAGCTTGTTCTACTGCCCTAAAACACTTTTCCCCAAGGAAAGCATCCTTCTTCACTGATCTCCATAGAGATCATTTCCCTCTATGAAGCCTTCCTATTCCTCCCTCCAGAAGATGCTTCTCTTGCATCTTGGAGTGGGCATAGCATTCCCATATCCTTTCTTTTCTGTGAGTGTATGTCTGATTCTTCTAAAACTGGGGTGTGGGGTGAGGTTGTGTGCATCTCCATGTGTAGGACAAGGTCATGCGTGTCAGGTAAAAAAAATGACCAAGACACAGAAGAGAAAAATGTTGAAATTCAAAGAAAATAATTAGTTTATAAATATAGATTAAAATCAATTACCCCCTGTTCAGTTTTTTATTTCTAAACACCATTCCATAATCAAAGGAACCAGGAATCCTTGTAGAAATGGTTGATTTCAGGGCTGGAGCAGAAAAAATATAAGATGCACCTGGAACATCTTACAGTGTCAGGAAGAGTTCAGAAAGGATAGGGTCAGGTTGAAAGGAGCCAACCTGGAGCAGCAAAAAAGTGAAGGAGAAACAGAATTCTGGCATCCTCTCAAAGCTTTTCCCCCAAACATTTATTACTTTCAAAGGGAAAATGATGATTTATGGTGGAGAAACCTACCAGACACCACACCTCATCTATGTGGTCAATGATAGAGTCACCAGTAGTAAGACGTGATGATGTCATGTATCCCTGATAGAAGGCACTGAGAAAGGGCATGCCATCTCTTCGGTATTCCCCCAAGTACATCACCTAAATTTGTGCATGAGAAAGATACCAGGCGAGCCCAAGCTGAGAAAGCGTCTATGAAATAGCTGACCAGTTTTCCTAAAAAATGTCAAGGTTAGAACTTCCTTGGTGGCCCAGTGCTTAAGACTCTGCCCTTCCAATGCAGGGAGCTTGGATTCAATCTCTGATCACGGAGCCAAGATCTCACATGCCATGCAGCACCACCAAAAAGTTTTTTTAAAATGAAAACGTTGAGGTCAATAAAGGATGGAAAAGATGGAAGAACTTTCACAGGTTGGAGAAGGCTAGGGATGAGTGACAAGAATGCACAATGAGATTTTGGATCTAATCTTTTGGATTAAATACAGAAACAAAAGAAAAAAGTGAAAAAAAACTGGTGAAATTCTAGTATGATCTGTCATTAGCTCACAGTGCTGCACCAATATCATTGTCAGTCTGGATAACTGCACCATGATTGTGTGAAATGTTAGCATTAGGGGAAACTGAAGGAAGGGTGTATGGGAAGTCTCTGTAACATATTTACAACTCCTTTTTTTAAATCTAAAATTATTTCAAAATTTGAAAAAAGTTTTAGGAAAACTATATAGGGAGAATTCAAAGATAATAATAGGTAATTATTTTAATAATAAGTAAGCACTTTGTGTGGATCACAACAAAATGGGGCAAATTCTTTTTTAAAAATGTTATTTATTTTTTTGTTTTGGCTGTGTTGGGTCTTTGTAGCCATGCAGGGTTTTTTCTGTTGTGGAGAGTACGGGCTACTCTCTAGTTGCGATGCTCGGGATTCCTGACGCAGTAGCTTCTCTTGTTGCGGAGTACAGACTGTAGAGGACATGGGCTTCGATGGGTGCAGCTCCCAGGCTCGGGAGCACAGACTCAATAGCCGTTGCACCTGGGCTTAGTTGCTCCGTGGCGTGTGGGCTCTTCCCTGACCAGGGATTGAATCTGTGTCTCCTGCATTGGCAGGCGGATTCTTTACCACTGAACCACCAAAGAAGACCCCAAACTGTGGAATATTCTTTAAGAAATGGGAATACCAGGCCATCTTACCTGCCTCCTGAGAAACCTACTGTATACAGGTCAAGAAACGATGGTTGGAACCAGACATGGAACAACAAGCTGGTCTAAAGTTGGAAAAGGAGTATGTCAAGGCTATGTATTGTCATCCTGCTTATTTAACTTATATATACAATACATCACATGAAATGCTGGGCTGGATGAATCACAAGCTGGAATCAAGATTGCTGGGAGAAATATCAACAACCTCAGATACGCAGATGATCTACTCTAATGGCAGCCAGTGAAGTGGACCTAAAGAGCCTGCTGATGCAGGTGAAAGAGAAGAGTGAAAGATCTGGCTTAAAACTCAACATTCAAAGAAGTAAGATCATGGCATCAGATCTTCATGACAAATAGATGGGGAAAAAGTGAAAATGGTGACAGTTTTTATTTTCTTGGGCTCCAAAATCACTGCAGATGGTGACTGCAGCCATGAAATTAAAAAACACTTGGTCCTTGGAAGAAAAGCTATGACCAACCTAGACAGCATATTAAAAAGTAGAGACATCAATTTGCTGAAAAAGTCCGTAATACAGTAAAAAGCTTTGGTTTTTCCAATAGTCATGTATGGATGTGATAGTTTGACCATAAAGAAGGCTGAGTGCCAAAGAATTGATACTTTTGAATGGTGGTGCTGGAGAAGACTCTTGAGAGTCCCTTGGACTGCAAGGAGATCCAACCAATTAATCCTAAAGGAAATCAACCTTGAATATACATTGGAAGGACTGATGCTGAAGCTGAAACTCCAATACCTCGGCTACCTGATTCGAAGAACTGACTCATTGGAAAAGACCCTGATGCTGGGAAAGATTAAAAGCAGGAGGAGAAGGGGATGACAGAGGATGAGATGGTTGGATGGCATCACTGATTCAATGGACATGAGTTGAAGTGAACTCTGGGAGTTGGCGATGGACAGGAAGGCCTGACATGCTGCCGTCCATGGGGTCATAAAGAGTTGGATATGACTGAGCAACTGAACTGAACTGAAGGGACAGGAAACTGAATGAAAAGAATGATCATTTCTTAGGTATCTATTCACTAAACATCGCATTAGCATTGAGACATACATTATCTCATTTATAGGAAGAAGCTATTAAGAATTGAAGTGGAAAAGAAAAGAGGGAAAAGAAGAAGAAAGTAAGGGGCTTTGACACAGAATTTGGATTGTCTTGTTCATCATTGCAAGGGTCAGAATATTGGAGAATCGAAGGCTTTATTTACTGAGGAAACAAGATTTCTAAGGCAGGAAAACAGCAGTCTTCACACGAAAACTTGGCTATTTTGTTAATTTATTTCCTTCACATGTCTACGTTTATTTTTAGAATAACTGATATACTTGGAATCCTAGTATATCATCCCATAGGGAATTAAAACCTTCAGCTTCCTGCCTTCGGTTCTCCGATGATATTTAAAGAGAGTCAGTTGTCTTGTCTCGTCTGTGTGTATGTGACCTGGAATCTTGCTCTCTTGGTCTCCCTCCCATCACTGCTGCCCTGCAGGACTGAGACAGCATGCTGGATGAAGGGGATGCTTGGAAGGAACAGTCCAGGGCAGTGGTGGGGTCATGTCCACGGAGAATTGGACACACGCCAGCTTCTCAAATGTTTCCATCACAACCCCACCACCCAACCCTGCTCCCAAGATCTGCTTCACTGCCCGCCAGCCCACTCTCGGCCCGTGTCTGATTTCATGTTTAATGAGGGGGCCTGCACTGATATCCGAGGCTGCTGAGACAAGCACCACAAACTATGTGGCTTAAGCCAGGGAGTGATCATCTCACCGCTCTAGGAGCGAGAAGTCCAAAGTCAAGGTGTCAGCTTGATTTCTGAACTTGAATACCTACTAAGGGCTGTGAGCGTGTCTCTTCCAATCGCTCTCATGGTTTCTGGTGATGTGCTGGCAATCCCTGGTGTTTCTTGATTTACAGAATCATCACCTCAATTTCTGCTGCTTCATCTGTACAGGGACTTCTCCCTCTGTACATGTCTCTGTGTCCAAATGTTCCCTCTTTATTAAGACATCTTTTGGCTCAGATGGTAAAAGAACCTGCCTGTAATGCAAGAGACCCGGGTTGGATCCCTGGGTTGGGAAGATCCCCTGGAGAAGGGAAAGGCTACCCACTCCAGTATTCTTGCCTGGAGAATTCCATGGACGGAGGAGCCTGGCAGGCTACATACAGTCTCTCGGGGTTGCAGAGTCAGACACAACTGAGTGACTATTGCTTTCACTTTCACATACTGGATTAGGGTTCACCTTAATGACTCCATCTAAATCTAACTAATTATATCACAACGACCCTGTTACCAAACAATGCCACCTTCTGAAGTATTGAGGCCTCAACATACAAATTTTAGGGGAAATATTCAACCCTTTGTAGAGAAGGAGTCTCTTTCAGAGACAAAATAGAAATAACAAATCTAAGAAGAGTGAGGGCTTCCCTGGTGGCTCGGTGGTAAAGAATCTGCCTGCCAACAATGCGGCGATGAACATTGGGGTACATGTGTCTCTTTCAATTCTGGTTTCCTCGGTATGTATGCCAGCCAGGACATGGAAGCAACCTAGATGCCCATCAACTGACGAATGGATAAGAAAGCTGTGGTACATATACACAATGGAATATTACTCAGCATTAAAAAAAAATTCATTTGAATCAGTTCTACTCAGGTGGATGAAACTGGAGCCTATTATCCAGAGTGAAGTAAGCCAGAAGGAAAAAGAACAATACAGTATACTAACGCATATATATGGAATTTAGAAAGATGGCAGCGAGAACCCTGCATGCGAGACGCAAAAGGAATGCAGATGTATAGAACAGACCCGTGGACTCTGTGGATGAGGGCAAGGGTGGGATGATATGGGAGAATGGCATTGAAACATGTTAATTATCATATGTGAAATCAATCGCCAGTCCAGGATTGATGCTTGGGGCTGGTGCACCGAGATTTTCCAGGGGGAGGGAATCGGGAGGGAGGAGGGAGGGGGTTCTGGAGGGGGAGCATATGTAAACCCATGGAGGTTTCATGTCATTGTATGGCAAAACCAACACAATAAAGTAAAGAAAATTAAAAAAAAAAAAAGAATCTATCTGCCAAGTAGGAGATGCAGGTTCGATACCTGGGTCGGGAAGATCCCCTAAAGTAGGAAATGGCAGTATTCTTGCCCCGGAAATCCGGCAGACAGAGTAGCTTGGTAGGTTACAGCCCATGGAGCTGCAAAAAAGTCAGCAAGGGACCAAACAACAACACAGTGGGAAGAGTGAATAAGGGTGAGGTCCAGTCCTGTTCCATGTGGCTCCACAAGAAAAATACCAATGCCTAGGATTTGGAACCATCCAGAAGCCCCCTAGAGCCCCCAGACAACCCCAGAGCACAGGCAGAAGCTCTGAGGCTGAGCATTGCTTGACCATGCAATGCCAAAACCGTCCCTGTTAATAAATGCCGTGGCCTCCCCAGCTTCCCGCTGGGACGTGGACGGCTCTTGCATCCAGTGCGAATGCATGGAGGGAGTGTGTGCTCTCCTTTTGGGAACTGATGTGGCAGTTCCTCCACTCCCACACTAGTCAGCTGGAAGGAGGCAGAGCCAACGACTTGCTTTCTGTTTATTTTGTCAACTCTGTTACAGGCCCGTCTCTGACTTCGGGCTGTGAGTCTTAAGGGAATCAATAAGATCTTCCACATCCGGTTGCAAAAGACAGGTCTCTAGTCAGTACGTATTTATTTTCACCATTTTGGAGTGAATTCTGTTCCTCACGAGACACCCCCTGACTAGTCGGAAATTGTCTGACTCCCACCTGCATGCTATGGGATCCTTCCGGAGCATTCCTCTTGGCTGCTTTCAAGCAGAGCTGGGGGAGGTGCCTGAACAGTAAGAAAAATAAACTTGGATGGGCTCCAGGCCCCCTGGCAAGGCTCCCCCCATCCTCCCCTGCTTTCTGAGCATCACAATAGGCTTCCAAAATCCTCCCCAGCCTGCTGTCACAACACAAACACGGCTCAGCTCACTACTCCCTCAAAAGTATAGCATCTTCATGTTTCATGAAGCCCAGAGGTTCTGTGGCTGCCAGGAGGACCAGAAGGGATGTTCCCACATTTTACGTTTGTCTTTGGGCCAGAAAGTGCATCTATTACTATTTCTACTGTGTGCCGTTCTCTTACTACACACATCTACAGCTATACCCCATACAGGGAGGGCTGGATCTATACCTCTAATTTATGGATTCTCATTGACATTGAAGGCAGGAAGAGAAGGGGACAACAGAGGATGAGATGGTTGGATGGCATCACCGACTCAATGGACATGAGTTTGCATAAACCCTAGGAGTTGGTAATGAACAGGGAAGCCTGGTGTGCTGCAGTCCATGGGGTTGCAAAGAGCTGGACACAACTGAATGACTGAACTAAACTTATTGACATTTGTGGGCTTCCCAGGTGGCACTAGTGGAAAAGAACCCACCTGCCAATGCAAGAGACTTGGGTTAGATCCCTGGGTTGGGGAAGATCCCCTGGAGGAGGTCATGGCAACCCACTCCAGCATTCTTGCCTGGAGAATCCTATGGACAGAGGAGCCTGATGGGCTACAGTCCATGGGGTCACACAGAGTCAGACATGACTGAAGTGACTTAGCAGGCACACATATTGTCATTCGTAAACTGGACTCTCTTAACTTTGCATTTGGGACCACTCAACAGAGAACAGGACCAAAGTTTATCTTTAGAGTCTACCTAAAAAGTGTTCATTACACAAATGGATAATGCCAAGATTTCCAAGGGGACCTCTGAGACTGTATTCATTTCCCCAGGCTGCCAGGAACAAAGGACCACCAACTCAGTAGCTGAAAGCAGCAGCAATGCATTCTCTCACGGTTCTGGAGGCTGGGAGTCCGGAATTGTGGTGCTGGCCCTGCGCCCTCTTTGACCCGCAGTGGCGAACCCTCCTTTGTCTCTTCCCAGCCCTGATGGTCGCCCTCCAACCTCAGAATCCCTTGGCTTGCAGCTCCATCACCCCAACCTCTAACTCTGTTGCCATGAGGCTTTCACAACCCTCTCACCCCCCATCTCTGTGTCCAAATGTCCCTCTTTATATAACACCATCAGTCAGCCGTATTGGGTTGGGGTCAACTGGTACCCCACTCCAGTATTCTCGCCTGGAAACTCCCATGGATGGAGGAGCATGGTGGGCTGCAGTCCATGGGGTCGTGAAGAGTCGGACACGACTTCACTTTAACTTTTCACTTTCACGCATTGGAGAAGGCAATGGCAACCCACTCCAGCGTTCTTGCCTGGAGAATCCCAGGGACAGGGGAGCCTGGTGGGTTGCCATCTATGGGGTCACACAGAGTTGGACATGACTGAAGTGACTTAGCAGCTGCCTTAATTATCTCATCTTGAGTGGATTTCATCTGCAAGACCTCATTTCCAGATAAGTTCACATTTAAGGTATCTGGGTATTAAGACATAAGCATATCTTCTGTAGGGGTGATATCGTTTAACCTATAACATTGCTTAACAATGAAATTCTGTTCCTGCATGTTCTTAGCATGTATGCATGCTAAGTCACTTCAGTCATGTCTGACTCTTTGTGACCCAGTGGACTGTAGCCCACCAGGCTCCTCTGTCCATGGGATTCTCCAGGCAAGAATACTGGAGTGGGTTGCCATGTCCTTTTCCAGAGGCTCCTTCTGACCTAGGGATGGAACCGATGCGTCCTACGCTGGCATGGGGTTCTTCACCACTAGCACCAGCTGGAAAGCCCCAAAATTCTGTTTAAATACTTTTAAACCACACATTTAAATACTGAGAATAGTCATATTAGCTAAAAAATGACTCATTTTGGAAAATTTCAGTGGATCCTGCTACTTATGTAATGTTGAAATACATGCTACGGATCCAAGTCCACATTTCCACTCCTATCTTCTTGACCTCACCAGTGAGAGAGCTTGTCATTTTGGTGAGCACATTTTCAACCTCTGATAGATACTTCTTAGAATACTTCCCCCATACATCAACATCTTTCAATATCTCTCCTATGAAATCATATCCAATTGCTCACCTGTTTATTTATAAATATTTGTTGAATACATATTATCTGCCAGGCAGGGTAGATGTAGATGAAAGGCATACACCCTTCTTTCAAGGTGCCCCTGGTCCTCAGGGATTTGCACAATTGTGCTAAATTGTGATGCTGAAAACAAGCTGCTAGGACCATGGAGGTAGACTGCACATACCGAGTCCATTGAGTGCGAGTGTGCTCAGTCACGTCCGACTCTGTGTGACCCTACGGACTGTAGCCCACCAGGCTCCTCTGTCCACAGAGTTCTGTGGGTAAGAATACTGGAGTGGGTTGCCATTTCCTTCTCCAGGGGATCTTCCAGACCCAGAGATTGAACCTGAATCTCTATGTCTCCTGCATTGGCAGGCGGGTTCTTTACCACTGTGCCACCTGGGGATGCACTGAGTTCATTAGTGACAGACATATTACGTCTGTTATCTTGCTTGATCCTCACATACAGACTGTGGATGGCGTTTTTAACCACATTTTGCAGATTAAAAAACCCGAAGCTATGAGAGGGTCAGTATTTGGTCTTAGTTATGTCATCAGCAGATGAAGTATAATTAGGTCATGGTCACATATGCACCTCATTCCAATATCCTTGCTGTTAATGTTAAAAAATGTTGAGATGTCCCTGGTGGTCCAGTGGCTAAGACTGCACAGTCCCAATACAGGAGGCCCAGGTTCGATCCCTGGTCAGAGAACTAAATCCTACACACCACAACTTAAAAAAAAAAAAAGTCCATTGTATGGTGCAGATCCCAAGGAAGATGGAAGATCCCTCTTGCCTCATCTAAGACATGATGCAGCCCAATAAATACAATTTTTTTATTTTAAATGTTTAAAGCTGAATGATGGCAATGTGGGATGTTTTTATAGTCCTCTCTCTAATAGTGCATATGCTTGAAAATGTTCGTGATAAAAGGCCCATAATAAAACTCTTCCAAAACAAAGAATGAAATCTTTGCTATGAACCGCTGCATGGTATGCATGAGGTCAAATGAGCAGGGCCTTGTGTGTCTGTAGCCAGGATTTTCTCTTCTGAATTCTCATTGCTCAATTTAGACCATTCATGATATTTATATGTGTATTATATTGGCCAACAACATCCACCTCCAACATGCGTGCACACACATATGCACACAGTCAAATCTAAAGAAAGGATAGAGAACTTTTATATTTATTGTACAATAAATATAATAAAAGGATTAAAATATTTATTTGGCACAGTGATTTGCATATATTACCTGAGAATAAATACTGATTAAATAAATAAGCAAGAAATCAATGAAATTACTTGGAATTCTTGTCTTGTCTTTTTGTTGTTTTTCAGTTGCTCAGTCATGTCCAACTCTTTGTGACCCCATGGACCACAGCACACCCGGCTTCCCTGTCCTTCACTATCTCCCGGAGCTTGCTCAAACTCACATCCTTTGAGTCAGTGATGCCATCCAACCATCTTATCCTCTGTCATCCCCTTCTCCTTCTTCCTTCAGTCTTTCCCAGCATCAGGATCTTTTCCAGTGAGCAGGCTCTTCACATCTTTTTAAGCCCTCAAAAATAGAAAAACTGTTTTATCTACAAATGTATGATTTATACCTTTTATTTTATTACTATATTAATTTATTATTTTTATTTATATTATTTTATTACTATAGTATATATTTGTAGCTCATTTTATATTATCTTATGTATCTTTAACTAACTCAGTGTGAACTAATATGTGCTTATCCATTCCTTACACATAAGTACATATTTATTGCCCACATAAGTGTAGTCTAAGCCTCACAAGGGGGTGACTTTTGTCTGCTTTTACTCACGAAAGAGTCCCAGGCATCTGTAGTGGCACCACGCACACAGTAGGTGTTTAACAACTATCTGCTAAGTGAATTGATGATTGGATCAATACATGTAAGTCATATTGACTACCTTATAAAAGAGAGAGGGAAATGATCCAGTCATTTTGTATCAGTCTCTTAAAAATGCCCACATAATTCCAGTGATCATATATTCTGAGTTGTGTTGAAACAGCATTTCAGCTTAAGTGATCTGTTTTGTTTGTCTGTTTTTTAACTTATGGTGACAGTCCAATTATCTGCATACCACGAATAGGGTCCTCCTAACCCCCTAGAGCACACTCAGAACAAGATGCAAGAGAAAAGACCACTGAGTTACCACAACAAGTACCGCACCACCTCTATCCCTAGGAGCTCTTCTGATAAGTTTGGCTCTCTGTTTTTCTGTATCTCAACAGAATAAAGAAATATGGAAAATTAAGAGACCCATGGTGTTATTAGGACAAATGGACAGCCATACTGAGAAAAAAATCTCTCACTACAACTTCACAACTTACACAAAACTCAAAATAACTCACCGTCCTAAAAGTAAAACGGGCTTCCCAGGTGTTTCAGACAGCAAAGCATCTGCCTGTCATTGCAGACCCGGGTTTGATCCCTGGGTTGGGAAGATGCCGCAGGAGGGAACGGCGATCCATTCCGGCCTTCTGTTCTCGCCTGGAGAATCCCTCGGATAGAGGAGCCTGGTGGGCTCAAGCCCGTGGGGTCGCAGTGTCAGACACGACTCAGTGAGCAACACCGCAGCGGAGGTAAAACACAAAGCAATAACCGTTTTCGGAGTTCCCTGGCAACACAGTGCAGGGTCTGTCTGCCAGTGCAGGGGACTGGGGCTCGATCTCTGGTTTGGGAGGCCTCCACGGGCTGCGGAGCGGCTAAGCCTGTGGCCAGCGCACTGAGGCCTGCGGGCCGCGACAGGAGAAGCCCCCAGTGGGGAGCCCGCACCCCGCAACCGGAGCCGAGCCCCTGCTCCCGAACTCGAGAAAGCTTGTGCGCAGCAGCGAAGACCCAGGGCAGCCAAAAATAAATAGCTAAAAATAAACTGGCCGCTTTTTTGCTTTTTATATTTTGTCCTACCTTCTTTCGAAGACAATGGGCTGCCTTTCTGGGTGCCTGATGTCCTCTGCCAGCATTCAGAAGTTGTTTTGTGGAGTTTGCTCGGCTTTTAAATGTTCTTTCGGTGTATTTGTTGGGGAGAAAGTGGTCTCCCCGTCCTATTCCTCCCCCATCTTAGTTCTCCTCTCTGCTTTTTTAAAAAATAAACATTTTAGTAGAAAACAAAAAACATTTTTTAATGACATTGGGTTAGTCAAACATTTCTCGGATACAATACCAAAGGTATAATCTAAAAAGAAGAAGGCTATCAATTGGAATAACACAAAATTATAAACTTTTGCTCTGTGAAGGACATTACAGAGTGGAAAAACAAGCCACAGACTGAGAGAAAATATTTGCATATCACATATCCGCAAAGGACTTGTATCCAGAATATATAAGGAAACTTAAAACTCAGCAGTAATTAAAGATGCAGCACTATTTTTGAAATGGAAGAAAGATTTAAAGGGCCACTTCACCAAAGATGGCATATGGATGGCAAATAAACACTTGAACAGATATCAGATATTCATCATCAGTAGTCATATGGGAAATGCCAAGTAAAACCACAATGGGATGCCATACCATGCTCATCAAGAAGGCTAAAACTAAAAGGGGTCAACAATGTCAAGTGATGGCGAGGACGCAGAGGAACTAGAGTTCCCACGCAGTATGGGTGGAAATGTCAAATGGGATTGACCTTCTGGAATACAAGCCGTTCTTTAAAAAGTTAAAGCATTCAGACATCTTCCATATGACCAAGCAATCCCAGGAGAGCTGCAAATTTACTACACATACAGATGAACCCATTTCCAGGGCAGGAATAGAGATGCAGACATTGAGAACGGACATGGGAACACAGGGGAGGGAAAGGAGAGTGGAACAAACTGGGAGAATAGGATTAGCGTATATACACCACCATGTGCAAACTAGACAGCTACTGGGGAGTGCAGTAAAGCCCAAGGAGCTTATCTCGGTGCTCTGTAAGGATCTACATCGGTGAGAGGGAGGGAACACATGTATACAAATAGCTGATTCACTTCACCGTACAGCAAAAACGAACACAATAGTGTAAAGCAATTATGCTCCAATAAAAAAATTCCCACAAATGTTTCTAGTAGCTCTGTTCATTGGAGAAGGGAACGGCAACCCACTCCAGTATTCTTGCCTAGAGAATCCTGTGGCCAGGGGAGCCTGGTAGGCTGCTGTCCACAGGGCCGCACAGAGTCGGACACGACTGAAGAGACTTAGCAGCAGCAGCAGCCGCTCTATTCCTCATCACTCCACACAGGAGGAAAACTAAGACGTCTGTCAGCGGAGGAGTGAGTAAACCAACGGGTCTCCATCCTCTCATGGGATACAGCTCAGCAGTAGAGAAGAATGGCTTCCTGGTGCACGCAGCAGCTCCCACGAATCTCAAAGGTATCATGCTTGGGAAAGGAGAAGACCCTAAAAGATAACTGATTGCAGGACACCACTTATACACCGGTCTCAAAAGGACAGAACCACGGGGACAGAGAGCACATCAGGGCATGGCAGAGTTTAGGGGTGGGAGGGTGCCAGTCAGGGACACAGGAAGCCAGGAGTCAGAAACCTCTCGGAGTGTCAGAGTTTAGGGGTGGGAGGGTGCCAGTCAGGGACACAGGAAGCCAGGAGTCAGAAAGCTCTGATTCAGGCAACCCAATGGACCAAGCTGGGTCACCTAGACTCAGGGCTACCGCACAGACTAGGCTGCAAGGTAGGAGGGGTCCCGACCAGAGAATATGGGGGTAAGGGGGGGCACTGCCGGGAGCCAGCCAATCCCAGAGCAACTCTTTTCTCCCTTCCTTAACCTCCTGGTTTCCTCTCATCAGCCTGAGAGGGGATTTTAAGCGGCAGTCCCGTTAGACTAGCCCGGACGTAGGCAATGATTTTCTCTTTAGCGGATTTCTATGCCAAGTGATTAATACTAATATTTTTAACTCGTAATGGGATACACTTCATTTCTTGACAAAACCACTTACAAGGAAGAGCTCACTTACTGACAAAGTCAGATAATCTATGTGCTACTCTCTCTGCCTTATGATTTCTCTAATGGCGAAATAATGAAGTATTATGTAGTTTAATACAATCACTGGAGCTTCTCGATGATCTTGGAAGGAAGAGACATAAGCTAGGAACCTTTGACAGGTATAATCAATTTCTTATATAAGACTTTATATAAATAAAAAGTAGAATTAATTTAAATGACAAGTGGTTCATTGTAGATCTTTATTATGCCCTAGAATTAGTGGTACCAAGGAAGTTAGTCAACCAAGACCATTCTGTGATTATAGAAGCCACAAGAATCTAGATCTACATTAAACAATCTCTTAAATAAGATTAAGGTTAAAGTGCATTATGAATTTTTATGTTTCATAAGACAGCAAAATTCTGCTAAGTGGGAGAAAAAAATAAAAGTAAATAACATTTAAAGGGACAAGAATATCAAGTCAAAGGGGACTTTTCATTGACTCATATTAGGTCTCTACCCAATTCCACCATCTGGTATTTTGCATTTGTCTGTCAGCAACATAATTTCTAAACAAACTGATTGATTTTTAACCAAATTCAATACTGTAACAAAGAGTAATAAGATATGACTTAAATCCCTTTTGCAGCTTAGTTCTTTTCTTGCAACAACTGATAGAAGTCTGCAAAACAATCCTACCAAGAAATTGTATCAACTTGTTTTGCAAATAATTGCTTAATATTAACAAAACACACGTGGAAAAAAAATACATGTATGACCATGGCTTATTTGTGAATCGGGTTTACTTCTGTATCCCTGAACTAGGAGTCTCCTTTGGGATAAACACATGCCATAGCTCACAGCTTTTCCCACATGAAATCTATTGAAAACGGAGATACAACAACTTGAAAACTTGCCACAAAATTAAAGGACTGTAGATTTGAGTTGTGGCACAGGAGTCCCCAAAAGTTAGTGATTTCTCCGTAACCTGATGGTTCATTATAACCGCTGCACTGATTGGGAAAACCAATGGAAACTGAAGCTAAAAACCTGAGTTGCACAAATTGAAACGCTCCAGAAGATAAGTCAATTCATCTGTTTCCATGACAATGAAGCAACTGATAATGAAATATTGTAGAATCTCTGTGGTCAAGTTCTCAGATACAATCTTCATCCAGGAGGTCACTTAGGATGGAGCCTTCTGTTGTTCAGTGGAATTCCTGAGTAAGAGTTGTACTCTCTATGGGAGACAGAAAGTAATTATGCTCTTCCAGTTCAGGGTCACAGCAGAGGAAAGATATTCATCCAACATGCCTTTAAAATAAATGTAAATTCCAGGGACATGTAGACTACAAATTGTGGGGCCTGGAACTGCAGAGAAAATGTAAGAATTAAGGAGGAAAGGCGTCAATTGTTAGAGACTGTAACTGTGGTGCAGTCATATTAATTAAGGAGTCCCACTAAATTTTCTGGGACTTTCCTGGCAGCTCAGCTGGTAAAGAATGCATCTACAATGCAGGAGACCCAGGTTTAATCCCTGGATAGAGAAGACTCCTGGAGAAGGGAACA
Organism: Antilocapra americana; assembly: GCA_007570785.1. Lineage (NCBI taxonomy): Eukaryota > Metazoa > Chordata > Mammalia > Artiodactyla > Antilocapridae > Antilocapra > Antilocapra americana. The sequence continues at coordinate 6,965,548 of ML661903.1, read as the reverse complement.
GCCACCCACTCCAGTGTTTTGGCCTGGCGAATTCCATGGACCAGATTTTCTGGGCTATTTTCAAAATGTGTAAGTGTGACATGGTATACCAGTTGGATCTTTTAAACTGAATCCCAGAATTAGAATAGGAAATTTGATAAACATAACGCACTGGAATTTAATCAAACCCCCCCAAATTAAAGGGTTTTCCTAAAACGTAGTTTGAAGAATTGGATTGAACTAGGTCAGATGGAGGCCAGCCACAGAAGCAGGAAGTTGGCCGGTAGTCCACGCACACAGTGGGGAACATCGTCTACCAGCTGTGAGGATGGGGACCGAGGGGAAGGGGGCGAAGCCCTATTTGAGCCAAAAATCTCATGCGGGTTTCAAAAGGCTCTAAGAGTATACATGTAAAATAATTAACCATAGAATATAGAGTGGAAAAAGAAAACTGTTAGTTCCTTGGAGATGGCAGCAAATTCACACATTGGTTTTGGACAAGGCTATGGAAAAAGCACAGACTCTACTCCTTAGCTTAATCCACCCTCAACTGCGTAACTCCTTTCTGTTTTCTTTGACCACCTCTGATGTCCTATTCTAATATGTACACTTTGAACCACGCCAACTTTTCATATTATTACATCATATGTATTGAAAGCTTTCACATACAGGGCATTTAAAACTTGCTTAATTATCATGGCCCTATAAGGTAAAGATACTTTTTTTTTAATAGATGAGAAGCAGAGGCTTCAAGAAATGAATTGTCCATGGTCACAAAACAGGTACTCCCCAGACCCCAGCTGCCGGTCTGCAGAGCCCAAGGTCCTAAACCCCAAACTACCCCTATTTAATTGTCTCTTTTAGTATTCCAAGTATTTAATAAGTCTTTTTGAAAATCTAGATAGGAATAAACACTTTATCTACTTTGTCCTGATTCTCTTTCATGTTGGGCAAGCCATAGATATTTCAAAAGAACCCAGAACTGACAGGCAGCCCTCAGACAAAATGAGAAATACATTGTCTTAATGGAAGGTGGGAAACTGCAGGCTTGTAACTATGGTTCTTGCGGGGGAGGAAGCAGGCTTGGAGAAGCACCTAATGCCTTCCTAAGCACTGCTGGACTCATTTCTGAAAGGCAAATACCTTCCAGGGATGTTGGAAATCCTGGGAGACTCAAGGGCCAAACAAGCAAAGGAAAGGGTTAGGGCTTAAAAGAGCCTTTGGAATAAACCTCCTCTCTGCAATAAAATCAACATGACATAAATTGGGTCTTTGGATCAAACTTCAAAATGGAGCATTCAGCAATGTCTCTGATCTTTGTAACATGTTTTAGTTTTCAGCTGTCACTCTGTGCTCAGCTGCCGAGGTCTCCAAATGTGATTGGTTCTTTGCCAGAAAATAACTGTACAGGTCCATTCTTAGCTTCTTTCCGAGTGAGATCTGTGTTCACAGGAAGGCGTGTTGTTTCTAAATAAAGGCTCCATCTTATTAAATTCTTCAGCCTATATTTTTTTTCTGAGTGAAAAAGATTTTCAAGAGTCTTATTTTTCCTAGGGGAAAAAAAAAAAAAAAAAAAAAACCCTCCTCACTCCTGTCCTGGCTATTCGTGGCTCTGTGCCCAAGTGTTTTTTTGGTTTAGGACATGAAGGGGAGTTGAAAGCACCCAGATCAGGCTGTTCTGTAACTGCATTGAGCAACTTATTAGCTTCCATTTCCTTCTGGGACCCCCCACCTACCCACTCCATTTAGCTTTCCAAGAATAGGTTGGCCTATATTCCCAGAGTTAAAGAATATGATATTTCACCCAATTTTAAACAAGGATCCCATAAAAGCCAACATGGCAATAGGCTCTCCAAATGGTTTCCTGACCTCCACAGCCTTGAAATCAGTCAAGAGCTCCAGCAGGCAGTTAAGTACTGAGCAGAGAAGAATAAATTGACAGGATTCAAGGGACAATGGAAAATGCCTCCACACCCTCAAGGGATTTCCTTTATATGTCAGTCTCAACTTGTGTGCCTGGAGTTTTATTTCTTTGCAAAAAACAGTTTCGTAAGGGCAACCTTTTTCAGTTGTTAATAACTTAATGTGACTTAATTGAGGATGCTGGAGAAATTTAGGCATCAGAAAGATAAAGTTACTCTCAAGCCATCGCCCCAGCAATGGCGGGGAGTAGACTGTTGGGTCTCTTGGAATATGCATTTAAACGGTGTTTGGGTGAGGGATAGAGTGAGATACCTACAACAGGAGGAGCACAAGTAAGGAGAAAGCAAGAGGGACTTCCCCTGGCGGCCCAGTGGTTAGGACTCCTTGCTTCCACTGCTGGGGACATGGGTTCTATCACTGGTCAGGGAATTGGATCCTCCATGCCTCGTGGCATGGCCAAGGAAAAAAGTAGGCAATTTGCCTGTTGCACAACTTTAGGTCACCCCTGAACAAGACCATTGATATCATTCATTTAACTCCCAGGAAACCTACATAAGCCTGTGATTCCAATGATGATTACTGCACAGTTTGAAAGCAACCAAAGAACTTAGGCTTTGTTTGCTGGCTCATCTGCAATACTTGAGTGACTGACTCCAAAATACAGATTCCAAAAGCAGGTCAGGGGCCCCAAAGTCAAAGCCCTAAGTAGCCTTCCAGCTGCCAGGGCAGCACTAACCTGGAGTTTGTCTCCTAAGCAAGGAAGCTGAACAGGTGGAGGGTACATGAGGTTAGAAGGTTAGAAGCACATATATGTTATGATACTCCCTACCTCATAGAAAACCTCACTGAATTCATGAGGGACAAGCAGAGGAATTACCAGGAGTATCTTCCCTTCCTTACAAATCCATCATTAATCTCCAATTCTATTTGTGGGGAGGGGTGGAGTTCCTGGGTCAAGGGTAAAGAATGCAATTACAGAAGGGTTCCAGGTTCTGAAGCATCCAGGAGGGGGAAAAAAAAATCTCAAATGCCATTTGTTGATGAAGTATTTTCTATTTCAATCTTTCTCACATCTCCTGCTGCTAGCTCACTCCCTGCCGCTTTAGTGCGGTTATCAAAAGCAGAGTTTGCAGGATTTAAGCTCAGCCAAAGCAAACAGACCCAAAATTGGGGGAAATGATTTATCTCAATCCAAGGGTAGTAATCCAATTTATTTGACTCGAATGCTTTAAGTTTCATCAGCTAAACTAGCAGTGTTAGGGTCTGGCCAAATGACGTCTAGCAAAAGCAGTCCCTGTGGTATTGACTGCTGATGAGCAGAAGGACTCTCCTCTTGAAGCACACATGTCGTTCTAGCTTTTCATGTTTGTGGCTGGCTGGTGGTGGAGTTGGTAATAGGTTGCAACCACCTGGGAGGGCTGTCTGACTGTGAGGTCCAGTATCCCCAGCCTGACCAGTCATGGCATAAAGGTAGTTATTTGATGACAAGAGAGTGAGGAACAGTGGGTGTGTTCATGTGTGTCTCTCACAAGTGGAGAACTCCTGGGCCAGAGTGCAATCTACTTTTCATGAAACTAGTGCAATATTTGAATGGAAGAATAGGTTATTTGGGCAATGTCCCAGATACTAAGCAAGACCGAATCTCTCCTACTTCTTATCCACAATACAGAAGGAATGGAGATTACATCCAGATCTTATGGGATCACTGATCTATTTTGCATTTAGCTAAAAATATTTTCCAGACTTTGAAAAGTAGCAACATAAATTGAGTAGCATCAAATGGAACAAAAGAACTCTAACTTAGGAAGCTCTTGACCTGAGTTCCAGTAATGCTCTGTCCCTAATTATAAATAATTTCTGTGATTAAAACTAGGTCTCCAGTCTTATGAAATAGATTCCTCAAGTCTTTATAATGCCAATTTTAGAGTTAATTGAAGTAACTTTTGGTGACCATTTTAAATTGCTAGATTCCTATTATTATCATGTTTAAAGTCTATACATGTGTGTGGGCTCAGTTGTGTCCAATTCTTTGCAACCCCAGGGACTGTAGCCCACTAGATGCCTCTCTCCATGAGGTTTTCCAGACAGGAACACTGGAATGGGTTGCTATTCCCTTCTCCAGAGGATCTTCCTGATCCAGAGATCACACTTTTGCTTCTTGTGTCTTCTGCATTGGCAAGTGGCTTCTTTACCATTGCACCATCTGAGAAGCCCATCATGTTTAGAAAGTCATTCCCAATTTTGTTCAAATCAGTTTCCATGGTAGTCAAAAATACAGAATGCCCTAGCATGCCCTAGCCCAGAAATGGCAGGGAGTCAATTTTCAGTCTCTTGGAATATGCATGTAAGTGGTATTTAGAATGGGAGTTAGTAGGAAGTACCCACTAAAAAAAGAGCACAAATAAGGAGAAAGTAGACAGTTTGCCTGTTGCATAATTTTAGGTCATTCCTAAACAAGATCATTGACATCATTCACTTAACACCAGGAATCCTGTATAAGGCTATGATTTCAATGAAAACCACAGAGTTTGGGGGCCATGATATCACGTCATGGCCAAAAGTGCTAGAGCTTTGTTGAAACCATTTGACTTGATTATTTCCTGCCTTGTTCTTTTATACCTTTGGTCTGTGGGCCAAATCAGTCTGATTCCTGTTTTCTTCAATAAAGTTTTATTGGAACACAGCCACACTGTCTCCTTTTGAATTGTCTATGGCTGCTTTCCTGCAACTATAAGAGAGTTGAAGGGTTGTGATTGGGACTATATGGCCTGCAAAGCCAAAAATACTTACCATCTGGTCCTTTGCAGAAAAAGTTTGCCAGCCCTGCTCGACACATTTAAATCTATATTCACTGTCTTTTCATTGCAATATATACTGGCTTTTCTTATGTTCCCTTGGACTTTTGATTTCACATCTAACCAACATCTTCAACCTCATTAACGTCTCCACTCTTCCCAGCCCTTTTATCCAGTTCTTCTGGTCTTCCTGTTCATTCTAGGGTCATGCTTTGTTTGTTCATGCAATCTTTTATTTCACTCTCGATTCTTTTGCAAGATTAATATCAGCCAATAGTATTCCCTTTAAAACCCTTTTGGAAAATTGGTCCCAGAGGAGGATTTCAGTGACAGTGCCTGATAGCAATGTCCCCGTAGTCTTTTGTTCTGAGTTCTTTGGGCATTTGTAGCAATAAAATTGCTCAGGTCAGAGACTAGGTCCATTGTTTGTTAATTACATATACAGAACTGCCTAGAGTCACCAACGGTTACAGTGGTATGCAAATTACTTTTCTTTTCTGTTCTTCTCTTACTGATCCCCAAAGCTGACTTATCCAAAAGCATTTCCATTTCTAAACAAACATAGTCCTAATATATATTTGAATTTGTTGCCTCAAAAACTTGGCAGGTATATTTCTCTCAGAATGATGGTTGTACAGAAGACCATCATACAGCCTTGTTTCCATTTGACAAACAAGGACATTTAAGCTTGGGAGCTAGCTTGGGATCCTCATTAGAAAACAATATGTAATTGCATAATAAAGCATGACTCATAGAAGCTTTAAATATGGTAAAAAGAAAACAACCAAAGTTTGTTTTAAATGGTGTAGAAGAGTACAAACGTAGTATGAAATGTAAGGTGCCATTACTTTGTTTACCATTGTTAGCCTGGTCTGACTGTCTCGGGAGGAAAGGAGTATGTGGTGACAAAAAGGGCAGGGACTGCTGGTGCTGAGGTCATGTCACAGATTCTATGATTTGTGACATCATTTTACTGTATCTCATCCACCAAAGGATCACTATACAGGTTTAGGTATAAGAAATTTAAGATAGCATTCAATCCCAATGCAGATTCTCAGTTTATGAGAGGTAACTAAACTCTGAACATGTCCAGAAACAGCATGGGAAGTTTGTTATAAAGCTTTTCTTGTTTTCTCCTTGGTCCTAGTTCTACCATTTGTAACTAAACAGGAAAACAAAATAAGCCCTTTCAGTGTGCCTGAGTCAAGAGTTCTGGCAAACCCTTAACTTTGTACTTAGGATAATCGTGAAACGTGTCAGTTCATTCTCTGAGCTAGGGATTTTGGTAGCAGTTGAGGATATGAAGCAGGATATAGCATAATGCTAGACTTCCAAGAGTTCACAGCTAATTGTAGAGAAGGCAAATAGCTAATTGCAATCAATGTAATTATGTGCGAGGTACTGTGGGGGCACAGGGAGTAGAGACGATTTCTTGAAGGAAGAATCAGATAAGCTGCATCTTGAAAGACAATTAGGAATTTGGGGGTAAAGATTTTAGGGGACGGTATTTCTGAACCTAAGAAACATCAGGGGAAAGAACGCGGAGATCTAAAAGAGAACAAACAGTAGGGGGAAGGAGGGGGGGATGAACTGGGAAGGTAGGGCTGACATACATACACTACCTGGTGTAAAGATAGGCGGTGGGAACCCAGTGGCAGTACAGGTCAGTCAGCTCTGTCACGACTAGAGGCTGGAATCGGGGAAAAGAGTGGCGGAAGGGAGGTTCAGGAGGCAGGGGATGTGTGTGTACTTAGAGCTGACTCACTGTGTTGTGTAGCAGAAACTAACACAACATTGGAAGGCAATTATACTCCAATTAAAAAAATTAAGTAAATAAAAGATGGCAACACAGTCAAGGAAAGGTCAATAGTCTGAAGTGACTTGACCTAAGGTGTGTGGTTAGGAAGATTAGAGAAGGAAGATTAATCTCAGATAAATTGGGATCAAACAGAAAAACAAAAATATTTATTTTTTATTAATTTTTACTGGAATATAATTGCTTTACAATGTTGTGGTAGTTTCTGCTACAAAGTGAATCAGCTATATTTTTACATAAATTCCCCCATTTTTGGATTTCCTTCCCGTTTAGGTCCCCACAGAACACTGAGTAGAGTTCTCTGTGCTATATAGTAGGTTTTCATAGGATGAGATACCAACTAAATTGACTTTATATGTAGAATCAATAGTGTGTATATGTCAATCCCATCCTCTTAATTCGTCCCACTCCCTATGCCCTCCCCTTAGCATCCATACATTTGTTGTCTACATCTGTGTCTCTATTTCTGCTTTGCAAGTAAGATTATCTACACCATTCCTCTAGATTTCACACATATGCATTAATACACAGCACTTGTTAAAAAATAAAAAACCTTTGTCCATTTCCAAATAAGTTTTAACTTTAACCATCAGACAATAGGCCTGCCTAATCAGGGGTGTGCCTTGAACAAATTTACAACTTGGAAAAACATTTTTCGGGTGTGCATTGAATGTAACTAGAAGGTAGAAAACCTGAAGGCAGAATCCCATGCAAAGAGAATAGTACAGATATAGAGAGACTAGTTTGGTGATGGGAATGAAATGTAGTGAAAATTGAAAGGAAGGGACAGATGCAAGAGATATTTAGGGTTAAGATGAATGGATGTTAGGGAAGCATTGGGTACTGAGCCGTGAGGCAGGTGAAGTGAAGTCGCTCAGTCGTGTGCGACTCTGTGACCGCATGGACTGCAGCCCACCAGGCTCCTCCGTCCATGGGATTTTCCGGGCAAGGGTACTGGAGTGGATTGCCAGTTCCTCCTCCAAGGATCTTCCCAACCCAGGGATCGAATCTGGGTTTCCCACATTGCAGGCAGATGCAGTGAGGCAAAGAGTGAAGTTAAAGATCATTAAGGAGTCAAACTGAGATTCCTAAATCATACTGCAATAAAAGAGGACAATAGAAAAAAGGGATGAGGGAAGCATGAGTTGGTCTGAGATGTATTGAGGATGTGGTTCCTTAAGAATGTCCAGACAGAGCTGTCTAGAAGTGCACTGGTCTAAACCACCAGAGAAGAGGGTGAAAGCATTTATTTCAGGGTTGGCATTATTTGGGCTTCCCTGGTGGCTCAGCTGGTAAAGAATCTGTCTGCAATGCGGCAGACCTGGGTTCGATCCCTGGGTCAGGAAGATCCCCTGGAGAAGGGAAAGGCTACCCACTCCAGTATTCTGGCCTGGAGAATTTCACGGACTGTGTAGTCCATGGGGTCGCAAAGAGACACGACTGAGTGACTTTCACTACACAAGTATCAGATTGAACAGTTGGTCTCTGCTCACAGAGTTTTCCGGTTACTTTTCTCTCCAAACACTCTCATTTTCTAGGAGGGTTAAAGTAAGGGAGATCACACTTTCCACGTGGAAAATAAATTATTCAAACTCATGCTGCTGCTGCTAAGTCACGTCAGTCGTGTCCGACTCTGTGCGATCCTATAGATGGCAGCCCACCAGGCTCCCCCATCCCTGGGATTCTCCAGGCAAGAACACTGGAGTGGGTTGTCATTTCCTTCTCCAGTGCATGAAAGTGAAAAGGGAAAGTGAAGTCGCTCAGTCATGTCTGACTCTGTGCAACCCCAGAAACGGCAGCCCACCAGGCTCCCCCATCCCTGGGATTCTCCAGGCAAGAACACTGGAGTGGGTTGCCATTTCCTTCTCCAATGCATGAAAGGGAAAAGTGAAAGGGAAGCCACTCAGTCCTGTCCGACTCTTAGTGACCCCATGGACTGCAGCCTACCAGGCTCCTCCGTCCATGAGATTTTCCAGGCGAGAGTACTGGAGTGGGGTGCCATTGCCTTCTCCCAGTCAAACTCATAGAAGCAGAGAATAGAATGCTGGTTCCCCAGGGCTGGGGGGAGGTGGAAAGAGAGGATGTTTGCCAAGGGATACAAACTTTCAATTCTGCCAGATAATCTCCCCAGCTCCAGAGATCTAATGTGATGATAGGTAACAATACTGTGTTTTGTACTTGAAATATGCTAAGAAGGTGGATCCTAAGTGTGCTTGCCTCACCATAAGAAAAAAAAAAAAAGTAACTATGTGAAGTAATGGATACATTAATTAGTTGATTGTAGTGATTATTTTGGGCTTCCCGGATGGCTCAGCATGTAAAGAATCTGCCTGCAAAGCAAGAGACACGGAGACAGAGGTTTGATTCCTGGTCAGGAAGATCCCCTGGAGGAGAATATGGCAACCCTCTTCAGTATTCTTGTCTGAAAAAAATCCCAAGGACAGAGGAGCATGGCAGGCTACAGTCCATGGAGTCACAAAGAGTTGGATATGACTGAGCAACTGAGCATGCCCACATGTATCAAATCACCTAGATGTGCATCTTAACTATCTCACAATGTTTATAAAGAATGGACACAGGTCAAGACTCTTCTTGAAGGCAGTTTGGTAAATGTATATTAAAAACGTTTAAAAGCACACACACAAAATAAGAGAGGTCACTAACAATAAGATTTGCAGAATGAGATCAGCTAAGAGAATCCTTCAGCCTTTCTGTGGGGAAAAAAAGTACCCAGCACTGTAGAGGTGAAGGAATATGGACGGTGGAGTGGACTTGAAACTTGGCGCTGAATGCTTACGAGGAGATGAATCTCTGGAAAAGCACCAACAGCTTTACAGGCAGAAAGCACTATTTTCCCCATGCAAATTTATTATTTCAAAGATTTATGACTATAACCCTGGCTCCTGATTAGGTCAGTCAAAGGAGCTATGAGAGGATTTCTAGAAATGCAAATATTTTCATTTTTTTAGTGAAATTTCTGTATGGCAGTTTAGTTTGGCCTCAGCATCCATGGGTTTCTAATACAGTATTTTTTAAAGTTTGGAAGTGACACCTCCATTTTTTTAACTTCAAAAAATTTTTTATTTCATTGAAGTACAGTTGATTTTCCATGTTGTGTTGATTTCTGCTGGACAGGAAAGTGATGAAGTTTTCCATATATACACATTATATATATACACATACAGTATGAATAACTGTATATATACGTATACTTTTTCCTATTCTTTTCCACTAGGGTTTATCACAGGGTGTTGATTACAGTTCCCTGTGCTGTTCAGTAGGACGTTGTTCATACATTCTACGTATAATAGATGGCAACTGCTAATCCCAAACTCCCAATCCAACGCTCCCCAACACCTCTATTTTCAAAAAATATGGACTTAGACTGTAGCAAAAGATCTCAAGTTGGTGCTGAGTAGAAAAATGGCAACTGTCCCATGCTTGTGGCTGCCTTTCCAGCAAAGGTAAGAGAACCAAAATGTATTGGGCTTGACAAAGCGTAGGTAAAGAGAGCCCTGAGTATTAAATTCAGGCTCTAGTGATTAGGAGGGAAGTACAGGATAATAATCCCAGCAGGGTGTCCCTCAAGGTACTTTAGACTCCGACTGTGTTTATTATCCAGTATCAGTATGGAAATATATGCCTGACTACATTTATGGTGCCATTTAGAACTTTAAAATAGGCTCTTACACTTAGAAAGAGGTTACTAAATTACTCACCCTGTAAGGTTTGCCTTGATTAGCATAATTCCACCCATTCCATGCCTTATCAAGAATACATTTCCATGGTGGGCACGCGTTTGGAAGAGAAATCCAGGGGTGTATTTTCACAGTATCATGTCAGTTCTGAGATACCCACCTTTCACTAACCTGAACGGCAGCCTTTGGGATCCAACGCCTTTGCACAGTTGGCCAAGGAAACTTTTCAAAGTTCACACCTTCCCTGTTGATGAGCAAGAGAAGGTTGGTAGCCAATGATGATCTATTTCTTCTCCCTCTGGTTTTCCACTGGAGGTGCTTCCTTTTCATCACCTTGGATTTCAACGTTCTGTTCTTCAGAGAGTGCACGTGGATGCCAATGGATGGTGTCCCAGAGCTGGAGCCTTCTCTGTGTGGGATTCAGGATTCTGTCCCACAGAAGGCTAGAAGGCTAGTGAGAGAACACACGTGTCCGTAACTAGGAGTGGGGTTTCTCAAGGAGGAAGGAGGCTCCGGGGGTCCCACCGCCTAACAGGAATGACGCCTCTGTCGGTGAGCCTTTGGGAACCCCCCTTGTATCTCTCTGCTCCTCGGCATCTCAGGAGCACACCGAGAAGTTCCTGAGCCCACACTAGGTGGCAGCATGGCACCCTGGTCATGCGGGGAACGCCAAGGCCCCGGCAGGCAAAGCCCCAGGCTCAGTCACAGAACACACTGGACACACACAGAACCCACTGACACACACACGCACGGCTCCTGAGGGCTCCCAGCCTCTCAAGGGTCATCGTGACCACACTTGACCTGGCAACGTGGGTCTCAGTGTTGGAGACGTCACCCCAGGATTGCCACAGTCCTTTCTACTGCCCTGTGGTTTTCTTCAGACATGGTAAAAGGACTTTAACTCTGTGCAGGCCTGTTCCTCCTCTAGTTGTTGCCGGAGTATAACTGCTTTACCACGCATGTTAGTTCTGCTGTACAGCCACCTGACTCAGCTACAGATACACATACATCCCCTCTCGCATACGTCTCCCTCCATCCGGTCTAGGTCATCACAGAGCCCTGAGCTGAGCTCCCTGTGCCATACAGCAGGTTCTCTTTTATTTTTTAATTTTACACATGGTAGTGTATAGATGTCACTCCTGATCTCCTAATTCATCCCACACTCCCCCACCCCCCATGTCCACATGTCTATTCTCTGCATCTGTGTCTCTGTCCGTGCGGTGGAAAGAGGCTCATCTGCACCATTTTTCTGGATCCCACATACTTGCATTCATACATGAGATTTGTTTTTCTCTTTCTGACCTGCTTCGCTCTCTTTGGCAGTCTGTATGTCCATTTCTGTCTCTGCAAACGACCCTATTTTGTGCACACCCCTCTTCTTGATCTTACCCTCCGATCCCCGTGGTTTTACAACACGGACGACTTCTGCGGTTGCTTTCCGTTCACTCTGTGAGCACAAGCCTTTTCCGTTCAATTCCTGCAACCTCGTACATTTGGGTGTGTTCGAATCTGAACACTTCCCTTGCAGAACTGACTATTTCATTTAAAAGTGCCTTCTGGTCACAGCTGGGTTCAATATTTCCATCTCAAGAAGAAAAGTCAAATTCGAATAGGACCTCTGCTCAGAGCAGGAGTTTCCCCTACAAGCTCCAAGTCTTGGGGAGAGGAACCTGATCACAGCATTTCAGAGCTGAGGGTCTGTCAGAGCCAGTCAATCTCTTTTGACAGATAAGGAATCTGAAACCGAGAAATCTGGATTTGCCCAAGGCCACACAGTGTGTTGGAAGCCTCGCCATGGCTGGAGAACTGGTTTCCTGACACCCTGTCCAGGGCGTTTGCCATCACCCCCTGGGTGACTTAGAGAGTGTCCAAAACATGCTGCAGATGGAACCTCAGACCCCTGCCCGTGGCTGTGCACCCTGCTCCTGACACCTCTGGACCCCCAGGCTAGCCTAGCCTGGGCACCCCATCCGGCCGTCCTCTTCATCAGCAGGGGGTTGGGCGGAGGTGGGGGGAGCAAAGAGAAGGCCGAGAATCGATGTTCACTGGGAACTTGGATGACAGATACAGAAGTGTACTGAAATACTGCATTTCTTCTTTGGCATTTCCTTTTGAACAGAAGAAGGAAATACCAGAAATCTCATAAGTCAGCCCCTTTGGGCAATTTTTTTTTCACTCAGTATTCATATATTTCACATTTTTCTCCAGACCTTTGAGTCCTAATTGAAACCGTCCAGCCTCCAGGTCCCCTAGGGGTTCACCTATCACTACATAGTGTTGATTTGCAAAACACACAGATTCTTTTCACGGAACAGGCTCTTCTTTCACAGTTTTCTTCAGACGCTGCGCCTTTTCCCAATTAAACGATGGCCCAACTTCTCTCTGGTTAGGATTACAAACAAACACCACCACTCTGCCTCTGCTCCAGCCACCCCTCCCTCCACTTCGACACATGGTTCTTTTGATCTCAACCCCAGACCATAGCAACAGGCTCCTAATTATTCACCAGCCATAAATCATGGGAGTAATGTGGTCCTTGCTAAGGAAAAGGAGTACTGTAGAGTCTGGAAAACTGGGTGTATTTCGTGTTTCCAAAAGCGAAGCAGTAGGGGGAAGGAAAGCAGGAAGAGAAAAGATGTTTTAAATGTTTGTCAAAATAGTTGCTTTGATCTTAAACCCTCTCCCAGAGGAAGTCAAGAGTCTGAAAACGCAGTCTTTATTTTTTCATATTTGGAGGGGTAACGAAATCCACAAACCCCTTCTAGACACAGGTGTAAGTCAGGCCTCCTAGGCTGAAGACCAAGTAGGTTTCCAAGTCATCAGGGCAAACAGAATAAACATTACTCCTGTCCACTTCTTAATTTTGTTAATTTAATTTTAGCTACTCACGGGAAATCTTTTTAATTCCTCTGAGACCTTATTAAATGGTATCTAATCTGGTTAAATTTGGCATTTTCACCAGGAAAGTCTCTGCCAATCACGTTATTTTCTTTTTTAATTCATCCTGGGCCAGTCTGTGCTTCCTGGCCTGAAAAAAAATCCCAGTAATATCAGTAAAACTGATCAGTATCGGTCTAACATGTGGCCAGACTGTGTGACTATATCATCTTAATATCCTCTTGTAAATGAGGTTTGTGGGCTTAATTGAGCTGAAAACCATTCCTTTTTTAATTTCAGGATGAGAAATGCGACACAAAGGCTGAGAATAAGCCACAGACATGCTTCCATCGATAAATTCTTCCTCAGAAACAAAGAGAAAATATGACAGACTTTGCTTTCATTCCCTTGTGGCTCAGCTGGTAAAGAATCTGCCTGCAATGTGGAAGACCTGGGTTCGATCCGTGGGTTGGGAAGATCCCCCGGAGAAGGGAAAGGCTACCCACTCCAGTACTCTGGCCTGGAGAATTTCACGGACTGTATAGTCCATGGGGTCGCAAAGAGTTGGACACGAATGAACAACTTTCACTTTTCTTTCATTTAATTTTGTTATGTTAGTCACTTTCCTTGGCTCTAACATGTGAATAAGATGGGGCTGGGCCAAAATTGTGAGATCTGCCTTTGTTCAACAAATAGTTACTGAAGATCTACTTTGGGCTAGATCCTGGGGTGATGAAAGATATGAATTCAAGAGCAGACAAGATTAATGCAATTATTTGCCAAGGTGCATTAGGACAGGGACTCCAGACTAACGCATAATACAGAGCTGTGCTCACACACTCAGTTGTATCCGATTCTTTCTGGCCCCATGGACTGTAGTCTTTCAGGCTCCTTCTGTCCATGGAATTTTCTAGGCAAGAATAACTGGAGCAGGTTGCCATTCCCAACCCAGGGATCAAACCTGTGTCTCTTGCATATCCTGCCTTGGCAGGCAGATTCTTTACCACTAGCACCAGCTGGGAAGCCCCCAGGCAAGAGCAGAGGTTGACAAACGTTTTCTGCAAATGGCCACCTAGTAGGTGTTTGCAGGCTGTGCGGGCTGTGCAGTGTCTATCGTCTCGATTCTGTCTTGTAGCATGGTAGCAACCATTCACAACCCATAAAGAAAAGAGCATAGCTGTGATCCAATTCAATCTGATTGAAAAACACAGGAGGGGACCCGAATTCTAACTCAGTCTAGACGGAGACAACTTTAAGTTTAGAGGAAATTACAAATCAGGGTGATAACTGCAAGGAAGAGCAAGGACAGAGGGCTGTAGGAGCTCAGAGAAGGGCCACCTGCCGCCCTGGGGAATTCATGGAACTCTGGGCAAGTAACAATGAAGTGAAGACTTGTGGGGTTGGTAAGAGTGAAAGTAGAGAAGAGAATCGAGGAAGACGTTTCAAGCCGAGAGAATGGCACATGTCTCAGTTGAGAGGTTAGGAACTGGAAAGGTCTCTGGATCACCGGATCGGAGAGTGCAAGGGTGGCAAAGATGAAGGGAGGCTGTAGTCACACAGCCCAGAGAGGCCTAGCCGGAGGAAATGAAAAGCCTGTGAAAGATTTGAGCCAAAGGCCAGAGAGTTCAGGCACGTGCTTCCAAGAGACCACATTGGCACTGATGGAACACACGTTTTCAGGACCCTCTTAGCAACCTCACTGCTTCCATATCCAGACAGAAGCAGAAACTGTTTGCTGGTTTACCTCCCCTGCAAAGGTGCCCCCAAGGACAGCTGGATGCTGTGAGTGGAATTTCTCCCTTAGCATCTGTATCTTAATAGGGATCAAAGTCTTGGCTAAACGGATGAAGTTCTAATGGTAGAATTTCAGGCAACAGCCCATGCAGGGAAAAGGATTTGGTTGTTGGAGGAGAGCAGAGAGACAAGAGCAATCTCAGACCCTTGAAATCATACCTCATAGTCATTGTTGTTTTTTTTTCCACCAAAGCATACGGTTCTACTTAGGGGATTCTCTTACGCCAAGTTTTCTAGCTCATTTGTTCAGTTGGATCCTCAGAAATAAAGAGACTTTCCTTTAACCAAGTGATCAACGTTAACATCATTGATAATAAGACATTGATTTTATAAACCGCTTGAAATGACCACTGAGGATACAACCTCCTTTCTGTAATATTCTTACCCAAAAATGCATACCCTCATTCTCATCATGAGAAAATACCAGATAAATGCAAATTGAAGAGCATTCTATTGGGTTGGTTTTTCCATAAGATCTTACGGAAAAACCCAAATAAACTATTTCGCCAACCCAATAATACAATACAAAACAATATTTCCCCAAAGACAAAGACTGAGGAGCGGTCACTGATTGGAGATGAAGGAGAAATAACAAACACACGCTATGTGGGATTCCAGACTGGATCCTCAAACCGATAAAGGTCGTTTGATGGAATCCCAACAAAACCTATAGCTTAGCTAAAAGAACTGGACCAAAACTATTGTGCTGACTTTAATAATCATGCCATAGTTGTGTTAACGTGAGGGCAAGCTTGGTGAGAGGTATGCAGGGAACTCTGTATTACATTTGCAACTTCTCTCTAAACTAGGATGAAAATTAAGTTTCTTTTAAAAAGAAACAGATTTCTTACTAAAACAATCCTGCTATTGTCTCGCATTCTAGACAAGAAAGACTGATAGGATGTTTCCTTGTCAAGTTGTTAATTTCTGTTAATAGCCATGAAGATGCCAGTTAGCTTTTAGATTCTTCAGATCTCAGCGTACGGAAATTCATCGTACGAACAAAACAATCTTACCACTTAATCACTCTTGCGAATAAAACAATCTGACCACTAATCACTCGTGCGTGTGGAATCGCTCCTTCCATCCAGTGCTGTCCACAGCCTGAGGATGCTTCCCCATCTAACACCGCGGCTTGCTTTCTCTCCCTTGCGGTCTTGGCCAGCGGTTACCCAGTGCTGTGCTTTTTCTTCAGGAAGCAACAAAACAGTTCCCTGCTACCTCACAAAGCTTGTAGAGGGGTATTAGAGAGAGTTCTGCACACTGCGTGGCAGAGTTTTGTCAAGTATAGACTCCTGGGCAGGAAGTCAGGAAACCAGGATTCTTGACCCAGCTCTTCCATTCTTGGGCCCTGGAGTCTTGGGTAAATTACGAGTAAATCACTGACCTCAGATTCCTTACCCATAAAAGCAGGCCTTTTCAGGCAAGATCTAAGATCTAGATCAGTAATTCTTATACTCGCTTAGGCTTTGGTATCATCCAAGAAACATTAAAAAAAATAATAATAATTGGTGCCTGGCCCCACCCTCATATTTCTGATTTAACTCCTTTTGCATGCGGGCTGGGCATCCAGATTTTTTTAAGCTCCCCAAGGTTTGTATTGACAAGTAGCCAGGGTTGAACGCTACTGATCTAGATGATCTCCAAATTCTAACATTCTAGGGCTTATCAGTTTATTCAAACAAGATGAGTCAACAAAACCAGCTCCTGGAAAGTATTATCTTACATCTAAAGGAATCCCGACTGTGAGTAGATAAGAGTGCAGTAAGAAACACTTTCCATTCTTTCTTTAAGACTCTGCTGTCTGTGCTTGTCTGGTGTGTTAGCATCTTGACTAATGACTTACACAAAGAGCAGGAATATTTGGCTTGTGGGATATGCCCTGAAGAAGATGAAAAGCTATGTACAGAGACTTTAGACAAGCATGTGATTTTTCCATTCTCACCACTTTTGTCGTTGTGTCCTCTGCCTCCTCCCTTTTCTCCTTCAGCTCCATAATCTAAACCCACATAGAGAGTTCCATCTAAAAATAAGGTGAAAATGGCTTATTTTGACATTAATGACATTAGTGAAGTGTGCCTATTTGGGTAGGCTGAGGAAGGAAGAAGGAGAAACTTCAACGTTTAAAAGGCAGCACAAACCTAAAGCAAGAAGGGCAAATCCAGTGCCCATAGAAAGGCTGCCCTGGCAGGCAGATAATATGGAACTGAAGTCTCCTGGAAACCAGAGTCCATAACCCTCCCAAATGGTCCCCTCCAAGGGGTCACTTTTCCTGTGCTCCAGACAATTGTGGCTAGAGTGTGTGGGCTCAGCCAGGCCAGAACTTTTGATTTTCAAGGGAATCAAAAATCTGTAACTGATCTGTAAACGTTGAAGACCAACTTTCTAAATAAACGCAAACACTATGTAGGCCAAGTCAAACACTTCTACGGGCCAGATCCTGCCAGTTGGCCATCTCTTCTTCAAAAAATATGATAGGTAGAGTGGCAGGCCAAACTTAAGAGTGAAAGAGCTGTTGTTTTATTTTGTTTTGGGAGGTGGTAATCCAAGAGCCTTTCAGTTGCCCTAAGACGTGCCAGACGCCCTCAGTCCAGGCATGTTGGGAGCCCACTGACATGGGGACTGGGTGAAAGAGAGCCAGCAAATACGCTGAGCCTGGTGAGACAAACATGACAGGAGACACATGGGGTCCAAGCTCAGATACATCTCAGGAATTATCAGTGGAAGGCAGTCCATTTGGCAAGCAGGAGGGCAGGAGTCGGGGGTGGGGGGGAGGGAAGGGGTACAGCAAGCTGGAGGAGATGTTCTTAGATGTCTTTCAGCAGATGTAACAAGATGGGAAAATTCTAGCAACTCAGGTAAGGAAGGAAGAAAACAAAGGGTGTCTTGCCCCAGCCAGAAGGGCTATAGTTGAGAGGAGGGCTCAAATCAATAACAAATATTATATCAGTTCAGTTGCTCAGTCGTGTCCAACTCTTTGTGACCCCATGGACGACAGGCTTCCCCGTCCATCACCAACTCCCGGAGTTTACTCAAACTCCCGCCCATGGAGTCGGTGATGCCATCCAACCATCTCATCCTCTGTCATCCCCTTCTCCTCTTGCCTTCAATCTTTCCCAGCATCAGGGTCTTTTCAAATGAGTCAGTGCTTCACATCAGGTCTTGCCCCAGCCAGAAGGGCTATAGTTCAGAGGAGGATTCAAATCAATGATAAATATTATATAGGCCAAAGCAAACACTTCTGCAGGCCAGATCCCTCCTAAAGGGAGATTATAGGGAATTCCACGAACTGCAGCAACAGACCCAGGAAGAAGCGGGGTTCACACTTTAAGCAGTGGGGTTGTCCTGGCTCACTGGGAATCAAACTGCTTTGGAAAGATTTTTAATTCCAAACCCTACCAATTGGGAGCCCGAGACTTTAATTTTTGCCCTAGTCAGGACTGACTGCAGAATGAAAATAGCTCTTGGATGTACAGATGCTGCTCATTTGATGGGTACAGAACTGAGTATGAAGAGGGCAGAAAAAATGAGCAGGTCTCAGGACCCTGAGAAATCACCCCAGCAGATAGGAGTCACCTCTGCTGGTGTCTGAAATACTTAAAAAGAGACAGAGAGAGCTACCTGGTATCATCTGCACCAGCTCTGTCTTAAGTCACTGTGAACCTTCAGTCTTCAGCTTTACTTATTCTCATATGGCTCAGATCTCAGAATACCAGAGATAAATACTAAATAGACTATTCCAGGAGCACTTCCAAGAACTACCCAGTTATCTTTGTGGTGGGTTTGTTGATTTTGAGATTTCTGATTTATTTTATTTTTAAAAACTGCAGTATCGTTGATTTACAGGGTTTCCAGTGTCCAGCAAAGTTCTTCTGTTATGTATACATATTCAGCTATATAGAAACATTCATACATATGTTCTTTTTCAGATTCTTTTCCATTATAGCAAGTTATTGAATATAATTCCCTGGGCTATACAGTAGATTCTTATTTTTTATTTTATAGACAGTGGTGTGTATGTGTTAATCCCAAACTTCTAATTTCTCCCTTCCCCATCTTGCCTCTTTGGTGACCGTAAGTTTGTTTTCTAAGTCTGTGAACCTATTTCTGTTTTGTAAATAAGTTCATCTGATATGCATACAATTATGACATTAACATTTGTCTTTCTCTGTTTAACTTCCTCCACTTAGTACTCATTGATGATAATCTCTATTTTTATCCATGTTGCTGCAAATGACATTATTTCATTCTTTATTCTTTTTATGACTGAGTAATATTCCAGTGTGTGTGTGTGTGTGTGTGTCTGTGTGTCTGTGAGTGTGCATCACAACTTTTTAATCTCATTCATCTGTCAACAGACACTTAGGTTGCTTCCATGTCTTGGCTGTTATAAATAATGGTAGGTTTTTATTCTTCCCCAAAGTGAGAGGAAGCAAATGTGGACCATCATTCTTTGAAAGAGTAGATATTTTTAGTGTGGTCATCTACCAATTCCCATTCGCCAATCGAGCACTGTCTTCATTGTATTCTTTCTTTGGTTACCCATACAAGATGCCTTAACAGTAACAGCATAATGCAGAGAACCTACCTATGGGTAAGTTCTGGCTTCACTGCTTATTAACTGGAATTTGGGCAAGTAACTGTACTTTCTGAGCCTCAATCTCCTCGTGTTTAAATGAATTTAACAACACCTGCTCTACTTAGCAACCTCACAGGGTTGGTGAGAGAATCAGTAACCTGGTTAAAGACCCTCACATGGCAGCGGTTGTCAATGCAGAGGGAAGGCTCTCCCAAAAACATAGATTCACATTTCTGGGCATATTGAAAAAGGATTGAAACTACAGTTTTATTTATAAACAACACTAGGTGAAACCTTCAGTGTTGATTCTCACCTGGTGGTAGTTCCTCACACGCAGATAGGGTTGTGACAAATAGATTTTTTTTTTCCCAAAAGGGATAGGATTTGGGAAAGTTGCATAACACTCATCTCTGTAAATACAAGATTTTAGTTCTTTAATTTCCATTACACTTAGCATGCTTATCTGCCTTGTGTTAACAAGAGGTGCAGATTCTAAACAGGAGGCAAAGTCTTCTCGTGTTGCTTTAACCTGCTGTTTTGGTTTGGTAGGTTGGCTGATTGCTTGTTTAAAACAACTTTTACACTTAAAAACTTGAACTTGACTCTCTGCAGTGCCCCAATCCTTTGAGACACTTCAAAGGAAACCTGATAGAAACGAGGCATTTGAAACGAGGCATTTGAGCAGGTAACCCCAAGGAATGGTAATCACGCAAGAGGTTTGTTATTTTATTTGGAAGACAGAGTTTTACAAATTCCATCCTCGATGGTAGAAACAGTTTCATTGGCTTGACTGCAGCTGTGATAAACAGAGTGCTCCTTGCTGTTTTGCATGTAGATGTTTATGTATGGCCAGGGAAGTGCTGAAGCATTCACCGTGAACTCACGCACCTACGGCTTTCATAAAATCTGAGTGAAAACAATCAGGGCAGAAGTTCAAATTCTGGGTCACACTTCAGAAATCTTAATCCAAGTTCCACATCATTATAGCGAAGACACTTACTTCTCTGTAAAAAGTTAATGTTTTTACCTGCCTTTATCTTTTCATAAGCATTTGTTTCCCCCTGTATTCAAGAAAAAAATTGCTATGATGAAGAAACTATTTCGGGGAGAACTGGATAAACTGGGCTTCCCTGGTGGCTCAGCACTAATGAATCCGCCTGCTAATGCAGGAGACAAGAGTTCCATCCCTGGGTCAGCAAGATCCCCTGAAGGAGGAAATGGCTTCCCACTTGCCTGGGTAGTATTCTTGCCTGGAAAATCCCATGGACAAAGCCTGGCAAGCTACAGTCCACGGGGTCGCCAAGAGTTGGGCACGACTGAGTGACCAAGCGCAGAACATTTAGTGCCATCCTGAAGAGGTGGGAGAACGTAAGAACAGGAAAGCCCCAAGGTGGAGTTTCCTCTCCTCCTCCAGGGAATTGGAGGTGGTTTCAAACAGGTTCTCTGGACAATTAAAATGCAAATAATCAGGACAATAGCAGACGGTTGCCTTCTGAGTGTCATGGAACTCATTCCAAAGACCTTAGATTGAGTTTGGGAGCTACTGGAAGAACTTGGACCATGTTGGTCTCAACCTGGGAGAACACTTTCAGATGCTGAGAACTTTCCATATTCCAAAGGCATGTTTGTGAACCCTTCTCCAACCTGCAGCACTCTTGCCCTTGGGGACGTGTAACTCTAGGCGGTGTTACATAAGCTATAAGCTGTTTCTCTTCATTGGCTATAGACTGGTATCTTCCATGAGAGATTTACTGGTTGAAGGGGTCTATCACTCCATGGTTCCTTTTCAGATTCAGGTGGTGACAATGTCAGTTGTTCCTTAGTGCTAAGCATCAGGACCTAGCACTTAGGGGGAAGGGAACCTCAGGTAGCCCCAGGGATGCTCGAAGTTTCTACTCTGTCTTTGACAGGGTAAAGAGTTCTCTTTCTTTTTGAACCACCAGAGGGTCAACAGAGTTTATCAAAGTTCATCTCAGTAAGACTGGACACCCAGAGAACCTAAGTAGGGCCAAAACCAGAACTGGAGCTCAGTTATGACCCAGATGTCCAGCTGGAGAAGGAGCTTGAGCGCGTCCTCCAGAAAAGTGCCTCGGTATTTGTGTCTAACAAACTCCTCCTAGGCTTCAACCCCTACCTCTACCTTGTTTGTTCAACCTTTCATTTATTGACTTTAAATTAAAAATAAACTTTAAAAAAAATGTAACACAATAGAGATTCAGGGGCTAAGTGATCACGCAGCCCTTGCCTTAAAAAATGGAACAATTAAAATCCAATCAGTCCTGATAAGGTTTTGTACTATGATGCTAGACTTCCCTTTGCTTTGACCCCTCTCCTTCCGGCATCCTGTTCTGGGACAGAAATGACACCACAAAGGTTTCCTGTGCCTGTCCTCTCCACTTCTGACCCCTCACTACATCCTCTCTCCATCTATTTGGAGAGCAATGATTTGGTTCCTCTGGAATTCCTCCCAGGCCCATTGCTTGATGATACTTGTTGCTAATTTGGGATGCCAGAAACACCAGGCACAGTCTAGACTGAGCTTTTGTCGGCTGTTTGTTAGTCTCTGAGTGACCTGCTTATTAGCAAAATGGGAAGCACAATGTTTCCAGCTATTATCAGTCCTAATTTTGGGTGAGGTCCCTTCTCACCGCAGTCTGCCTGACTCTTCTGAATATCTGAAACAAATGAAATCCTTAAAGTCTTTCAGGGACTTGCTGAATGCCCTTTTATCTTGGAAAAGACTTTCTTGAGGTGTCAGAAATCAGTAACCTTTGGGGCAACCACAGAGAGACAGTCCTCTGGATGGAGCCTGAGGTCAAGGCCAAGCTCTCCCAAATGGGGGAGCTTCTGAAGAGGTACCCCCTGATGCTTATTCTTCAGTGCCTTCCCCTCCCTCTATGAAGATTTTGTGTCCAAAAAATTAAGGGGTCAGCCTACTGCCTAAAAGCCAACGTGGGCGCTCAGTCAGTCGGTCTACTCCTCTGACCCTGGACTGTAGCCCGCCAGGCTCCTCTGTCCATGCTACTTCCCAGACAAGAATACCACAGTGGGTTGCCATCTCCTCCTTCAGGGAATCTTCCCAGCCCAAGGACTGAACTCAGGTCTCCCACATTGGCAGGCTGGATCCTTTACCGCCCACAGTGGTCCCCTCTGACTCCAGACACACAACTGGAACTGACTTCCTAACTGCACACACTGACTACCTATTTTTGTTTTCTTCTTTCATAACGTGAAACCATTTTTTCCTATCTTTTGAGAGAGCTTGTTAATTCACTTTCTCTGAACTCACACCTAAACAGGGTCGTTGACTCCTCAGAAACCAGGACTTAAGTACTGTTCCAGCCTGCATGCCCAGAGTTGAGAAAGGCTAAAGAAATGGTTAGCCAAGTGTCTGGCATAGACATCACACTCAGAATGTAGTTTTTTGAGAGAAGGAATGGGAGAGGGGGATGTTTCATGACATTCCAAAACCCAGAGATATTCAAGTGTTAAGCCCTCTTTGGGTCACTCAAAGCTTTTCACAGGGATCTAAATCTAAGAGAAAACATATACTCTTTTGCTCTGTACTCTTGTAACAAAGATCTGGAGAGGTCTGAGATAGAGTAACACATTATGTGAGTGGTACCTAACAGTTCCTGAGGACTTTGCATGTCACTTTGTAAACCTTCTGCATGCCTGGTGCTCACTGGATTCTCAAAACAACCCTAGGGAAGATGTAGGTTATACTGTTATCTCTCTCTTAAAGATGGATGAGCAGACAGAATTTAGAGAGATGAAGGGACAGGCATCACTGACTCAATGGACATGAGTTTGAGCAAACTCCAGGAGATAGTGAAGGCCAAGGAAGCCGGGCGTGGTGCAGTCCATGGGGGCTCAAAGTGTCAGACATGACTGAGTGACTCAATGATGACAAGGGACAGTTGGAAGTTTGGGGAGGGGAGTGTATTAGCTCTCACATTCACTTAGGCATTTTTGTAAGAACTTGTGTCACCAGTACCAAGTTCTCTTGGGCTTTGAGCTGGCGGAGTGTGAAGTAAGGAGCCCAATGTCCCCGCCTGCGCTGCCCTAATTTGACTCCGACTTGACAGTGATGATACACTGAGTCCTCACCCCAAATCTCCACCAGCCAGGATCTCCTGGCCTTCGGAACCGTCATCTCCCCGATCCCTGCAGTCTCTTGAAACAACAGCCATGCCTCTTCTCTTGCTTGCCTCTTCATCCTCTGGTGGTGGTTGTGGGGAGGCCGGGAGGGAGAAGGGGTGGGACCACGGTTCGGTCTCTTTCAGCTGGATGTCATCAAGGCTTTTCTGAGTCGCTGCTATGGAGACAAAGCCCAGGTACTTTTTCCATTTGCCACACTTGCTATTAAAAGACAGGCACGGCTTGTGAGCCCAAGATGTTCAGTGAATCAACCTGGAACTTACCCCTTTTTAAAAATTCTAATAGAGGGTAATTCATGCAAGCTTGTTGGCAAGCCATCTGCCTCAGGGACCAGGCACAGGTTAGATAATTAAACTCAACCTGTTCCCGCATGGCTGTCTGACTTACCAGTTACCTCGTCTCCGACTCCTCGCCTCCGAAAACCCACTCTCCAAACTGGTTAACTCACTGTCTCCCCCAAACACCTGTCTCGCCTTCTTATTTTTCCTCATGCCGTTCCATCCACCTGGAATGCCCTTACTTTCCCTCTCCTCTCCAGATCTTCTTCAGAACACATTCCCAGATCACCTCCCTCACAACAATCCTTTTCCCTCCCCTGAATTGAATTCCAATCGTGATAAATTCTATATAGTTCAGCTGGTAATTAATCATATGCTGACTTATGATATTCCTTCCATTGTTACCTTGAACTGTTATTTCAATCTTTAATTTTAACGTAACTGTTTCCATATGTTTGCCTTGTTGCCATAATTGGAATATAAGATCATAGAAATCAGGAGATATAGCATATAATTGTGTCCCCTTAGTTCCTTGTTTGGGGCTGATTTGCACAATTTTCTTTTTCTTTGTGATTTATGCATTGGACAATGGGACAATCAAAATAACAAGACTTTATCTAATTATTTTGGCAGTAACAGATCATAGTTAGTAGGTGACAAACATATGTGGGTGATGGGAGAATGTGGTCCTATGTTCCTAGAGGTGCATTTTAAGCCAAAGCACTGACGAATGGGTGGGAAAAGGGGAGCCATGCTTGAGGTCTAGCAGGATGAGAAGGCATTTGTGAAGGAGGCTACTGGCCATATCTCTTCCAAGCAGCTTCCCCTCTGCTCCTTCTCTTCCAAGTGGGGACATACTGCTCTAGAAAAATCCCCCCATAACTTCTTGCCTTATCTTTCTCTTCTTTCTGGCCACCTGGCAACACACACACATATTCCTTCTCTCTACCACTCGTCTCAAGCCCTCATGGGAACACAGTCTAATGCTTCTGCCATGAGTGAGGCATCTTTTTCTGTTTCTCGGGGCCAGGTACGTTGAATCGTCACTGTAGATAGATATTTTAAAATTACAGCGTCACCTTAGATGAGGCTAGTGTGTGTCACAGACAGCCTCCAAGACAGCCTCCGCTGATCTCCGCCTCCGAATATTCATACACACGTGGAGTCCCCTCCCTTGGGTAGAGACTGGACCTCGTGACATGTTCCTAATAAGGAGAATTTACAAAAAGGTGGTTTGTCGTGTTCAAGGTTAGGTGGCAAAAACCCCTCTGATTTCTGTCCTGCTTGCTCTCTGGCTCTCTCTCTCTCTGCCTTCCCTCTGAAGGAATCCAGCTGATAGGCCATGAACAGCACAAGAGAAGCCCACATGGAAACGGATGTCTCAGGAACCCAAGACCTGACATGTGAATGAGTTTGGATGCAGATCCTGCCCCAGCTAAACCCTGAGCTGACACCACAGCCCTGCCGACACCCCAGTGGCAGCCTTGGGGAAGACCCTGAACCTGAGCCTGAGCCCTGAGCCCAGGCATGTGTGCGTGATCAGTTGCTTCAGTCGTGTCCAACTCTGCATGACCCCATGGACTGCAGCCCACCAGGCGCCTCTGTCCATGGGATTCTCCAAGACAAGAACCCTGGAGTGGGTTATCATGCCCTCCTCCAGGGGATCTTCTCGACCCAGGGATCGAACCAGTGGCTTCCCCTGCATCTTCGGCATCACAGGCGGATTCTTTACCACTGAGCCACCCAGGAAGCTGAAATTAAGTCATACTCACTGTGAAATTATAAACATTTGCTGTCTTGAGACCCCAAGTTTTTAGAGATATTTGTTAGGCTGCAATAAACAGCTAATATGGTATTAGTTTCCCCATTGGAGAAATGGCCAAGATTGTTTGAATGCTTCTGATTATATTTATATTGATTTATATTCTATTGTCTGAATGCCTCTGATTTATATTACATTTTCCTTCTGAGAGCTTGAAAAATATAGATGGTTCATTTCAGATATAATAATTGAGTTGACACTGAGGTGGTTGCTCCATCTCCTATGTGTTGCCTGCCCTTTCATTGCAGTGAAACCAGCTGATGGTTAACAGCATAGACCAAGAGCTGGGTAGAGATTTTACAGTTAGATAAATATCTAGTAAAAGAGGCCACATGAAGTGAGTCACTAGGCCGGCTCCAAACTTCAGGATGATTGGGGAAGTCTGATATCCTCAGTCTCTAAAGTTCAACAAATTCAAATAACTTAGAAAAGAACTAAGCTGTTATTTCACTATTTGTGATAATACCTTCCCTAGTCAGAATAAATTTCACTTGTTTAGGGAGGAACTGGGGCAGCAAACCACAACCCACAGGCCAAATCTCTACCACTGCTCGTCTTGTAAATAAGGTCTTCTTGGAACACAGCCACACACATTTGTTTAGATATTGGCCGTGGCTGCTTCTGCATTGCAATAGCAGAGCTGAGTAGTTGCGACAGTCAGTGAAATCCACAAAGTCGAAAATATTTATCATCTGGCCCTTTGCAGAAGAAGTGTGCTGATCTCTCCTCAAAGGCAATGATTTTCAGAATATATTAGAAGGCACTCTATTTCTATGGGATGTTAATTAATGCTGTATGGAAAAACAATGGGTTCTGTGGTCAAGTGTTTAGAAAATACTGAATTAAACAAAGCTAAGCACATCGCTTTGCTACAGAACTTCTCTGAGGCCTTTGTAACTCTCTAAGATGAGGACACGGAATACTGCATTTTTTAAAACTTTTTTGACCAGGAAGCTCCTCGTTTCAGATCGCCTGGAGCAGAGACTAGTGTCCACCTCATTGAGAAATGCTACTCTAGAGCTACAAAAGCAGCAGTTGTCGAAGTATTAACTTTGCAATAAAAAGGAGTAGACATAATCAACAACCTCTGATTTCTAAAAGCATCCATAACAATTAGAAAATATGCAGAGAAGTGGCCTCATTACTGATTATGAGCCCAATATGTAAATGAAAAGTCAAATAAACATAAACATGAAATCGTGTGTTAATGGTTTGCTCTGTCTTTGTACAGATAGTCACACTCAAAATAATTTAAAGTTTGAAAAGACAGCAATATGACACGCTACTCAAGTAAGTCTCAAATTTTGTACCATGGAGTCCCCATACTTCAGGTAGATGCCCTAAGGACTATTAGAGCTGGGAATTAAAGAAGATCTAGTTCTCAATAGCCAGTTTGAAAAACGGACTCTGTTACTCAATAGAAGTTTGATAAACATTAACCTATTCCAAACTCTTTTCTTGAAATGAGTACAGTGAAGAATGGAGATTTCTAGAGGATCAGAGAAAGATCATGACCACAGATCCTGGGTCCACAGCCAGGGTTCGGACCTGTGTTTTAACTGTCCTTTCCCTCACACCATGATGTTCTGATTAAGGACCATGGACATATTTTTTGGGTTACTGGCCAGGGCTAGAGGCCCAGACTGTATGTCTGGGAAATTGCTAGCTCCACTCACAACCTCAGTCTGAATCAGCGTGGGATGAAGAGAAGAACAGCAGGAAGAGTTTGGTGAATTCAAGTGAAGAGAATAAATTACAAAATACGACACTGATATAATAGGATGTAGAGGGGGATGTTTCCTGTTGTCCCAGAACTGTGGCTGAGGTCCAAAGCCAAGTTTGAAAACTGTTGATGATAAGTACTTCCCCAGAGGGCTCCTTCTCTGAACTGTCCCCAGTAGATAAAGAAATGAGCTGAGTTGAGGTTGGATAGGGAGAAACTAGTCTTTGGTGAAGTCCGTGTTCATGATGAAAGTCTCTCTCTCACATCGCCATGGTCATAGATGGTGCTTCCCTTCCCCAAATTCAAGAAAGATGGTATCCAAGAGAACTGTGAGTAAATACTGCAGGTGACTCTGAGGAAGGGAGACTGGTGGGGTACCGCTGGGCTGCAGACCTTAAGTTCTCTGGTACAGCCACAGGAAGGGAGCCTTGAGAGCTACTGAGAGAATGTGCTAGCAAAAAAGCAGTATGGCGTGCGGTCCTTTGCGTGTCCTAGTGCCTGAAAAGGAAAGAGGAGAAGAGAGTGTGTACTTGACACATGTCACCTGGAGTCTTGAGTGGGGAGCACACTTGAGTGTACAGGGGTGTGTTCACTCAGAGGTTTCTGAAAGCAGTTCATCTAGGTCAGGAGCTATATTCAGTGGGACTGATGCATGCCTGGAAATTACATGCGGCAGCCCTATCCTAGCCCAAGTCTCTGTGGCCCTGGGAGGCACACAGGAGGACTCCAGCGGTAGCAAACTCTCACCGCCCCATGTGAAGCGAAGGGGGAGTTAGAAGAACACAGAACCATTCAAGACCGCCACTGGACCAAGTGATGAGAAGCCCAACAAGGACCAGGGTTGGAGATGTTATCACTGCTCAAGTCCAAGATACAGCTGCCTTCTTGATAGACATGGGAGCTCTCAGAGATAGAAGGAGCCAGGGTGAACCTGAACACATACAGCATGCCCACATTCACACGTATACCTCCTCATGGAAGCTGATGCATGACCTGAGAGCACTGACATCAGAAAGGGCCAGACTGAAGGAGAGCCAGACCAGCCTCCCTTCTGTACCACGTGCTGCCGTCCACCTGCTCCTTCCACACTGACTGTGCCACAGTGGCCCAGCAGAGGCTCCAGGGGGCTCCCGATCACTAAAGGAAGGGGAGGAGGAAGAGGAGGAAGAGAGGTAAGTTCAAAGAGAGGAGGAAGGGGGTAAGTCCATGAAGAATGGACCTCCAACCTCCAAGCCATCATGTGGAAGACACAACAGTGGGACTTGAGAGGGAGTAGGTGGATACCAGGCTCAAGACTGAAGTATCAAAATAAATGAGACTGAGTTGTAACTAACAAAATGGACTGTTCTCATAACCAAAAGGGACAGGAAAGTTAGAGGAGCTGGCCAACTCTCTGTTAGGGGAGTTACTTCCCAGCAGGAAAAGTGGGTCAACACAGCCTAGTTGAAAGAGCTGTTATTGGATACATAGAAAATGGTTTCATTTATATACCCAGAACATGTTGAGATGCCCCAATAAATTTGTTCCATAAGATAAACACTTTGGATGGAATTTTAATGTTTTCTCATTTCTAATGCTTTTCTTCTAAGGGATTCTGAAGGCTACATGCCAATATTTTCCCCGTTCTGCAAATCAGCACGCAGAGAGAGAGCAGTGTTGGTTATCAAAGGGACTCTGGATCTATCTGCAGCCTTCTGTCTTCTACTCATATCACAAGGCAGCTGACTGCCTCTCAGACCCAAATGTGATCCACTTCTAATTGGGAACAGAACTTTTCAATGCTTGAGCCCAAAACAAATTAAAAAGTAGAAGGAGGAGGAGGAGAAGGAGATGGAAAAAGTTTTGCTTTTTCCCTAATTTGAGAATCTGTGATTTCTCACTGGATTTTATCAGTACCAAGATTTTTGTTTTGTTTTGTGGGTTTTTTTAATGTCTCTTTTCTTTTTTTTTTAATTTTCACAGTTCTCTATTCAAGACTAAATTTGTCTGTTTTAAAAAATCCATCTGGCTTTTGTGTTATAGAAGCCCACACAAGCCTGCACCAACCGTTCTAGAAGCGACAAAGAGTTATCAAATGGACCGAGTTTCAAATGAAGGGACAGCAAGCTAATTAAGGGATGAGTTTCTTAATAAGGAAAAAGGCACAGTGGAGAGTTGAATGATGCCAAAACACATGAAAGTTTCAAGACTAAAACTGTTTGTGAGGGAAAAAAACAGCAGAAATGAGTTGGCCAATTTTTTAGGCCCTACACTCAAAATAAATACATCTATTCCCATTTGTATCAACAGACGAATGTAAATATCACTCAGAAAATCTCAAACTAACATTAACATTAGAATGAAATATAAATAATTCTGAATATAAAGACCAAGTTCAAGACATACCAAAATATAATAAAGCTAGAAATAGCATTGCCTCACATTTATTGTTAAGAAAATGTCCCTGGTTTTCTTCAGAAACTGTATTTTTCTGCCTCAATCATACTTAGACTTCCCTTTTACAGGCTATGCTGAACAGTTTAATCTTAACCAACAACTGAATAATGTCCAAGAAAATAAAACTTTTGCAAGGAAATCATTTTGTTCAAATGATTCTGGTACAAATGAAGTTCATTGTTTGAGGGGCTTTATTTTTAATGTTTCACATCAATGTTGATGGACAAGAAAGAAAAAATAACTCACAAAAGATCAATATTTAAAGATCAATATTTTCCCATTTATTGAAAGCTTGTAGATTTCAAATGTATATATTATATTCCTGCCATACTTCCATGATCTTGGGGTAGGGAGGAGGTTAAAGAGGTTTGAAAGCTTTTTTTAAACTTTGCCTCAAATGTGTTTAAGAAGCTGCTTTATCACATTACACCTCAGTTCACTCAGAACAAGAAAACTATTGATATATATCTACAGCAAGCTCTGCATGCCTCTAGGAACTGAATTAGGCATCCATTTATAAGATGTTTCTTTGAATTTCATAAAAAATGGCATGTGATAATTGTGAGATGCCCCAAAGTGAAATCAGGGTGTCATTATGTTGGAGCATTTCCTTTGGTTGAACTAAAGATAAACAAGCAGCCCCTTCACAATCCCTCACTTTTCTGAAAGTGGATTTCCTAGAGAGAAAATCAAATTGTTGAAAACTGTAGAAATGGAGAGAAGACAAGGAGATGGGTGGAGAATTTTGAAGAGGGCAAGAGACCAGACAAGCTCAAAAAGCTCAGTTACTGTCCTGTTAAAATATAACCCACAGAATGTTACACCATAGCATCCTTCACAGCCATCTGCTTCTGCCATTATCTTTGATTCCCACAAACAGATTTCAAAAGTCGAATCTGGCCCTCAGTGAGTTTAGGAACATTTAGCAGGATTTTCTGGATGGGATCAGAAAAGCCACTAATTAACTCACCATTCCTCCCTTCAGAAACAATGTATGTCTTAGCCTTTCAGTTAAGACATAGCATGGTCTTGTAATTCCCGTGTTTTTTTCACATCCTTCACAGGACCTAGAAGAGAATTTGAATACACCTATTATGCATTCCCATCTCTTTCTCTGCATCTTCTTTTCCATCCCTCCTGACCAGGCCTACCGAACATCACATCATCTTTCCACATTTGGTTTATAGCAATAGCCACCTACTGATTTCCTGTCCTCCACTCTGGGTTCCCTCCAATCTGTTCTCCACAGCCAGAGTGAACTTTATCAAAAGTAAATCAGAGCAGGCACTCCCCTTTTTGAAACCTTCCAATGGCCTGACATCATATTCTGGGGAAAAATCCCAACTCAATGTATTAGCTGCTAAGCCATTATATGGCAGTCAGCTGTTGCTGCATAACAAATGAACACAAACTCAGTGGCATAACATAACAATCTCTCTTGTGTCAATGGGATTTTGCTGACATCAGCCAGATGGGTGTCTGTGAGTTGACTGGGATTCTACTTCATGTACCTTTCATTCTCATGAAGTTTACGCTGTCGTTGTTTTTAATTTGCAGCCAAACACAATCTGGGAGTGGACCTAATTGATTAGGCAGAGCATATACTATGCCTAGAGCCCACAGCACTTTCAGAGGTCCACAGAGTCATTTTAATCTTACTCTAAAATTAGAAGAAAAAATTAAATATGATAATAATGAATATACAATAATGAATCCACTAGTATTTTTGTTTTAGACCAACACAGTTATAAAATACCATTCTGAATCGTATTTTATAGATAATATAGCCCTTCAAGGTAAAAGCACCTGGGGTCACAAAAGCCATGATGCAAACTTCTACGATCCTAGGTAGTCAAACTAGAGCTCAGGCTTTGAGAACTGATTATTGGTCCTGTTTTTTTCACTTCGGTAAACCATGGAGATTCATGAAATTTCTATTTTGTCTCTAAAAATACAGGGAGCTAACTGGTAAGAGTTTCATTTCCCCTCTCTGGAAAGGGGATACCTCAAAAACTGGAGGACTGCTCTCTGCCTTCATTAGCTTACTCTACCCTTGACACTTGGATGTTTTCCTCTATCTAGCAGGCACCCGGTTCATAATCAATATTGTCCCACAGTTGGTCTGTTACTGTGAGGTACTCATCATGAACTCATAACCATGCACTGTTAATACAAGGTAGCTATGTGGAGAGTTACTTTAGTCCTTTGCCACGAGCGGTGGAAGACTCTTTCCTGCAAGAGTTTATGCTATTTTCCAGGCAGAGTGTTTTCTCACTTTATTTATGTACAAGTCCTCTTTAAATTTTATTTACATGGGGGACCCAGCCACATTGTTAATTTTCTTAGGTTTGTAGAAATCTAATGCTAGCCAGATATCATGAGACTCAGTGGCACACAAAAATGGAAGTTGCTGTTTGAAGGGGTGAGGCAAAACTATCCTTTACCATTCAAGATAATTAGATTCAGTTTAAAAGAACTTTCTTTATCTGCCATAATTTTGTCCTTCCCCCAGGAATAAATGTACTTTGTAACCATGTAAATTTTTTTACTTATTTCATCCTTTTTTCAAGAAGCTGTGCAAGTTTTTAGATCAGTGCATAGAGTATATTCCAAAGTTCATTTGTCTTGTGAAACTCTGAATTGGCTTTGCAATTTTAAAATTGTTTTGACATAAGTCTTTATTTTTTAATAGGTAGTTCATTTCCTGTTTCTGTGTGCCTCTTAATGACTGTGTGAGAGTTTGGATTACTTTTCCTCTCCGGCCCCCAAACCACAAATGGGAAAAACTGCAGTCTTGGAAGGGCCACGTAAGCTACCTAAATATTTTCACAGGTCTCTGATTTTTTTTTTTTTTTTTAGCTGAACTGGGAGAGAAACTTTCATGCATTTTTACCCTTCTGGAATGTAGAATTCATTTAATATCTTCTCTATTTATACCTATTCCTTGGTATTCAGTATCCCTAATACCCACCGGGCTCCATAAAAATATAGCTTTTCAAGCTCTCCTCTTTGAGGGACTCCAAGGGTCTTGTTGCCGAAGAACTGAAAAAATACTCCCTCTTCCTCAGTTTTCTGTTTGAATTATTATGCTTAAAGTGTCCTAAGCTTGAGCCAGTCACCTATTCCTGCCGTTCATTACACTTCTGAAGGTGATACTGAGACACATCTTCAAACAATGTGAAAAGTGTGAATGTGTTAGTCACTCTGTCACAGCCGACTCTTTGCGACCCCAGGGGCTGTAGCCCATCAGGCTCCTCTGTTCGTGGGATTCTCCAGGCAAGAACACTGGAGTGGGTTGCCATCCTCTTCTCCAGAGGATCTTCCTGACCCAGGGATCGAACCTAGGTCTCCCGAATTGCAGGAAGATTCTTTACAGTCTGAGTCACCAGGAAAGCCTCCGAACAATGTGAAGGGACACTTGGGAATGCCTTTGGAGCAACCTGGTTGGGAGCACAGGAGGTCCAGCTGGGCTAACTCCCCCAAGAGTCACCTGGAGAACAGGCTTATACTGAGTAAGGGGGCCACTCCCTCTCAGCTGTCTCCCTGTCTCACTTCTAGGTGGAGACCCCTGATTTCCCTTGGGGTGGTCTAAGGTAGTGGTTCTCAAAGGCTGGCCTCTGGACCAGCAGCATCAATATCACCTGAGAACTTGCTGGAAGTGCACAATATCGGGCCCCACCCCAGGACTCCAGAACTGGAAATTCTAGGGTTGGTACCCAGTGACCTGTGTCTTAACAGCCCTTCCCAGTGACTGCGATGCTCATGTCTGAGAACAACTGGACTAAGACCTGTTGTTTTTTTT
The DNA here is from genome assembly GCA_007570785.1 of Antilocapra americana. NCBI lineage: Eukaryota > Metazoa > Chordata > Mammalia > Artiodactyla > Antilocapridae > Antilocapra > Antilocapra americana. The sequence continues at coordinate 6,931,865 of ML661903.1, read as the reverse complement.
AAAAACTAAAATTTACACAGAATCAATTTACTTAGCACCCCCAGAGCCTTTTTGAAATCTATGCTTCCTGGTCCATACTGGGTAGCTCTCCTTTCAATACTCAGCACCGCCTCTGCCCTTCTGGGTCACAGGCAGCGTTGGTAGAAGCGTGCACAGCCTGTTTCTCACTGCTTCTCCGAGTTCCTGTCTGCACTTCCATCCTTTACATTTCTGTCTGTGTACCATTCACGCCAGAAATGTTTCCTTGAGCTTTTAATCCCTTCTCACTCTAGGATATCAGGCGGCTAAAACGGAAATGTCTATTCTTCCCAAGACGACTTGAATTTTAACACAATGTCTTAAAGCCCCGATAACCATCATTATCGTCTGCAGTGGTCAGGCTATCTGAGTTCTATGGCACTGACGAACAAGCCTCTCATCTCAGGGGTTTACCGTCATGAGGGGCTATGACCAGTCACACTGGATGTCCAGCGAGAATCAGTGGGGAAAGGACCATCTGCGGAGGGAGGTGGACTGCGCGAGGGAGCCCCGCCGGCGGTGACTGGAGGCGAACTGCAAGTGTGGCCGAGGAGAAGAGCGCGGCAGAGCACAGACGGGGACGTGGCGTCCCTTCCTGTGTCGCTGGCCAAACCCACCGCCGTGGCCAAGCCCGACCTCAACGCGACCCTGAGGTTCAGTCATCCTCCCGGAAGAAGAAAGGGCTGTGGCGGAACCGTGACGCCGTCTTAGTCCACCCACCAAAGGACGGACGGCGGGCGGAGAGGTTCAGACTCCAGGCTGGGCAGCGGGGGCAGCCTCTGGGTGTGCACGCCTGTGGCTGTGCACCTGGAGGGTGGGTCCGAGACGGAGGGGACTTCCCAGAAGCAGGCTGCTTCGCCAGGGTCCTCCAGCGCTGGTCCTGGCGACCGCCGTCTGGAGGAAACGGGAGGCCGGCTTGGATGGCGTGCCATCTGAGGGCTGGCAACTGTGCCAGAGCGCCTCCACGCATCTTCTCCCGACATCCTCACCTCGGGCTGGAGAGAAAGGAGCTAGCCTTCTACGGACAAAAAAGAAAAGCAAAGAGCCAAGATTCAGAACAATCTGAAACTCGCCCATCTGGACACGGGACGCGGTAGACCTGGGCTGCTGACTTCACGGGCAGCCACAAAGCTTGATCTGCTACCAGAAAGATAAAGGCTGAAGGAAAGACGTCGCTCTCTCAGGTGGCAAAGGAGAGCAGCTTTTCCGTCACTGAGCCCGGTGCTTCTGGGACAGAATCAGCCTCTAGTAGTGGGACAGGCGTCCCTCTCAAGCCAGTGTGATTTGTGCTCTCAAACTGAAATGATTTCCCCACTGAGGACACAAGTGTTCCGGATTTTAATTAGAGGAGCAGTTCTTCAAATAAATGCAGAGGAAACTGTTGTTTTTATTGATGACTATCAAGAAATCCGCTGAAGGGACTTCCCTGGTGGTCCAGTGGTTAAGACGCCAAGCTTTCAGTGCAGGGAGGGCATCAGTTCCATCCCTGGTTGGGGATCTAAAATCCCATGTGGTATGCAGCGCAGCCAAAATGTTTAAAAAAATTTTTTAAATCGGACTTCTCTGGTCAAGGGGTTAAGACTCCGTGCTTCCACAGCAGAGGCCACAGGTTCCACGGGGAAGTTCCACATGTTGTGCCAGGGGGGCCAAAAAAAGAAAAGAAATCCACAGAAATCTCGAGTGTCCCTAGATAAATGAAATAAATAAACTAGTTTAATGAAACTGGCAACTCCACCTTTTTAGTAAAGAATACTTCATATCTTCTTGCAGGAAGTCCTTGGGTTTACATCATGAATGGTATGTGGAAAGAAAATCTCATCTCTCTGGCTACATTTCAACTTCTAAACCCCTGAATCATAAGCACCCATAATGCATGTTAGAAGGTATCCCTGGTGGAGAAACTAGGAGGGGAAAACGTCCGGGGAGCAGAACAGAAAGCATCCTGCAAAGTGGGTAACAAGCAGAAAACTTCGTCAACACAGGCTCCAAAAGTGCTTACCTTGCTCAGAGAGGGCACTAAGGCCCTTGGTGCAAACACATCCTGAAGTTATGTCGACGCACTGCTCACTCAGCAGCTCCATCAGCAGGGAGCCAGCTGACTTCAAACACCCCCCAAGAACACCATGAACTAATAACCACAGTGCTGTCCAGGGTCAGCCCCCAAACACCCCAGGACAGAAGCACTCAAAGCCCAAGAAGGATGTGATCTTTCAAAGCATTTTGCAAAGGTCCAAACTCTTCTAAGTGACCACTAAATATTGGTTGTTCTGTTATCCTCAAACTGTCACAATTATAAAACAGGCAGCCTCGAAGAAATTTGCTGGCTTTTGTGATCAAATCCATTAGAGGTACTTTGGCAAAGGATGAGATCTTCCTAGCTGATAACAAATGCCACAATAATATAGAATGGGGTATCAACAAACCACCATTTGTTTTCCTTCCAACCTCAGGAGGGACTTGGGTTAAAATAACATCAACTTGGAAGCACTCATGTATATGGAACTAGCATAAATTAATCTCTAGCCCAACTGCCTATAATATAATCACTTGCTGTATAAATTCTATTGAAATGATAAATCTAGCCTGACTTTAATTACTAGGGTATCTTTCTGTATTTTCAGTAACACACATACATAAATCCTAAAATCCAACAAATAATAAAGCAAAAACAGCTGAATGCACATAGAGTTTTAGGGAATACTTGAAACTGGCTGATGATCCTATCATTAGCCTGTTAAAATACACCAGCTCATCCTATAATTTTCCCTTTACTGTGCTTTAGACTCTCTCTTCTTTCCAACAATGATGCTGAACACATTCATATATCACATGCATTATATCTCTCCATGTTTTCCAGATGGTATTTGATAAAATGGAAACAAAAGAAAGGCAGAGGGAAAAAAAATAGATGTTTTCTACTTTGGATCTTGAAACAGTTTCTCCTTTGGTAGAGGAAAATATGAACTAACCCATCCAGGGCTAATGGAAAAGCTCAAGAAATATGGTTCATCTAGAGGTGACATCTTCTGGACTCAGTGGTTCGGGCCACTCTGGTCTTCATCTAGGCTCTGCAAACCAAGGGCAAAGGTTTGTTTAGCTCACGTATAAGCTATTACCGGTTTAGGCTGGAAGGAAATCGGGAAGACTTGAGGTGAGTGATTTAGGCGTAAAAAGACTCATCTCAGTATTTCCACAGTTACAGTAATTCTGATGTTTTAAAGTTAGCATTGATAGACTCCAAGACCTTTAATATATAAAATTGCCAATGTCAAATGCATCAAAAATATTTTAACAGGTCACTTGAGAAGTAAAAATACCAAGTTAGAACATGACTTTTCCAATGCTACCTATAAAGATTCAATTTTTGTGTAGGAGATAACTCTGAGATGATCATTATTTTTCTTTCAAGAACTCTAGATATAAATACTTATGTGTTTAGGTTTTTTTTTTTTTTTTAAGAAAAACACACCAAATTTCAAAGAAATAAATTACATGGATGGTAGGGAAGATAAATCATTTTGAAGAAGCAATAAATTTTGTGCATAATCAGTTTCTCTCATTTTCAAATGATTACTGCCATTTTGTCTAATTCGGCCCCGGAGGATAAGTTCATAAGTTTATAAACAGCCATCGTGGACACAAATATTTGCCCATTTACTCTGCATTTGGTCTCAGGGCTTGTCCTGATGGTCAGGGAGGAGCGTATCAGGGGCCCTCTGGAATCCTGACTCTGGGTGTAATCTGGCTATGCCCTCCAGTAAGGACATTTGGCTTATTGATTTCAACCTTTTGGCCCAAACAATGCCTCCTCACGTCACTTTTCTTCTCAGACAAATACCCAAGGAGCGGTGAAGGGCCCCTGTTCTGGTGAAGGGAGCAGTGACTGGGACTCTCCAGCTTTGCCTGAATCCTTTTATCCAAACCTTCCCTGTGAGCCCCACTGTCCAGCCCTCCCCCAGAGACACCAAGGAACGTGAAGCCTGGATTCAGACGTCTGTGCATCACATAAAAGCAACACAACATACAAGAGTTACAGAGACAGGTGGAGCCTTGATTCTGTCATCTGAAAAATGGGATAACAATTCGTACCTGACAGGGTTCTTCCAAACCCTTCATGGGGTAAGGTACAAGGTAAGAAGGATCTGGCATGGGAAAGATGTGCAGCAAACTCAGCTTGCTTTCTTTTAGTCAATGACAGATAGTTTTCCCACTAAGCCCGCTTTCTCCTTGACTCTCCTAATCTCTTTCAGGCTCTTCTGAAAAATGTTCACAAGCAACACCCGGCATCACGTGGCGTCAGAGCTGGGAGAGTCCCGAGACGGCATGCAGTCTGGCTGGGCTTTTGGCTGTGTGTCTGCCCCCTCCACACACCTCATTTTTGGAGTGTCGAACCAGTGATCTAAATGCATTTCATAATCTGAATAACCTCAGACATGAGCTGAGGAAAGGAGCACGGCCCATCAGCACAACCTTCCCTTGTGGTTTCTGAGAGGGGAGCTGGTATTCACAAAATACCTGCCACGTGCCAGGCGCTTAAGCTTCGCCATCCTGTTAGCCACCACAACACCTTTATAAGAAAGGTTGCCTAGCTCCCATTGTTCTGCTGCAATTTATACCTGATCACAGTGGTCACACGCTCAGTTAATGACAGAGCCAGATTCAAACCCACATTTATATGACCCAAAGCCTGTGTTCTTTTGGGAGACCTTATGGAGAGCAAGGGGCTTCCCTGGTAGCTCAGCTGGTAAAAAATCCGCCTGAAATGCAGGAGACCCCAGTTCAATTCCTGGGTCGGGAAGACCCCCTGGAGAAGGGATAGGCTACTTCAGTATCTTGGACTTCCCTGGCGGCTCAGACAGTAAAGAATCTACCTGCAATGCAGGAGAACTGGGTTGGATCCCTAGATAGGGGAACATCCCCTGGAGGAGGGCATGGTAACCCGCTCCAGTATTCTTGCCAGGAGAATCCCCATGGACAGAGGAGCCTGGTGGGCTATAGTCCATGGGGTCACAAAGAATTGGACGTGACCTAGTGATTAAACACAGCACAGCACATGGCAGAGCAGTGACAAAAGCCACAACCATGAGGGGTGTAACGATGAGCCTAGAAACAGAATTGATGCTTTGAACTGTGGTGCTGGAGGAGACTGGAGAGTCCCTTGGACAGCAAGGAGGTTAAACCAGCCCATCCTAAAGGAGCTCAGACCTGAATATTCGTTGGAAGGACTGATGCTGACGCTGAAACTGCAATAGTTTGACCGCCTCATGTGAACAGCTGACTCATTTGAAAAGACCCTGATGCTGGGAAAGAGTGAGGGCAAGACGAGAAGGGGACGACAGAGGATGAGATGGTTGGATGGCATCACCGACTCAGTGGGCATGAGTTTGAGCAAACTCTGGGAGTTTGTGATGGACACGGAGGCCTGGCGTGCTGCAGTCCATTGGGGTCTCAAAGAGTGGGACACGACTGAGCAACTGAACTGAACTGAACTGAGGAACAGAGAGGGAAGTAAAGATTCTAAATTAACAAAGGCAGCAACTGCTAGACATAAGCACGTGGGCAGCCGTCTTGGCATCTGCTGATTCATTACTGTAGGAAGTTCCAGAAAGCATTGGAGAGCATGGGATCCTTATCAGGAACCACACCATCCATTGGGTGGAAAACAGATCTTGAACTTTGCTAACCCTGAACAGAATACAAAGGTAACAAAAAGAATAAACACAAACCCGTGAGACTTGAGAAAGGACATTTGCAGAACTGAATCCAGATTGGTTTGGACGAAGGGCATATGCCTGGTGCTGAGCTCCTCTTAATGGAGTCGGATCAATGCTCTTATTTCTACGGTGTGGAGAGAAGAAAATGAAATGCTTTTTAAAAGCCCTTTGAAAATGAAAAGGTTTATAAAATGTACTGATTCATCAATAGATTGAAGAGATCCCTAGTTTGGAAACTGGGGACTTGAGGCTCAGGGCCAGCCTTGCCTCTAGCTAGCTAGGTAACCTTAGCCACGCACTCTGGCTTCCCAGGCGGTTGCACCGGTGAAGAATCTGCCTGCCAATGCAGGAGACGCTCAAGAGACACAGGTTCAGTCCCCAGGCCGGGAAGATCCCCTAGAGAAGGAAATGGCAACCCACTCCAGTATTCCTGCCTGGAAAATTCCATGAACAGAGCAGCCTGGTGGGCTACAGTCCAGGGAATCACAAGTGTCAGACACGACTGAACACGCACTCAGGAGGGTTGTGCACTCAATTCTACAGTCCTCAGTTTCACTAACAGAAAAATTAAGAGTCCCTTAACATTTTGTAGGCTTGCCTGGTGGCTCAGAGATGGTAAAGCGTCTGCCTGCAATGTAGGAGACCCGGGCTGGATCCCTGGGTCAGAAAGATACTCTGCAAAAGGAAATGGCAACCCACTCCAGTATTCCTGCCTAGAAAATCCCATGGACAGAGGAGCCTTGTATACTACAGTCCATGGGGTTGCAAAGAGTCGGACATGACTGAGTGACATCACTTTCCTTTTTCCTTTAACATTTTGTAAAATTTTGTCCCAGTTACTCATGTTACTGCTCCGATCATTCCCTGCCCCCTCTAAGATGTACACACCTCAGGAATTCAGTGCTCCTGGATTCTGGGGTGATTGAAAGCCAGAGCTGAGGTTTGTTCCCTCAGCATTGTTCCAGGGAAATTCTAAATTTGCACACTGTACAGAATCAGGAGCGAGCGCGCACACAAGGACATATGGCATCAGACGAAACTTGCTAACCTTTAAAAAGATTCCAGTCTGGCTACCCCAGCAGTCTAGTGGCAGGGGTCTGTGCCCAGAGGAGTCGAGACAGGTGAAGAACTCCCCCGGCTGCACCGCCTAAACCCTGTCGACTCAGCAGCTTCGCCCCCTGCCAGGCAAGGAGCAGCCACGTGGCTTTCTAGTAACCGCCCCGCCCCCAGAGGTCTCCCAGCAACAAGCCCCTGGAGGAAGCCCTTGCTTTCTGTTGTTCCAGGACTGTCAGGGACCAAGGAGCCTTGGTGAAAATTGGGGACCTAAAAGAACCCCAGGTCAGAATTTGAAGCAGACTTATTTTCTTTGTCTAGAAGAGTCTTGGTCTGTTGGTGGATTTGAATGGTTTCTATGGAGTCAGGTGACTGATAAACAGGTCAGAAACCCTGTACCTAAATGAGCATCTTTCTCTGCAGAGTGCATCCCTCCAGAGTCTGTCCACTTCCAATAAGCAAAACCTTTTCGGAATTTGCCTTCACGGGAGAATCCACTTTAAAAAAAAAAATGGATTCTCCAGCCAGCCAGACTGAATTTGTGTTATGGATTGCATTTTGTCCCTACTCATCACTCCTAATCCCCAGAAACTGCAGATGAGATATCATCTTATTTGGAAATAGTCTTTGTAGATGCAATCAGGTTAAGATGAAATCTTTGTGGTAAGCTGTGCCATCACTTTAGTCCTGTCTGACTTTGGACTGGAACCCACCAGGCTCCTCTGTCCATGGGATTCTCCAGGCAAGAATACTGGAATGGAATCCCCTCCTCCAGGGGATCTTCCCTACTCAGGGATCCAACCCTCATCTTTCATGTCTCCTGCACTGGCAGGTGGGTTGTTTACCACTAGGAAGCATGAAGTGATGTGGGTGGGCTTAATCTGAGTGATGTCGTGATCAGAAGAGGCAGGTTGGACACAGACACATCAGGGATGCTGTGTGAAGATACGGAGACTTGTAGGTACCGAGGTAAGAAGGCTGTGGGAAGATGGAGATGGAGACTGGAGTTGTGCAGCTGCAGTCCAGGGAACTCCCAGGGCCCCAGAAACTGGGAACGGCAAGAAAGAATACTTTCCTAAAGTCTTCAGATGGAAGACAGCCTGGTGACACCTTGATTTCAGACTCCTTGGTTAAAACCAAGGAGGTTTAAACCTCCAGGACTGTAAGACAGTAACGGTTGCTGTTTTAAGCCTCCCAGTTCATCATACTTCCTTCTGGCAGTCTTAGGAAACTCATACAGTTTCTTTCTCAGTTTCACCAAGTACTAGTTGTGTGACCTCGGGACAAGTTCCCTAACTGGTCTGGCACTCAGTAGTCTCATCTGTAAAATGGGAATAATGCCAGACAGGCTAGCACCTGCTTCACAGAATCCGCATGGAAATGAAGTAGTAACATCAGTTAATTCACTTAACTTAATTCAACAATGACAATGCTTGTCACATAGTAACGGCTTATATACGTGTGGGCAGTGATGATGGTGATAATAATGATGATGAGCTTAAACTGTGCCCTTTTAAACTATCATCCATGATGATAAATCTTTACTCTCTAAACCCAAAAAGGCACTTCAAGCTGAAGTTGTGAATAAGGTGGGCCACCAGACTAAATTATATTGTTTTAAAACAGAAATATGATCTGACTTTTAAATAGTACATGTGGGTGTTTAAGCAGTGCAGGCACTGGAAAAGCCCTAGGTGGTAATAAATGCCAGTCACAGTGGCAGGTCACCAAGGGTTTGGTTTGAAGAAAGAGGCAGATACGCTGGGGAAATGTGCTGTCATGAATGACACACCCACGCATGACCCCACTTCTGAGTCCACAGACAGGTCGAATTACAGCTTCCAGCCCAGTGTTAAAAAAGAGCAGAGGCTGAATGTCGGGGACACCTTTGCACACCACCTGCATTTTGGGCAAACGTTCCTTGTCTCCCGTGTCTGGTGTCGCTGAAGGGCCTAGGAAAATGTGGAGGCCCTGCAGGTTTAGATATGTGTATGAGCAAGACAAGAAGATATTTTATTTTAGGCACACAACATTCCTTGCTGGTGAGAAAGCGTTATTTTAACTTTGGCAAGTTCTTTTCTGATCGTTTCTGTAAATGAAAACCCAGGTATGATTACATCTATTACCTGCTTTGTCCAAGTGCTTAGAAAGGGGAAAAGATGGTATCTTCCTGAAGAAGAAATCTTATACTGCAATAAACACTTCCTTTAAGGCTGCTTAGTGGTGGAAATGTCTTCCACGTAGAGGGTCTGTCAAAGTGTTAGTCGATCAGTCGTGTCCGACTCTTTGCAACGCCATGGACTATAGTCTACCAGGCTCCTCTGTCAGTGGAATTCTCCAGGCAAGAATACTGGAGTGGGTTGCCATTCCCTTCTCCAGAGGATCTCCCTGACCCAGGGATCAAACCCAGGCCTCTTACATTGCAGGCAGATTCTAGAGGGTCTAGAAAAACCATCTTTTCTAAAGTCATCTTACGTGTTAGAGGAGCTTCCTGGTCATCCTATTTAGAGTCATGGGCTGACCCTTCATAGCAGGTAAAACTGTAGTTGACTTTCAACTAAGGATAGGGAATCAAAAGCTTGAAATGCTCCCCAAGCTCAACCAGCAAATTATGATCCAATAATGAATCCTCACTTATGAGCACTTGCTCCATGCCTGGCCCTAAGCTGTGAGTGGTATGGTTCAGTTTTTGTGCTTTAGAGAGAAAAGTAAAATATGGACTGAGCACAAATTATGTCGTGGTCCACCGTTAATCCTTTCAATACACATTGTTTAGTGTCCTTCTTGCTACATGAACACGGATTATTATTCCTATTTTATAGGTAGAAACGTAATGCAATGGGATGCAGAAAAAAATAACTAACTTGCGTCCCTGCATAGCAAGATTCAGGATTTGCCTACCAGTCTTCACTCTCCAAAGTCTTAGACCTTCCCACAGCTCTGTACTGTCCCATCCTTTTGGTTACCCAAGACTTACACTTTGAGAAAATACATAATAGGATGTAATGAGGGGTCAAAATACCAAATTCCACCTTTTAAATGCCAAAGAATTTGATAGAGAGTGATCTGTTGGTTGGAGGAAGTGAGAAAGGCACATGACTTTGACAGAACTCTGTTTCTCTGTCTAATATCCGGCGACAGATCCTTCACTCGCTTCCCCTGTCAGCAGAAGGAAAACAATATGCATTCATTTCAAATGCTTGAGATTCTAAGATAAATCATGGAGCAATTCAGAGAATGGAGCATCCTCCCTAAATGTTTACTGTCTGCATGCTAAAAACTGTCTGGGCCAGAGGGTTTCCATCTGGTTATATCCTGAGATAAAAGACAATGTTAGAAATAGTAACAGAGACAAGACTCAGTACATATGAAGAGTCATAGACGCTGGACTTCCAGGGGTAACCAGAAACGTTGCTATTGAGTTCTTTTATTCATGGATGTGTCCATTTAACCATTTATTCATTCATTTAAATATTTAAGTATTAAATATTCCAAAAACTTCTATATAATATATATAACTTCTATTGTAGAACTATATAACTTCTATTATAATCTTTTGTCATTATTTTCTCTCTTTAAGAGTATTTTGAAATCTGCTATTATTCTTGGAAGACCTGTTGTCTGATTGTTAAAAATATTGGTTCGGAATATACAAACAGCGAGACTTCTATTGTTACACAACTCCTCTATGAGCCACCAAGTATGGAATCCAGGTTTGCAGTAATATATTCTTAGAAAGATTTATATTGAAGGAAAAACTCAGTCCTCTCTCTTCTTAATCTCCATCAATTCTCCCTAAGGCCCTTGACTCTAAGAAAAAAGGTTCATTTAATTTCTCTAGAAGAGTACCATTCAAATCTATAAAAATTTCATAGTCAGTAGATTTAATAAAGAAGCACTCCACACTTGAGAAAAAAGCTGAATTAGAAGACTTTGAACAGTTGCTTCTTGAGGCTTGTTTGCTATTAGTTTAATCACAAAGACCACATGAAAACTGTGATTCTCTGGAACGAAGCCTAGCCACTAAGATGAGAAATGTGGCAGTTACACCTTGGAACCGCATTAGGGTATCAGAGCAGGGGAAGGGCGGCTGCTGCAAAAGGAATAATCCCTGCTTACCTGCCAATCTTAGGTAATTGTTAGTAGATTCCTAAAAGTCACAAGGCAGGAATCACTCCTATTTTTAGATGAGCTTATTAAAATAGTTTGTTTGGGCTTCACTTCAATGTACTAAATACAAGCAGCCAAGTACTTCCTAGATCTGGCAAGAAAAGATAGGCCATAACTTCATACACTCCAGAAATACGTCCTTGTTCATTTATTCATTCATATACTCATGCATCCATCAAGTACCTATTGAGTTTCTCTGATGTGCTATGGACTCTTTCTACATGAGAGATACATCAGGACATAAAATGCTCTCAGAACACATATGTTCTGACATTCTCAGTCACTCAGTTGTGTCTGACTCTTTATAACCCCATGGACTGTAGCCCGCCTACAGCAGGAGTTCCCCAAGCAAGAATACTGGAGTGGGTTGCCATTTCCTGCTCCAGGGGATCTTCCAGACCCAGGGATCGAACTCGCATCTCCTGCATTGGCAGGCAGATTCTTTACCACAGAGCCACCTGAGAATCCCAACATATACTCTGTTGGTGGCCAAAGAGTAGAGGGAAAACAGAGGCAATCAATAAACCAAAAAAGAAAGTGCACAGTCTTTTAGACAGTGGTTCGTGTTAGGAAGAAAAACAAAGGGAGGGAGTTTAGGGAGTGTCAGTGGTTGGTAGAGAGAGAATGAAGGGAAACCGCCATGGAAAAGGTCACATTTCCAAGGATCTGAAGGCAGGGAGGCGGTGGGACACACAGGGACGGTATGGGTGCATCAGGGGAGAGAGAATGACAAGAGAAAGCTCTGAGAAGGAACACGCCTGAGTGTGCTCGAGGCGTGGATGGAGGGCAGTGTGGCCCGAAGGGAGGGAGAGAGGAGGCAGAGCACGGGGGACGGGCCCTGCACCCGGCGGAGGGGAGCGCTCTTTCCTTCGGGTAAGATGGAAGCCAAGGGCTGGCCAGGGGCGGGCAGGGGCAGAGGTAAGAAACAGGAACACAGGATAACAGTGAAACTTTAATTACTGATAAGCAATATGATAAGAGGAACGATGGCTCCTGCCAAATGTACACATCTTCATGCCCAGGACTGTCTATGGAGTCTGTTACCTTATATGCCAAAAGGGAGTCTGCAGACATAATTACATTAAAGGTCTGGCAATAGGACCGTTATCTGGGATCAGCCAGGTGGGCCCAGGCTCATCACAAGGACTCTTGAGAAACAGAAGGGGAAGGCAGATGAGTTGGAAAAGCAGATGTGATGAGCCAAGTTGAGGTTCGAGTGATGTGATTATCACCCTTGAAGAGGAAGGAAGGCATCACAAGCCAAGGAGTTCAAGCTGCATCAATAAACTAGGAAAGCAGTGACTTCCCTGGTGGTCTAGTGATTAAGAATCCACCTGCCAGTGCAGGGGACTCGGGGTTCATCCCTGGCCTGGAAAGATCCCACACACCATGGGGCAACTGAGCTCATGCATCCCAACTACTGAGTCCGCAATCTAGAGAGGCCCTAGCTCTGCAAGGGCTACTAGAGAGGAGCTGCAACTAGAGAAACACTCGCTCTCAGCAGTGAATATCTAGCACAGTCAAAAATAAATCAATGAAAGATTTTTTTAAAAAGAAAAGACAAGGAAACATATTCTCCTAGAGCCTCCAGAAGGAACCCAATCTTGTTAAAACCTTGATTTTTAGCTGCTGATCTCCAGAACTGTAAGATAATAAATGTGTGTGGGGTTTTAAGTCACTAAATTTGCAGAAGCAACAGGAAAGCAATACAAAGGAATAATTGTTAGTATAAATATGTCCTGTGCAACTTTTGAGACAGTTATGCTAAAAAGAAATGCTCATTATTAGTCTGAAATTCAAATTTAACTGAGCATCCCCTATTCTAACCTATTGTGGGAGTTGAGAAATTTGACGCGCTCTGATTCTCATTACAAAAGAGTTACTCTGGCTCTAGTATTGAAGACAAGGGCAGGAAGGAAGACTAAGGAGTAGAGAGACCCACTGGGGGTGGGCAGCTGACCCAAACACCCAGATGGGACATGACAGTGGCCTGGGTCAGGATGGCAGTGGTAGAGGTGGCGGGTCCATCTGCATCTTATCGCTATGGAGATGGCTTCATCCTAGGATTCCCTTGTGCCCTGCACTCTTCTAGTAAGACCAGGCAGAATTCAGCCTTGCAATCAATTCATGTATCTCCAGTGATAGAAGCTCCCCACAGAAGAGAAGACTAGTCCCAGAAAACAGAAGCAACCCGCTGAACGTTCATGTGTACAAATCATGGCTCACCATTTTTATTCTTTGGCTACGACTCCAAACTCATGTAGCCTTTAGAAAGAAAACATCATTTAGAAAGAAGACCTAGAACATATTCATCTGCAGACGATATTCATCTTTCCAAAACGCAAAACTTTTTTTATTACAAAGACCAGGATTTCAGTGCACAGGTGGTTTCTTTGGCAGAGATACTTCCCAAATACTCATGAGTCTGATCCGTGGCAAGTCTTGCTGGCTTTCTCAGCTGGCTTGAAGAGCATCTCACTCCACTCTTTTCTATTCTTGGAGATCTTCCTTCTGATTTTTATGAAAGACTTAGGAATTTGCGTGTCTGAAGACCTAGAATATGAATTCTCTTATGTTGGCTACAGCTGTTCTTCTGGTCCATTTGGCTAGGAGAGTACACCGTGCATTTTTATTCACCGCTGCTTGTTAGTGAATCCATGCAAGTGGGTTATTGGAGACTGCTATCACCGGAATCCCCCCTGCCAAGGAAAAGTGAAGATGTGTATGAACGAAGTAACTGGGCGGACTAGGCGAGCACACCCAGGTTCCCAGGCATCAGCTTCACCAAGGTCTTGGTTCTCCCCATCTGGCTCAGACTTAGGTTTTCAGTGGGGCAAGCGGAAGTTCAATCTAATCTTGATCAATTTCTCAGCCAGAGAGACAGTGGCTATAAGAGAAATTAAAGTAATTCAAGTATTTTCTAGATGCTATTCTATTAAAGTGTGTTGCTCATTTTCACAGGAAGTTTTATACCAATTATTTGACAGATCAAAGAGACACAATCTCCACTATCATTTTTATAGAAAAAAAAATGTGCAGACAACTACAACAGCCCCTGATAGCTGAGGGTCTTCAACCTATCCTCTCTTCTCAGCTTTAGCTTTTCTTTCTTTTTGTTCCGGAAGATTTATCAATGGATTTTCAACTAATGAGTCCTTCTGGGGCATGTGCACATGTGTGGCGAGGTGACAAAGTCTGAAAAGGGTGCCTGCATCCGGCAGACTCTCCAGTGAGACAAGGTTATCTTACCGCGCAAGTCAGCAACAGTTTTTGAGCTCGTATGGGGCATTCTGTGAGGCAGCCCAAATAAAAGGGCACAGATCAAAGGGCAGGCATGCTTCTTTCCTCTCAGGGATGTGTGTTCGAACTGAAGAAGAGAATTATCAATAGATAGCAACCACTGGAAATGTGTGTAGGACAAGGCATAAATTCCAGTCTTTGAAAATGGGAACTGGATTGGACAGAGATCAGCACTGTGTGGAAAACAGGAAAGAGATGGAAAATAGAGATAAGATGGCTTGCAGTGTGAGGGGGCAGGCGGTACCCTTCAGATGTTCTTCTAAAGGCCCTCCATCGGGCACCTTCTGGAACTCAAGTCATTGAGTTAGCTGAATTTTCTCTGCATCGCTGCCTCTGAAAGATTGTATCTGGGATGAGCTAGGGGTCTCTGGGAAGTCTCACGTATGTACCGATCTTCCCTGGGGATGTTCTTGACTGTATCGACTCACAAATAACACCCCCATGGGGTCACATAAGAAGCCTGGTGGCGAGTCCTGAACTGGGGCTTTCTGACACAACCCTGGTGCTAACAATTTCATTTCAGTTTACTTAAAATCTTAAAAAAGGACCAAATGTTCATAGCACTTAACCACATACTAAAAAAGAAAAAAAAGCTTCCCTCTCTCAGGTCTGCAAAATATCACACACTGGCATTCTTTGTTTTCCTGATGCCTTTCTTTCTCAAAGTATGGGGGAAGCATGTGTCCGAGGCTGCAGCACTGGGGAGTCTCACCTCCTTTTAACGTGATCAAGACCAGTCCTGTGGAGAGCTGAATTAGGCCTTCACAGCCTGTCCATGCTGCTTAGATGCTGGTTGCTCCTCACCTCCTCCCTCACCCTCCCTCCATCATCCCATGAAGCCATCAAATGTGGACCAGATGGAAAAAAGAATCCTGACCGACCTCTGGCTTTACCTGAGACCCCCACCCCCGTGGGCCTCTCCTCCAGCCCCGCCCTGGCCCAGGCCGTCTTGTGAGTCGTGAAGTCCCATTTCAGGCCCGGGTCTGGTGGCTCTGTCCCCTCGTTTCCTGACCCCTTTACAACCTTGCACCTGCACAGTGTCCACACAGGAGGTTTAGATTAATAGCAGCCTCGAAGAGGATGGGCTGACCTCCCGGGTTTCTTCAATGAATTTTGAAGTTGTGAGGCTTTAAACCGTAACATATCCCCCTAGAAATGGTCTGCTCTCCAGAACATGTGAAAATGCTCACTGGAGAACAGCAGTTCTGTCTGTTTTCCTTTTTTTTAGGGAAAACCAAAGGTGTGGGTTAAAGGTCTCATATTTCAGGTTGAATATTGGAGAAAAGTAGGAGGCTTCTTTCCTGGGAGTTCTTAAAGATAGAGATTTTTTTTTTTAAGTTTTTTCTTTGCTTTCTATTTCTTTTAATTTCTTTTATACATCAGAGTATAATTGCTTTACAATGATGTGTTAGTTTCTGATGTACAACAACATGGATTAGCTCTATGTATACACAGATTCCCTTCCCTCCCTCCACCCCACACCCCATCCCATCCCCCTAGGCCATCACAGCGCTGAGCTCCCTGTGCTATGCAGTAGCTTCCCATTAGCTATCTGTTTTACGCATGGTAGTGTAGATATGTCAATGCTAGTCTCTCAATTTGTCCCACCCTCTCCTTCCTCAGCTATGTCCACAAGTCTGCGCTTTACTCATTTTTAAGTGACTCAGCTTCAAAGATAGAGTTTTAAGGATGTGCCAGGGAAACAAAATGCCCCAGTGTGCAGTACACCTTCACATCAATACTGCTCTGGTGCGGCAGGTTTACTATGTTAAAATGACTGTTAGATACAAAAATCTGGAAAAGACAAAAACATGGGGAAAAAGTTGTATGGAAGACCACACAATTCAATTTGCTACATTCATATGCAATTGTACTTCTGCTTCACTCACTGAGTTTAAGAGCCGGCTGCTAGGGAATCAGAGATCAACAAGAAGCAGCCCCTGCCTTGGCGGATGACCGGCAGCAATTCCAAATGTCTCTTGGGAGAGGAAAGCTGGAAAAGGCCTCTGAGATCTCATCCTATCTCTGAATTATACAGATGGAGATCGAGATGGGGAGAATTTAAGCCCCTTTGTGAGGGTACACAGATCCAGAAATTTAGCCTCTTAAATCCCACTCCTGGATCTTTCTAGAAAGTCCAATTTTGCTCATCAAAGACACAGGTGGGTAAAGTCAAGATGGCATGGATTAGAATGAAGGGGCCTCGATGTCCACCAGGCCCACCACTAGCCAGCTGTGCATAGCCACAGGTACGGGGTCAGTAGTTCTTCCCTGAAGACACGGATCACCTGGAGGGCTTATTAAATCTGCTCATAGTCAGACCTTTGTCCTGGAGATGCTGACTTAGTTGGTCTGGATGGAGGCCCAGACCTCCGTGGGGTCTTACATTCCGAAAACCTGCAGAAACACTGGCCAGATGAGGCCTAACCCTCCAACTATGAAAGCAAAAAGTAAATCAAAGATGAGGCAATACAAACATCAGCAAATGTGGCAAAACAAAGATTATTCAAGGTTCTTGCTTCTACACAAGCAAAGTGCTTACCAAACTCTTTTACTCTGACCACTATTCTTTGCCTGCTGATCTGATCAGCTTCTTCTGGTCTCTGAGGAAAATCCCTCCCAAATCATATACATGGAAGACTCCTAAAATTCATACTTCCAGTTACCTGCAGACCATAGAATGATTTTTTTTTCATACAAGGATTTTTCTCCATGCAAATTTGGGATATATCTGAGCATTTGGAAGGACCATACATTTATAGATTTGTATCTTGATAGTGAGACAAACGCATACATTACCACCAAATTTTACTTAGCACATAAAATAGGTTTGGGGGGGATTTTGTTATTATTGTTGAAACTTAAAAAGCAAAAAAATTGTACTTGTCCCTCTTCTTGTTTCCAAGATGAATTGCTAGAGTTTAAATATCCTATTCCGATGAACCAAACACTCCTAACAAGGAGTTAATTAAACACACACATCAGTGGATGAAAATCAGAAACATCAGTGTGGTCACAGATTTGTGACCACACCCAGGTCACAGGCTGGTGGCTAACATTAACTTATTAACTTGAGTTTTGCCAAAGAGGACGCCCCAGACTGAGGTTCTCACCGCAGTCTCCACCCTACGCTTCCCCTCCATGAGAGGGCTAGACAGATAGGACCCATTTAATAGTGATGGTGGGATAATCTATAAGCTTTGTTTTGTCTTCCCTTCCCTCTCTTGGAGTTGCAGGATTACAGACTCTGATATCCGATCTGAAAGAAGATCCGGCTGCTGACATCATTCTGGAAATGTCTTGGTCTAAAATATCTGACAAAGCCAAGCAATGAGCTGGACAGGAAAATCGGAGAGAAACCAGAGACTCGAGGAAGTCAAGCAAAACTAAATTTCTGGGGCCTCTAAGAATGTGTGTGTGAGAGTGTGTGTGTGTGTGTGTTTAGCTCTGAGCTTCTTCCTCTAGTTTACACGGCTCTAATTGTTCCTTCTTCCAACTGATAATCACCGACTCCTCTTGAGCGCTAAGTGCTAGATAATGAGGGGATTCTGTGAAGGTAGGCTGAAGAGTCATCTGTGCTCACACAGAGGTATGACTCCACTCGTCTCTCACACTTCCTCCTTTGCCACCTCGGCCTGGGGCTTAGAGCGGAGCAGCGAGGAAGGCACAAGGAGCAAGAACCCGGGAGCCTCTCCATTCCAGGGGCGCCCCTCACCCAGGGCGTAAATGGGTCCCGTCTCCCCGTCTGTAAAGGGGCAAACCCTTTCAACCATAAGAATCCATGATACCTACCATGATACAGAGAGGACTTTGGGGATTTCCCCGACAGCCCAGAGGTTGGGACTTCACCTTCCCAGGCGAGGGGGCGCAAGTTCAGTCCCTGGTCGAGGAGCTCGGGCCCCCCATGCCTCACGGCCAAAACACCAGAACACAAATAGCAGGGCAATGTGCAACAAATTCCACGAAGGCTAAAAACGTAAACATTAACGTTAAGGAAAAACGCAGGGAACTTTGTGAAGAACAATTAATGTGTCCAAAAATATAGGCAAAATATGGTCAATATCAGTTACTTTCTCAGGATAACTTTATAGCCATTTATGGGACTTGGGAAGAAAGAGATGTTTGGGTTTTTTTTCTTTGCTTCTTCTATCTTCTTCCCTTCCTTCTTTTTTTCTTTTCCTTTCTTGTGGGGGAAAAAAAAGAGGGTGGGAGTACCTTAATCTTGTCTTTTCACTGTTTTCTGAGGAAGGTCCTGATCCCTTGCTCCGGTGATACAGTTTTTACAGCACAAATCCCTCATTGGCCTCATGTACTGAAACACTTCAGAGACAAGACAAGTCTCCAGAAGCTGATTTTAGAATTCAAACCCCAAGCAGAAGTGGTGGATTTAAAATTCTGAGCCCAGCACAAACCTCTTCATTTTCAAGTTCATTTACCCTTGGCAACATGCAACCTCCTGTTTACTAAAAAGGAAAAAAAAGCTTTTAAAAGGCTCATTTAAAAGGCTGAGGAGCCTTTTGGGATCTCCGCAAGCTCTTTAAAAACATATTTTGATGATACAAGTGTAAACAAATCAAAAGCATATGGATTGAATTTCCTTTAAATTACACAGGATTTTTTAAATGATGGGAGGGTGGAAGTGTGTTTGGAAAAATATGTTTTTGGTTTCACTGACTCAGAAACAGGCAAATGAGCTGAAGCTTTTGACAGACCCCAAGTGATGGCAGGTTTGCCCATCATCTGTCTTTGAGGGTCTGTAGTCCTTCCCAAGGCTTCTTTGATTTCGTATTCAAAGAGATTTCCCTGAGCGCAGCCGCACAGAGAGGAAAGAGCGAAACTGCGCGCTGTGAGTTCTCTCTCTCCCTTGAGCAAAAGAGCATGGGGGTTGACAACGCAGAGTCCCCTTAGACCAGTCGCGAGAAGAAGTGGTCTCTTTATAAAATACAAGTTTATACAGGACTGGACAACCTGGACCCCGATACCAGTGTCAGCAGCCCCCAGGCTGGGAGCCACCCAAAGCCTTCACCCAACACTTTTCAAAGTACGCTCGAGAGTTACCTAGTCATCATGGTAACTTCCCCCCATCCCCACCTCACAACATGCCGGAAACGCGAGAGTCGACAACCTGGGCACAACCACCTCTGAAGGTTGCTGATGCCGGGATTTCAGAACAAGGGGATAAAGGCCAAGAATACGCAGACAGAATGAGGAATGGTTGTGACCTTACAAACACTAAGGCCGAAACACAAAGCAGAATGTCAGGATCTACCCATCCAAGCCAGTCCTAAAGGAAAATGTTTGGCCCTTCTTCTTCTTTCCTGTTTCCTATATCTGAATATACATGGTTCCAGAGTTGGAGCAATCCCAGAGAGCTTCTGGAAGATTCAAGAAGGTTTGGAGTGGGTTTGGAAGACCAAGGTCCTCTGAAGACCTTTTCAGTCATTAGCTTCATGGTCAACGGGGCATTAGAATTTACTTAAAGGCAAATGAGATTTATGCTTCCGTTTTCACAGAATTCTCTGAGAAAAACGAACTAGGTTGCTGTGAAGAAATTTGACTTTGGAAAGCTTAGTGGGAAACATGCAGTTACATGTTTAAAAGGAGAACTTTTAAAAGGAAACTTCAGGTCATTTTTTTCTTTTTGAGGAAAAATGACAAACATTCCTGGTGCCTCTCTTTCGACACACACTCAAATAGAGAAGTTAACATTACACCTCCTTCCTTTTTTTTCCTGCTTCAGAGGAGTGATGTGAGAAAGTACTTCAGAAAAATAAAGGGCTCTCTAGTAAAAATAGCTGTCAACCCCCACTTGAGTCTCAAGTCCTGGAGACTTCTGTCCCCTTGCGACAATGGCGGATGCCTAACCAGCGCATGATTTTAACAATTTGCACTGCTCAGGCAGCTGTCTGCCACGCCGACTCTTTATGAAATCCACCCACGGCATTTGACTCAACTACCTCCTGCAGCTGCAAATTCCACAGGTCAACCACACTCTGCATGGAAAAGTATTTCTTTGTATTCGTTCCAAATTTATTAGCCATTTGAACCATTCCTTTGAGTGACTTGTATATTTTTAAGTGTTCATATATCACCTTTTTAGGCCCAAGTCCCATTGGCCTGTATTTAATATGCAGCTCAGAATATTAGAGTCTGATGTTCAAAGGATCTGTTTAAAAGCCAGTCTGGCGTGTTGACCTCCACTGGGGCTTTGCTGAAAGTTCTCCAGCCATGGACGTCCTCCTAGCCTCACAAGCACTCGTGACCACGACGATCAGAGGGGAAAGCATTTCAGGGACCCAGGGTGGAACAGTTCAAATGCTCTCCATGGTAAACATATGAGTTGTGGCCAGACCTGATGTACAGGAAATCTCTAAGAGCTAGGCGAGTGCACTGTTTTATAGACAAAATAACTGAGTTGCAGAGAAGAGAGGTCACCTCCCATAAAAGACAGAGGTGTAGATCCCAAAACACCAAATCTACAGACTGGGCATTCTGCAGACAAGTCCAGCATTCTCACCCCCACCACAGGAGGGTCCATGTAAGAAGACAAGGGCAAGATTCATGGATATATAAATTAATGTCCCCCAGGCCAGTAAGAATGGACGTCACAGCTCCTCGGTGTCACTGATCATTGAGGTCCATGCTTCTCTCCCCAATGGGTGGCTTAGACTGTGATGGAGGAGGCTGGGAGTTTCTTTTTGTATCCTAGAAATAGACCTCCAAATGTATCCACAAGCATGAACTTCCAGCATCTTCATCTAGTCGAACAAATGACATCTGGGCCATTTCTAAGTTCTTGCTTCTCTGGTCATCACCGGCCAGGTCAAACTGAATGAGGTCAAACCCTCACCTCCACCCCCAGGCAACCTCAGTTCCTGTCCTGGCTAGGCTGTGTGGTGTTGGTGGTCCCTTAACTCCCCTCACTACCATCCTTCTACTGGAAAGCTGGGTGTATATGAGATGGTCTCTATGTCTCCATGAACTGTAAAGAGTGCTCAGGCTTCATTGTCGGAGTTTTGCCAGGCTGGCTTGGCTCCTTCCAAAAACGTGAACACAGGCAAGCTCCTCAGCCCCTCAGAGCTGCAATCCTGTAGCCCCACCACAGTGGAGAAAACATCTGTCTTATTTCACTCTTATGAAGGATTAGCCGCGAAGGATCCAATGTCCCCAGCCCTGTGTTCAGCCCATAATAAATATTGGATACGTGTCAGCTGCTGGCTTTTCGCAGGTTTATGCTGTACTTTAATAAGCAGTGCTAAAGAATGCTAAAGATACAACAGGCTAGTACATCCCACTGCTTTTGGAGGGGCGACTCACCTTAGCAGCCTACTCTGAAGACCAGGTGTAACAGTGACAAAATCCAGAACTTGGGGCTATAGCTTCAACCTTGATTCAAAATTGACATGCGACCCCAGAGGAACTCCTCCAGGCCGACACCACAACAGGGCTGCTTGATTAACAGAACAGAGAGCTTGGTGCCAAGACCCCTCCTTCCCACCAAAGGAGAAGAAAACGCCAGTTGGAAGCGAATTTAATAACGACATGTTCAGTCGGGCGCATCTGCTTCCCTTCCACGTCAAGAAATTACAGTCCTCACTTGCGTTCAGCAATTTATTCTTTTTCTGAAAGTTTTTCTGCTGTCATGTACAGTCTATGTTTAGGATTTAGAGTTTCAAGATGCTTTTACTGTAAAGTGAAATAGAAACAACGATGGAATATAGGGAATCTATGATACCCAGCATCTATAGGACCGGAATTTCCTTAGCCTTTTCAAAGAATACAGCTGTTTTTAGAATTTGGTTTTTGCATCTTATGAATCGGGGTATTGCTTTCTTATGAGAAATAAAAAACCAGTTGTCAGTATTTCATAAAAACTTTGAAAAGTTCCCAAATAGCATGGTATCAAAGCATTATCACATTAAAAAGGTCTTCAGTTTTGACATCTAGCATCAGCTCAAGTGGCCCAAGTGACTTTGGACAGGTCACCCAACCACATCCTTCACCAGACACATCATTTGCAATAAGAGAGATTTTGAGCTCCACCCACACCATCCAACCTGAGGTTGACATCCTACTCTCCACAGCATACTATTCAGCAGACAGCCAAACAGTTATAACTTCACTTCTCCCTGATTATTAGAAATCTAGTTATTCAATAGACTCCAGCAAAGCATCCTATCCCAGTGTCTGATAATGCTTGTGACATTCTTATATTCTCAAGAAATGTCTCTACAATCGCAGATCTGAATTTAGATTTGAATATCAATATTGGCTAAGTCTGCATTGAAAGGAAGGCAATTCAAAATGCCTAAATGATCTGTCTTCAAAATGACACAATTTGAGGCAGACCTGAAATTGCTTTGGAGCCTGTCTGTGTTCAGCTCTGGGCAAATCTAGGACTTAAACGCTGCTCCTTTATGAACTCGGTCGGCTGGATAAGTTGCTAATGCCCATTGTGTGTTCATGGGGGCTCAGTTGGGTCCAATTCTTTGCAATCCCAAGGACTGTAGCCCACCAGACTCCTTTGTCTGAGGGATTCTCGAAGCAAGAATACTGGAGTGGGTTGCCACTTCCTTCTCCAGTAGATCTTCCACACCTAAGGATCAAACCCATGTCTCCTGTGTCTCCTACATTGGCTGACGGGTTCTTTACCACTGAGCCACATGGAAAGCCACTGTATATCCATTATTTTTTTTAAAAAAAGGTAATTATGGTATAATTTTCATACCATACAATTCACCCCTTTAAATAATTTCAGTGTTTTTTAGTATATTCCCAGAGTTTTGCTCCCATCACCACAATTAATTTTGGACACTTTTGTGCTCTCTAAAAGAAATTCTATACACATGAGCTCTCACTTGCTCTTTCCATACAAGCACACCCATCCCCAGCCCCTGGTAGCTACCTTCTATTTCTATAGATGTCCCTGTTCTGGACACTTCATATAAATGGAGTCATACAACATGTGATTTTTTGAGCTGACTTTTCCTACTTGGCTTGATGGAATCTGTTGTATCAGTACCTCTTTCATTTTCATGGCTGAATACTATTCCATTCTATGGACAGACCGCATTTGGGTTTTTTCCCAGCATTTTTGGCTATTATGTATATACTACTTCTGTGAGTATTCATGTACTAGTCTGCACACCCATTTCTGCATGTACAATATTCTATTACTGTCCCACATGGCCATTTGGATTATTTTGAATAATGTAAAAACACTTAACAAATTACTTGACAGATGAACCTATCACCTCCACGGTATCACTTGCTGTTCTCCACTCCCCAACGTACATTGATGTTCCAGGTACTCAAGCTTTCCCAATATTTGAACTGTCCCTTCACTTTGCACTCTGCATTGAATTCATTTCTGAATCCTCAATATCTAGGTTGTGTCTTAAAGTCAAAAATCTCTTTTTTTTCCTCACTGAGTATCATCCTCACCATGAACAAGTCACCTGACCCCCAAGCTTCCTTCCTTTCATTCTACCACAAAATTTTAGTTCCAGCCATCAAGTACTTGAAAACCCTCAGTGCCTCTCCACTAAAAAAGGTACTGTACTAAGTCCTTTACGATGTACAAACTTTGTAGTTTACACACTTGGGTACAAATAGCTCTACATTTGATTATTCTTCTATAAATGAACTTATATTGTCTTTTAAGATCCATTTAGTCTATGGGAAAACTACTTGCTCTAGTTACATTCAGGCAGTGAATTCAAGGTACTTCTGTGACTTCCTGTGGGCAGCTTCTACCATCCGGGGTCTTAATGGGATGCTCCTGCTCAGGCCACCCTTCCCGCCCCATCCTCAGACCCCTACCCTTTCCTTTCCTGCCTAGACCTGGCCCTGCGGTTAGCTCTGCCCCAAGTCTGCATCCTGTGCTGACTCCAAGGGCTTCTCTTCCAGCCCAGCACCCCTAGAGGCACCCAGGAAGTGAGTCACCCCCCGACGTGTGTGGGATTTCCATTGTGCAGCCCACCCCTTCCCCAGCAGAGCAGGCAAGCAACAGGACCTCTTCTCAGAGAAAAAGCCACATGTAAACCATCTTTTCTCTCTATATAGCTCCTCCTCTACACATTTTTGACCACCTTTGTCTGGTCTTTGCAGACAGGCTAGTTGAGCTCTTTACCAGTTTTCTTTCCAGGACTTTTTGTTTTTTAATACTTATCTATCTGGCTGTACTGGGTCTTCGCTGAGGCATGTGAATTCTTGGTTACAGCACGTGGGATCTAGCTCCCTGAGTTGGGACCTCCACACTGGGAGCTTGGAGTCTTGGCCACTGGATCACAGGGGAAGTCCCTCCAGGACATGTGTTAGATCATATTCCCTGAAGTGTTTTGTTTTCCAAAACACCGAGTGCATGGAAATTAGGAGCCTTAGAGCCCTTTTTGGAATGGCTGGTTCTTAGGCCTGCTTGATTCCGAAGCCCGTGCTCTTCACAGCTGTGCAAGGCTGCCTCCTGAGTTCTGGAGGGTATCAAGGGCTGCAACCCAACTGCCAATGCTTTAGGCCCCTCCAGAGTCTATTGGGGTACAGAGAAAATGGTAGGGAACCCCTAGCCAGAGTGGTTCCTCCAATTACAGGAAAGCTCTTTTCCTTCTGGAGTTCAAGACCCTGACCCGTGTCACCTGGCCCAGCCTCACCTGGCCAGGCTTGCGGATGTGAAGTGCCCTGGCTGGTCTCTGACCTGGTCTCCTTACAGCGGGCCTTTCCAGAAGGTCCAAATGGGACTGTCACACCATCTGACACTTCTGTCCTAGCTGTCTCTCTAGTATCTGCGGGGTGTGGACAAGGGCCTTGGGGGCCAGAGTCCTGACAGTTAACCAGAGAAAGGGAAGAGCACAGGTGTGTAGAGTCCATTCTCAGAAAAAACGTGAGCAAAAATGCACAAAAAACATTATTAACATTTGAGAAAAAAAGATGAAACCAGAAGTAGGCAGAAGAAAAAGTACCAAATGAGTCAAAAGTAAAAAAAAAAAAAAAAAATGGTAGTCAATTCCATAAAAAGGAAAAAATAAAGCCATATAAGTTTTGTTTTTGTTTAAATTGGCTATTCCTCAATTAACAGAAAAAGATAAAGGCTGTCATTTGTCTATAATCATTGTTGTGAATTTAAAAACTCAAGCTTCTGGTAAAGTCAACTTTCTGAATATCCAAGTTTTCACTGCTCTCTTAAAATGGAAAGGATCTAAATTGATTGGGACAAGCAGAAAAAAGATTTGAATTTTTTTTTTCCTTCTCTGTGTGTCCTTCTAACTTCTAACATAATTGAAAAGATGAATTCATTTGGCGAGATGTGCCGCTCAAATTCAAATTTGGTTCTCTCGAAGAAAGAGGCCCAAACTGATTTTTCTTTGTAGTTAGAGAATAATGAAGCATAGAGATGATACATTTTTGCATATGGGTTTTCAAAAAACACAATGTTCTTAAGGATTTTTTTTTTTTGTCTTGAATATGGGTCGTTGTAAAAGGAAAGTCATCTTGCAGGATTACTTCCTTTGGTTATATCTCTTTAAAGACTCAAGAGCACCTCTTTATCCATATTATCTGGTGATAAATCCTCTGAAATTCCCTGCTAAAACAAGTCCCATTGATAGCAGATAACCCAGGCTCAGCCTTCTTAAGTTTTATGTCGATTAATCTCTGATTCATGTTAATGATCTTTCAACTGTTTTATTCCTTCTGATGCTGGAATTTTTTTTTTATCATCTTAATGTGCTTATGGGTAACCTAATCCATATTTTCTATCCTTGCTTGACCATTGCCTACACGATGTCTGAAATCTTCCTTTCTCTACCAGTTCGCTCTCTTCCCTGTGTATCCTGGGAGAATTTCTTGAACTAAACATACTGGATGCTGAACTTCAGTTTCTATATGTTTCTAGTTTGACAAAAATGCCTTAAAAATTTTTTTTTGGTTGTGTAGATATTTATATATTTAATGTGCTCACTCCTGCATTTGTAGTTCATCGTCATTTTCCCAAGGGACCACATTTCTTCTCCAGTTAATTTCTAATGACCCATTTTCAGGGGCATCTGCACCACAGAGGCAGCAGCTGATTTCGATTATGCCCGAATTTTCTCAGCAGGAACCATCATTGACCTAAGCATCCCTTTCACAATACTGTCCCAGGCGGAGCAACAAGCCAGTGGCCATCCAGGCCCTCAGCCTTCCTGGCTTAGTGAGCTGCTACTTCTAATTATTCCTAAATTGTTTGAATTGCTTAAAGCCATTAAAAACACACTCTTGACATCTGTGCATTTTGAAAGACTTGCCAGAGTCTGCTCTGACCAACGTTTCCACTGACACAAGAAGACTTAGAAGGAACATCAAAGGCTTGCAACCAAGACCACTGAAAGCATCCTTGCTTCTCCACCCATCAGAGCCTCGACATCGTCTCAAACAATGTGATTTCCAGAAGGAGCTGGCTAGCTGCAGGCCCTCAGAACTCTGGCAAAGTTGGCTAAAGCAGAGTCTGAAGGAATTGAGGGTTTGAGACTTTGCAGGGGAAGAAAAGCATGGCACCCCTTTGCTGAGAGGTGGGTCTCACATTATATTATCCAAAAAAGGCAATATATTCCAGGTTCAAAATCTGTACTCAAAGAGTTGGGTTCATAGGATCTCTAAGGCTTTGGGGAAATTTAAATGTGTCTCTGAGGTGGATGTATGCTCAGTCCCTTCAGTTGTGTCTGACTCTTTGCGACTCTATGGATGGTAGCCCACCAGGCTCCTCTGTCCATGGGATTCTCCAGGCAAAAATATTGGAGCGGGTTGTCATGCTCTCCTCCAGGGGATCTTCCCAGAACAGGGATCAAACCTGTGTCTCCTGCGTCTCATGCATTGCAGGTGGATTCTTTACCGCTGAGCCACCGGGAAAGCCTGTGTCTCTCGGGAAGATGTATCAAATTCCAGTGATTTAGAATCCAGGATATGGGATACAGTATGCAAGAACACCTTCTGGTAGGTTTCAGACCTTCATGGAAATTTCAGCTTGACAAAGGCAGTTGTGCAGGAGGATTATAAAGGAAGCATGCTGCATCTCAAGCATGTAGCCCAACACTTGGCAATACGTACTGGTTAAATGGGTAAAGGAATGAATGACCCAACAAATTTGGAGTTCAAACTGATAATAAACTAGTCATGGGTGTACCTATGTGCTCAGTCTTTATTCCCTCCCTCCCTCATCTGAGTACAGTATGCCTTTCGAGCAGGTACACCTTTTCTTACCCAAGATTTAGCCTTCCACCCACACCCGGGATCCCCTTCATACCATGTTAGAGACCTCACTCCAAGAACTGACCTTTTTCCCTGCATCATCAATGACTATCTTTCTCATGTTCACATCCCGTAAAATCCACCTCTTTAATCTCTCCCACTGCTACTGCTTTGGTTTAAAGCTTCTTCATCTGTCAGTTTGAATGATTTCAACACTCTCCTCACTGAACAGCACCTCCGACACCGTGACTAGGGCCCAGCTCCTTTCTCTGTGCTTGTCATCCTTGCTTCCTCCATGTGGACTTCATTCTCAGCGGACTCTTTCTCTATAGTTACGAGATGGTGGCCAGCAGGTCTTGGAGTGCTTCCTTCTTTGTCAGATCTACTAGGGGGTCGGGGGGAAGCATCACTTCCAGTATCTCCAGTAAATTAAGGACCAACTTTCCTCTCACAAGTGTCCCAAGCCCCTCTGAGGTCCCTTCTCCCCCCTGTCCCCCGTCTGCTGCTGCAGTCCCCATTCTGGAACTAATCACGGTGCCCAAGGAGGAATAAAGAACTTACTGCTTTAAGCCATTCAGGTCCACCTCTAGAAATAGAGGGGGGAACAATTTCAACAAACTCAAGGGCAAGAGCAGGTGGGTGAATCCCCCTAAAGAGAAGCTAGAGGATGTTGGTGGGAGAAGGAGATCGATGCTTGAGAAGCAGGCCCAAAACTACTGGTGCAGGTAACAGGAGGGGATGGACGGAGCCTGTTGTGTTGATCTACTGATCTATAGGGTACGGTATAGGATCAACAGAACAAAAATCTGTCCAGGTGGAAAGGGAAAAAGAGAAGATCAGAAATTATAGCCAGAAAAGTTAGGAAAGGCAGGAGAAGCAGTCAGATCCCATTAGCCAGAGCATGAAATAAGTCAAGTTCATGAAACTCAGTTGAAATAACAGTTACTTGAGCTGGCCATACATTAGAATCACCTGGAGGAATGTTGCGTTTAGCCCAGACGTCTTGATTCCATCCCCAGAGATACCTGTTCAGTGCATCTGAGGCTTTTGAAATGGGAGAATATGGGCTGGCATGAAACAGTGGGAAGAGTCACATCGAGAGGCTTGGCTGGGATGGTTGGCTAAAGAGGAAAAGTATCCGTTCGGTTTCCTGCACCTCCCGCCCTCTGACGGGGTTGAGGAGCAGGCAGGGCTGCCCTTTTCTCTCCAGTGAACAGACACAGCAGCAGACCAGCAAGCCACTTGGGAAAGGTCACACGCGGTGGGCTGGCAGCCAGTCTCCCAGGTGCCACGACTTTGTCTCTTTGCTTGAAATGGTTGAATTGAGAGATTTTTTATATATATATATAAATCTCTTGCATACACACATGCAATGAGATCCATAGGTCTAATGTATCTCCTCCACACACACCATGGTGTGTGTGCTTGTGTGTGCTCAGTCGTGGCCATCTCTTTGCCACCATATGGACTGTAGCCCGTGAGGATCCTCTGTCCATGGGGTTTCCCAGGCAAGAATACTGGGTTGCCGTTTCCTTCTCCAGGGGACCTTCCCAACCCAGGGATAGAACTGAAATCTCTTGCATTAGCAGGGAGTTTCTTTATTGCCTCGCCACCTAGGAAGCCCATAGATGGTGGTAGGTAGTATCAGCTACATAATAAGTCTGTAAATAAATTTTCACTGAGAAACTAAGACATTTAATAATTTGTCATTGATTTCCATTTTTGCTTGACAGAACTCCATATTATATTTTAAAAAAGAAAAAGACTAGAAAACTCAGGTGTGAAAGAGGTGCAGCTGAGAAGTGGGAGGGGGGACAGGAGGAGTCCTCTGTTCATCAACCCTCTCTGCCCAAATCCATCCAGTATGTATTTTCTATCAACTTTAATGATCCTTTTCAGCCCCTGATAAAAGATAAAGAAAGGAACCCAAGGGTTAGGTGGAGATTCTGCTGTTTCCAATGAGCAAAAGAATGAAGATGCTAAGAGACAGACTAGAACTCCCTAACCCCTCTCCCCCTTCCCTCTGACCCTCCAGCATCAGTCCACATGGGGTGAGTGGGACCTGCAAAATAACACAGGTCTCACTCTGCGCCTTAGGGCCCCAGCATGTGTTTCCAGCCCCAAGTTCTCCAAAGGGAATCCATCTCCATGCTGATGGATAAAAGACGAGAAACACAGTAGCTTTCTGGAGGATTTTCTTCTGTGTCTGTTCCAAAGCCAACTGTTTGAAGATTTTTTTTTTTCCTTTCAAGGTCCAGTACATCTTCTTTGGGTTTCTCGCCTTCCACGGGGAACAATATACCCCAGACGGCCCCAGTGACTCTGCACTAGCTTTCTATTCTACTGAGTCCTTCATTTCATTTTGGCCAAAGATCAGCATTGATCGAGGTTGTTGCCAGCTGTGCAACAGCTGTGCAATTCGAGAAAACCACAGTGGGCTCAGGAGGCTACGAGACTTTATTAAATCAGGGGGAAAAAGCAGGTTGGGGGTTCCTTCTTTCCATCTCAACCTCCCCTAAATACCTCCCTCCAATCTGAATGACACAGTATGCGGTGACACTGGGGTGTCACACCTCTGTGGGACTTAAATAAAAGAGTTTCATTTCTATCAGGAGAAATAAGCCATAGAGATGAAAATTTACTTATGCCTTGTTTTGGAGATGGAGTGGATGGAAGAAGTTTTCATTTGTTCCAGCATTCGGACAAACTTTACATGGCCAATCTTTTTCCCAAAAGTCAGGGATTTGATGAGGTTCATCAAAGAAAGGGGTTGAGGGGTTGAAACTGAGTTCTTCAAAGTATCAAGGCTTTTAATACACAGACAACTCAAGTACCCTAATAAAATGTTCTTCCCAGAGTCTAAAATGCATGAAAAAATTATAGGAAAAGGCCCTTCTAAACCCCCTAGAATAGAATAAGTAAAAAGTGGATTTGTGTTTTACTTGCAGTAGATTATATAGGTCAATAAATTAAGGCTCTATCTGCACCAGTTACTATTAATCTAAAATGAAATAAGGCATCTAATTTGTAAATTCATGAGAAACACATTCACTCCTCAGAAGGCAGATACTTGGAAGAATTCTTTAATTTTGGTGATACTGTCGTGGCCATAGCCAGTACAGTAAACAAGGTTTGTCACACTCCAGCTCCACCTGTACTGAGAAGTACACTGCAGACATGGCTTAGAGCCGAAATGGTTCACAGCCTTCAGCTAAGTCGCCGTCATTTCTGAGACCTTTGCTACGCCGTCACTTCAGCACTGGCGTGTTAAAACTGTTTCCTGCTCAGCAGTGTCAAACATGAACATGCAAATCACATGGCATAGGAAATGCAATGTTTTCTCAGCAATATATCCCATCTGATGAACTTTCAAATAAAATTACTCAGAGCTTAGAGACAAGTAGCCTGGCTGCATGCTATGTTGCTTCAGTCATGTCCAATTCTTTGCAACTCTTTGGACCGTAGCCCACCAGGCTTCTCTGTCCATGGATTCTCCAGGCAAGAAGACTGAAGTGGGTTGCCATGCCCTTCTCCAGGGGACAATTAGAATACCTGCTTATTCTGTAGGAAACAAAGGTACCATCTTTGCAGCATAAAGGTGATGTCATCAGTCAAAGGGAAGTTAGGAGGTCTTGAGCTAGAAGAGGAGACGGATTTGCTTCTCATCCTGAATGAAGTGTGCACTGAGAGATGGGCAACTGAAGTTAGCAGTGCCCTCTGCAGCCACGGAAGAAAGAAGCATGGACCAGAGCTCGTGGGAAATAAACCCACCATCTGGGACTAATTAGAGCTCACTTGTTAATCTGTCTAGGGGCCTATTTCTTTCTTTCTTTTCTCTCTCTTTTTCTAAAAAGCAAATACCCATCTTGCTGTAAAGATCCTTGGTGATTTTCCGAGAGAGATGGAAAGATGCCAACTTGTGGCTTCCACTTCATTTTACACTTAGTACAATGATAGATTCAGATCTTCATCTTGTTTTGACAAGTGATTTTTTTTCGGATAACAGAGGGAAAAACCAAAGAGAATGTCTATGTTTTTAGCCCAACTTACAGGCTGGAGGCAGTTTCAAACTTACCCTAATGTATGCATCTCTCTTTGCAAAACTTGCAGGAGTTTTCTAAAAGAGAAGGCAGGAGAAATTCGTAAATTTTAAAAAGCTTTTCATAAGTCTCTTAGTCAGCATTTCTCTTCGTATTGAGCATGACTGTTTAATGGCCAAAAAATGCATGAGTCAACAAGATGATAGACATCCACCAGAGGAGGGCTGCAGCCAGGTGACTCATGCTTTTTGCTATAAATGACCCGGTATGTACTCTTTGCCATTCTACTTCTACTTCCCTTTTATTTATTGTCTGTTTGTTTGAAGCGTGGCTGATTGAATGCACTCTTTAATCATGGTTCCAAGGCTCCTTTGAGTCGTCTGTGTATAGATAATAAACGTGCCAGTCCACCGGCGAATCGAGATGGACACTGCCTCTGAACTCCCACCCACATCTCACAAACCACTGCTGAAGGTCTCCTACCCACCCTGCAATTTTCAACAACATGTCTTCCAGACCCGCAGATGTTTAGCCAGACTGATTCCTTCACTTGAGTGAAATAAGATGAGTCAGGGATCTCACCTAGAGTACTTGACCCTGTTCTCTGTTTCTTATAGCAACTATATTGCTTTCGCATATTTAAGGTGCCCTTATGCCTCTTGGAGCTTCCCTGGTGGCTCAGACGATAAAGCGTCTACCTACAATGTGGGAGATCCGGGTTCAATCCCTGGGTTCGGAAAATCTCCTGGAGAAGAAAATGGCAACCCACTCCAGTAGTCTTGCCTGGAAAATCCCATGGATGGAGGAACCTGGTAGGTTACAGTCCATGGGGTTGCAAAGAGTCGGACACGACTGAGTGACTTTACTTTCTCTAATGTCTCTTGGAAGTGAACTCAAGACAGACTGGGTGAGCTAGCGACAGCCCAGGGAAAGTCTCTGGGGTAGTCTTCTGGGCAAGGCTAGCAGAGCAAGGCTATAATCAATGATTTCCAGCCACTATGCAGGAAGGAAAGTCCTACCCCATACCTAGGTAAGAAAGAAACCCAGAAAGAAGTGCTCTTGAGAAAGATCTGATAGTACTTTTTAATGTGGTCTTCTGGTTTAGGGTCTGATTGACCCACACTGATGTCCAGGACACTGACCAGAGCTGATGAAGCTACGGATACCAGCAACTACTGGCCCGGGGGGAACTGTAGGAGTGACTCAGAGGCAGAGAGCTCCCCGGGAGGGCAGCCCCCTATGTTCTGCTTACTTGAGGGGCAGTGGGCTGCCCACAATAGGGCCTGGCAGTGAGGTTTCCTGGTCCAGTCTATGAGAAACCTCCAGAGACCCTGAAAGCCAGCAGATACAAGTGCCCTGGCACGAGGCCAGAGACCGGGTTCTTACAGCACTGAAGTCCAATACAGCATGTGACTGGGGCAAGAAGTCACTTCACTGGGCGACTTGCGGATGGTCTGCACTGGGGCTGGGTGTGCTTTTAGGCCTGGGGAGGAGGCAAGCGTTCAAGATAAAGGTGCGAGATGGCCTGGGCTTGCCTCCCTGGGAGGCCCATAAAACTCCTCTGGCGGGAAGTTCACCCTCATTTTCCAGAGATGAGCTTTAGGAGGAAGCTGGTTTCTATTTGTTTGCAGCTGATCTAACATTTGAACATGTGCTCTGGATGACAAATACCTGGGTGTCCCCTTCCTACCACCACAATCTGAGAAAAGCTCACCTCAGAGGTTTATAAAAGAGAGGACTTTATTATGACCTTTCAATAGAAACATACCCTCCCCTCCAGAGCTTCCTCTTTGCCCAGTTCTTGTGCATGCGTGTGTGCGTGTGTGTGTGTGTGTGAGATGTGAGGCAGGGTCTGGTGAGGTCAAAACCAGGTGGTTGCCGATACCAATTCTGAGCATATTCTCTTAGGTTAATTTCTGCCCCCTCTGAATAATTTCTCAAAACAACCTCTCCCTGGCTCTGAGTACATTGTCAAAATTTTTCAACTGTTAGTTGAAACACAACTTGCTCAGTCATGTCTGACTCTTTGTGACCCCATGGACTGTAGCCCGCAAGGCTCCTCGTCCATGGGATTCTCCAGGCAAGAATACTGGAGTGGGTTGCCATTACCTTCTCCAGGGGATCTTCCAAACTCACAGACTGAACCCGGGGCTCCTGCACTGGAGGCACATTCTTTGGTGTCTGACCCAGCAAATGTTATGAAAATTAAACTTTGCCCCCCCGACACACACACGTAGCCATCTCCCTTTCTCTCTGACCCCGCCCACAAGTGCGCCCAAACGTGTCAAGTTTTCGTAAGGACTTGATGCTAATGGTCAAAGAACCTCTGGTTGGAGTATCCAGTCTATTCCCCATGCCCAAGCTATAGGGATACAGATATCCTCAACTTTCCCACAGTCTACGTTTTGTTTTATTTTTGGCTGCACTGGGTCTTTGTTGCTGTGTGTAGGCTTTCTCTAGCTGGGACTCATGGCTCTAGAGCCAGGGCTCAGGAGCTGTGATGCTTGGGCTTAGTTGCTCTGTGGCATGTGGGGTCTTCCCAGACCAGGGATCGAATCCGTGTCTGTCTCCTGCACTCACAGACAGATTCTTAACCACTGGCCCACCAGGGAGGTCCTACAGCCCACCTTTTGAGCATAAACATTGCTACGCCCAAGCCGCCTATCCTTGGCCAGTTTGGCCTCTCCAGTCAGTCAACTGGGAGGACTTTACCTCAGCGCCTCCGCTCTGCTTGGGGGTCCCTGTCGCGTGGAAAGGGGGGAGTCTGGGGAGGGGAGAGCTAAGCTTCCACGGAGGAGAGGACCGAACTGCCCGCAGGTGTGTATGAAGGAGAGCTCGAAAGCATCTTCTCTTCTGCTTTCTGAAACCCATAAACACACACACACAACGTCCCAACGTCCAGGGCCCAAGAGCTCCGAGGCAGCCCGTCTGACCTCAGAGCAGCTGGTCTGCCAGCACCGAGGGCAGGCAGAGTGAGGCGGGGTGGGGCAGGTTGAGAGGCAGGTGACCCTGGAGCGGAGGTCCCCATCAAAGCCGGAGACAGAGGCCAAAGCTCTTTTCAATTCCTCACAAGAGAGCGAAGTAAAACCTCAGGTTCAATCCCCATGAGGGAGTTAAGATCTCATATACCTCCTGACCAAAACACCAAAAGATAAAATGAAGCGATATTGTAACAAATTCAATAAAGACTTTAAAAAAAGAAAGACCCTTTCCCTGTAGTGCCCATGTGAACTTTGAAAGGTTCAGGGGTCTATCAACATGTCTTCCTTGATCCCTACAGGGAGATCAAGAAGAAACCAGAGGATGCAAGGGAACAGAAAGGACACTGTGAAACATGATCTCCTTAATCCTTTATTCATCAGCTTATCAACCTTTTAGGAAGCTACTGAGTGATCAAATATTGTGCCAGGTCCTACTGACAACAGGCATGAAGCAATGGAGTATCTTGTGCCTCCTTAAGAAATTAGTGTCTCCAACAGACCAAGACTATTTGGCCGCCTGCCCTGAGAGCTTCCATACTCAGCCCCCTACCCTGACCTTCCGCCAGTGGTAACAGTTCTTGGTGTCATAGTCTGGTACCTTCAGGAACTATCTCAAGGAATTTTACTGTGAGAATGAACTTTCTCCCCTTGCCTCCACCCATAACATATAAGGCTGTTGTTCAACTCTGGGAAGTTCTACCATCAGAGACATTTACTCCGTAGGAGAGTAGAATATTGCCTAGAAAAGAAGGTACACATTATGGACAGTGCTCTCAAGGAATTTATAGCATCATAGCCTTAGAGGAGGCTAACAGGGTTATTGGAAACATGTCAGTCAGCTAATAGGGAAAGAGCAAAACCATGAGGCAGTTTCAGCGAAAGGAAATACTCACAGCTATCAACTCAGGAGCGGTGGAGCAGCTTGTCCTAAAATCGCTATAAATGCTGCAGGTGTGGCTCACCTACAGTTTCTGTTTGCTTTAGATTTTTCCAGTACCAACTTCAACATGCTATCCCCTTGTTCCCAAGAAGCATTAAAATGTACCAGATATTTGAATATGCTGGTTTCTAAACGTCATCTTCTGGGCTGCTCTTCATTCTTGGAAACAGGGCAAGAATTTTTTGGTTTTGATTAGGAAAATATCCTCTTCAGAGAGTAAACCATTTGAAGTTCTGCTCTCATCTTAATTCAGAGAAGACCAGAAAGGGAGGACTGGACCAGCTCTAGGGCTGAGCGGTCCAATACGGTGGCCACTGGGCACATGTGGCTATTGACATGAAATACACACCAGACTCCAAAGACTGAGGATTCTTTACAATATAAAGTGTCTCATCAACAACGATATACATGATTATATTGTTAAAATCATAATGTTTGGTCTTTACTGAGCTTTCTACAACCATATTAAATGAGTTTCACTTCTCTATTTGCCTTTTCTTTGGAAATGTGGTCAATTAAAAATAGTAAATTAATATATGTGGCTCAAGTTATATTTCGATTGGATAGCACTGTTCTAAAAGTGAATACAACCTAATATTAAAGAAATCTAATTTAAAGTCCCACCACTTACTGGGAGTCAGTTAATTTAGGACCTGAAGCCACAGATCTACTTAGCAGCACTTTGGTAGGTGGGAAATAACTAAGGCTTGAGGAGCATCCCAGATGCCACGCTATGCAGACATGTGTCATGTTACAGATGGCACATTGCTTGGGAAGTGAAAAGCCTGCCCTCTCATCCTCACACTGTCCCCAACTATTTGTGCCTTCGGAAAGTGGTTTTGTATTTCTGGCCTTATTTATCCGTCTACCAGGTAAGGCATTTGAGCTGCCCTATTGCTAGGCCTCCTTTGCCTTCCACAGTCTGTTATCCCAAATCCCCTTTGTTCACACAATGTAGGGACATGACAGGGGTATTAATCAATTATAGCTACTGACCAAACAAGGAACCTCAAACTAGGTTTGAGGAAAGGCAATGGTATCCAGTTTCCAGTATGTTAGAGATAAAAGAATTTGCTCAAACTATCAGCTACCAGATCCCTGACACTTAAGAGATGTGCTACATCTGGGACTTGCTAACTTGAGTCAGCAAAGAGTTTCTATTTCCTTGAAATGACTTCCTGAAGTCATTTTCACAAGGTTCCAACTTTCTAAGATGTTCTGCCATAAATGCCTTTGCTGTCAGTAGGCAGGGAGCCTGCCAAACTCGGCCTTCCCAGGACATTCCACGGCGTTCTCCCCTGTTCCCATGAAATGGAGGACCCTGTACGTTACCACCCTTTGGAGAATTCAGGTTATTCCTCCTCCTCCTATGATCATATACAAAGAATATGGTGGCCAACCAGAGTGTGTGTGCAGAGCTTGGCACACTCTCCACACACTCTCATTGAGAGACTGAAGACATAGGAAGATGCTAAACCGACCATCTTGCTTAGTACTGAAAAATCAATATGCACCAAATAGAAAACAGAGCATCTATGATGAATAACAGAAGAGGATGGGGGCAGGGGTGCGGAATACCAATGAAACCCTTGGCGATGCCAAGCCCCAGAGGGCATGAAAGCCAAGTCTTCATCAGGTGCCCTTTGCAGTGCTTTCAGCTGGACCACTCCACCTTCATGCATGCCTTTTCATGTGCTTCATTTATTGTGATGGCGTTCCATTCTGAAGCCCCCATTTTAAAGACAAACTTCTTTTTTAAACCAGTTCAAGTGAGAACCGACCAGCTGGTTCAAAAGAAAAAAGCCCAAACATGTGTAACAGATGGCATGTTTGGAAGAAAGGTAGAATAATGGACCTTTCACTGGTTGGGAAAGGAACGGGTCAAAAGACCTGAGTTGGCTTCTAAACGGGGCGGCATCATCAAATAGATGTTCCAGGTGTTACATACAAAGCTTAGCTTTGCTTGCGTTCTTGGAACCTTGGGAAATGAGAGCAAAAGTGCTAAACTCCATTATTCCGCATCCCAGCAGGTCCTCAGTGGATGACATTTGCTTATCTCTTATGTTATAATAATGAGTAATGGAATGAGAGACCGGGACTATTTCTCCCTGTAGCCCCAGTAGTCAACACAATATCTGGTCACAGGCACTCAGGAAATGTTGAATGAATGAACAAATGAATCAAATACAAAAATAAGACTTAAAGCTTCTTGATTATCTGCACTTCAGCAAATCTCTTCAGCTCACATTTTGATTTATGGCTTGCCAATTGTAAGCAAATACCTTGTTGGGATGGAATCCTATTTGTGCTGAGCTTCATACTTGAAAGGAGCTCTCATGATCCCCACCATTCTGGTGAGGAACTTGGCGATGTGTCCTGCATGCCTCTTCTATTTTCCTATGAGATAGTGACTTACTTTTAAACATGGGTCCTCTACACGAATTCCAGTGTCAAGATCACCAAACTAACCTCTCCACATTTAACCACTCACAACATCTTGGGCTTTAGCCACACAAACATCAACCCAGCTCAACTCCTTGTTGCATCCTTGTTTTTCTCTCTACCACCACTGTTATCTGCCACCACCAGACAAGACAACACACTTTTCTTGCCCAGTAGTTGTACCACTATTTAGTACCTACATTCTGGTAACTAGATGGTAAGGAATCCACCTGCAATGTGGGAGACCCAGGTTTGATCCCTGGGTCAGGAAGATCCCCTGGAGGAGGGAATGGCAACTCACTCCAGTATTCTTGCCCAGAGAATTCCATGGACAGAGTAGCCTGGTGGGTTACAGTCCGCGGGTTCACAAAGAATCAGACAAGAGTAAGCAACTAACACAACACTTTATATAAGGGTTAGTGGCCAATACCATCTCATGTATAGAAGTGCAAGTTCTTGTAGAAAAGAATAATTCCTTGTCCTCATTTTTTAAATCTCCCTTTGTACCAGCAGCAAACCAGAGAAGGGTCTTTGCCAAGTAAATACTGAATAAATGCCTGTAGATTTGAAGAATAAGACCCTGGTGCTAAATTTGTACACTGTCCCTTTAAAATGGGATTTTTGTGCTGGTTTTGTCTTGCTTCCCTAAGTCTGTCCCTCTGTGCTCTACAGGTCTGCATAACTGTGTTTCTAAGAAGGTTCCATCTGCTACTGTGAATTTACAGTCTCTTTCAGCAGCTAGGGAAAGTAAATAGGGAAAGTAGAAACTACATTTCTTCAACTGAAAAACTGACACAGCACAAATGTGCCCTGGAGAAATTTTTTCCATTGATGTGCCCGGTCTGAAGTGGAATAATTCTGAGTACATCTTGTTTCATCCTGATGTCTTCTACTGAAAGAAAATTGTAGGAAAATGGATCTTGACTCATTGGAAAAGACTCTGGATGCTGGGAAAGATTGAGAGCAAGAGGAGAAGGGGGAAACAGAGGATGAGATGGTTGGATGGCATCACCGATGCAATGGACATGAGTTTGAGCAAACTCTGGGAGATGGTGGGGGACAGGGAGACCTCGTGTGCAGCAGTCCATGGGGTCACAGAGAGTTGTACATGACTAAGCGACTGAACGACAGCAACAACTGATCTCTGATTTACTGGAGTCACTCCACATTCCTTGATTGTTCAGCAAAGTGAAACACAGGAAATTTTTAGCTGGAGTCTTCCTTCTCCACCAGTCTATGGAGAAACCACCAAGATTCCCATGCATAAATTTATTACATTATTATCTAGCGTTCAGATTGCTTGGGGGAATATCAAGGATACTTCTATAAACAAGTGCTCAGAAAGTACATTTTGAAAACAACAAATATGAAAATGAATCTCTCATGTTGATCCTCTCTCAATTAACTTTTCTCAGCTTTGACATCCAGTGTCTTAGAGAGGGTTACTAGGTCAATACCAAATGTTATATCAAGAAGAAAACCTTACTAAGACTACCCTTCTCTCCATGAATAATATTTACAGTTGTTGTAGGTATAAGAGCTTGTTTTCTGGAGTCAACTCCATTGAATTCACATACTTTCTCTAAACATTAATACTAGTGAGTCCTTGGGAAAGGGACTTGGGTGCTTTAGGGCTTGGTAATCTGTAAAATACTGCTATTAATGGTCACCATCTGGAAGAATTTTGGAGAAAGTTGGACTGAGCAATTAGCCATTAAGGGCTTACTTAGTACAGATTCAGTACAGTTAAGTCTGTATCTCTGCACCATTGTTTTTATGAATAAAAATGCACTTAAAATATCTATAACTGATTTTTATTTGTTGTAAAGTCTCATCCATACTGATTGACCTAATCTACATCTTGTAATTTATAACCAAGCTGCTGCTTCTTTGATTGGCAATAGAGTCAGAGGCCACATGAGTGCACTTTCTACCTTTGTCATTTATCTTTGCAGTCTGGAGCTTCTGTTGGGCCTCCCAGGTCTGAACTACACTCGACGATGTGTAAAGAAACCCAGAATGAAGAAATATTCCCTGCTCAGTTAAGAGGTGCAGGTCCTTTGCTCTTAGTTGGCAAACGATCAGACTCTCGGACCTTCAGTGTCTGGTGAATTTCAGCCTCATTTCATGTAATTCCCCTCGTCCAGAGAAGACGTGGAGCACAGTGCGGAAAATCCCATCAGTCTCAATTACTCCTAGTGACGTTGTTTGCATCTGCTTTCTTCCAGAGGAATCTTCTAGAGAGCAGGGGCAGGTTTCACTTGGGAACCTTTGGAAGATGATCTCAGACTCATTCTCATTTTGAATACCTTGTTATCACCACAGAGCATCTTGCAGTGCAAATGATTTCCAGCCGCCTTCGTAGAAAATGACACAGTCTGTCCTACTTGCTGTTGAGCAGGTCCTGGAATGACTGTATCTCGTTAGCGGGGGTTGAGCTCACTGACACTTAAAAGCAGCAAAGGCTGAAAGTTCCCAGACCTGTAAGTTCAGCTTCTTTGATGGCAGGTATGAGACATTTTCCAATTTTTCTTTTGTCTCTTTGACTTCCCCCTCCTTCCCTACTTTCTTTTGTAAACACTCAAGAACACAAGCAATTGTCACCTAGGTATCAGAATTCAGAGCTCTAGAAGGCTCTTTATTCTGGGAAACACGTAGGTTGAGCATCCTTGAAATGGAATCAACAAAACCTGTGCACGCCCAGGTGTGAAGAGGTAATTGCAGGTGCAAATCGGTAATGGCATGAACAACCGGCAACTGAATGTAATAAGCAAGCTGCGTGCTGACGCCCTGGTGCAGCTCCTTGGAAAGAGTCTTTTCACTTGAATTCATTTGCATTTCTCCAGCATGGGAGGTGCATAATGAAACACTCTTTATATATTCCACCAGGCTCATCAGTCGATAACAGTTTCACCTTCAGCTCGTCCATGTAACTTGTAGGGGTGTGTGTGCGTGCGTGCGTGTGTGTGTGTGTGTGTGTGGCTGTTAGTGCATATGGTATCACTGCTTGGATTTGGATCTTTCAACATAAGAACTGCTTGTTTGAAAATTCTGTCAAAATGCAGGTGTCTGAATGATTTCCAGAACTCTGTGGCCACACCCGGACTAAGAAAGTGAAAATAAAGGGCATGGGGGGCGGTAGCCAATCAGAGGGTGGAGAACTGGACCTTCCTTCCACAACGGAGCTGATGAATGTGGTACCACACTCCTCAGCATTTCCTTTGTCTTCCCTTTCTCCCACTCACCAAGCTTCTTCCTCCTGTTTTTCTCCCTCTCCTTCCCACCCCGCTCCCTCAAAACCAGGAGGGATTAGCCCAGTTGACCAAGATGGAAGAGATTAAAAAAAGAACTGAGGAAGAAGCAGGAAATCCTCTGATTTCCATTTTGAGCCCAGGTCAAAGTCTGGGTAGAATAAAGTACTTTCTGGAGTGTTAAAGATGAAAAAAAAAATTAAGATTCTGCTATTTCAGCTCCATTTTGGAAGAGTATATAGCAGAACGCCACGCACAGGGCACGTCCCGCCCCCTCCAGGGTACAGCTTTCTAGGGCCTGGGGCCCCACAGCAGACCTGGTGGACTCTGCCCACCAGCGTGGGAAAGGAGAGCCCACTGCAAGCCAGTATTAGAAGACAAGTGCATTCGAGTCTCAAGCAAAGATATTACAAGAGAGCATGGCGGTTTTCCGTGGCTGATTTTAACAAATGACTACCGATTCAGGCTTAAAACAGTACAGATTTGTTATCTTTCTGGCATAGAAATCAGAAGTCCAAAATGGGGCTCACTGGATTCAAGCCAAGATGTCGGCAGGGCTGCATTCTTTCCACAGGCTCCAGGGAAGAAGCTGTCTCCTTGCCTTTTCCAATTTCTAGAGGCCACCTGCATTCCTTGGCTCGTGGCCCCTTCCTCTGTCTTCAAAGCCAACAATATAGCATCTTCAAATCTCCCTCTGGTCCTGGCTTCTGTTCCACTCCCTTCATTTTCTTTAAAGGACCCTTGTGATTACATTGGACCCAGCCCGATAATAGAGAACCATCTTCCTATTTCAAGGCCAGCTGAAAAGCAAACTTAATTCTATTGGCAAACTGAATCCTATTTGCCATGTAACATAACATACACACAGGTTCCAGGGATTAAGACATGCATAATTTTGAGGAGTCTTTATTCTGCCAACCATAGAAGAAAAAGAAGGAAAAAAAGGATAACTCAAAATGACAAACCGACAGAAAATGGAGACATGCCAAAAATACATGGCCACAAAGCAGAGAAAAAACCATAACCTAATATTTCAATGTGAGCTAAAAAAAAAAAAAATACTAAGAAAATAATGAAAGCGACAGAAGAAAAACATAAATTAGATTTAGAAAACCTCAGAGGGGAGATGGCTAAGCAACTTTGAGAAATGGGAAGAAAAAAACAGGAATGCTGACAAGGCTCAGGAACGATTTAGAATGAAAGGAAGGGAAAAGCAAATAAATGAAACGGAAGTTTCAGAAATGAGCCTTCTCTCCAGCCAGGGTTTCTGGAAGGCAGATCTCTAAAAGAGAAGAGGTTGACTCTGCCAAGTCATGCTAAGACCTGGACTCTCTGCAAGCTGAAATTGGCCCATCACATCACCCCTTTCTCACCAGGATACCTCTCCACCTGCCCCTCTGTGACAACCTTCTCCTTCAAGGTTTCATCACGACATATCTAGAGGTACATAAAAATCTTCGGATGGCAGAAGAGAGGGGTAAGAACACCGAATCCATTGCTCTCCTGGGGAAGCCCCTGTCCTGTCTTCCAGGGATGACTGTCTAGTGGCCCCTTCACCCAGGTACCTACATCACTTCTTGACTGGTTGGATCTCCTTGCTATCCAAGGGACTCTCAGGAGTCTTCTCCAGCACCACAATTCAAAAGCATCAATTCTTTGGCACTCTTTGTATAAAAAGGC
This sequence comes from Antilocapra americana, assembly GCA_007570785.1. Classification (NCBI taxonomy): domain Eukaryota; kingdom Metazoa; phylum Chordata; class Mammalia; order Artiodactyla; family Antilocapridae; genus Antilocapra; species Antilocapra americana. The sequence continues at coordinate 6,889,058 of ML661903.1, read as the reverse complement.
AAAAAAGCAGAAAGGGCACGATCAGCATGTAAACCAGATTGGAGCTGGAGCAGCCTAGCTACAAGCTACTTTGGGGGCAGCCTAAGACCTGTCTGCTGAGAAGGGCAGTGACCATCCCAGGGCTGGTGCTCCAGGGAGGCCTTGTGCAGTCAGCATCAATGGCACAGGCGAGAGAGGAAAGGACAGAAAAACTCACGGAACAGTACCTGTCCATCAGAGCCAAGCCAAGTGTGTGATCTATGGCCATACACTGTCACCCCTCGGCTAAGGCTGCATCCTGGTTTCCCAGCGTCCTCCCAGCAACCAGGATGGGCAAGAGTCTATTCTGCAGAGGCCCCATGTCCTCAGCTTCCTGGCTGATAACTCCACTGTCCCTGCATGGTAAATGGCCAGATAGTCTAAAGGAAGCTGCTGATGGAGCAAAGCAAGGAGAGTACCTCCCAAGTTGGCCAAATGTCATCTCCCAGGTCATGGTCTCCAATCATCAGCTAAGACTTAGGCTAAGAGAAGTGGGAATGATCCATCAGTCGTGAAGGCAGGCACTGAACACTGGTTTAAGGCTAGGAGGGTAAAGGAAGGTAAACCCTTCAATAGCAAGGTAAGGGTGAAGTGAGGAGGGCAGGACAAGGTGGATATTTTCACTTCATATTGTTGAGACAAGGTAAACATTTCTGGAAAAAGAAAAAAAAAGAAATTGGCAAGTGCAGTAGGATTCTAAACTCTTGCAGAACTTTTGGATGCAGTGACTTCAATTTTGGCAGTGGATCCTACAGAAACAAATCAACTGAAGATAAAGATTTAGGAATAAAGATGTTCACTGCAGCATCATTTATAATACTGAAAAATTATGATGACTTAAAACAATAAGCACAGTAATAATTGACAGAATTCTGGGAAATCAATGCATGGAGTAATGTGTAGCCTGTAAGTTGGATTTTTGGAGAGGAGTAATGACTTGGTAGAATATATCAAATTTTTTTTAAATTCTCAAAATTTTAAACACATAATAATCTAAGTTTTGATTTTAAATATGTATTTGACGAAATTTTATAACTTGTCAGTATTATATTAATATTTAATATCTAAAATTTGAATGATCTTTTCTTCCTTCCTTTTGCTTTTCCTTCCTTCCTTTCTTTTCTGTGTGTTTTCAGAGTTTTCTACAATGGGTATGAATTGATTTTATAATTATGGGTAGAGGTCAGGGAAATAAAAAGAGAATTTCCATGTTATGGTGACTGAAACTGTATCATATTATTTGACTCCCTTAGTATCTAATCACATGAAAAAAATTTTTTTCACTCTATCAATTGCCACCAAAGAAAGAAAGAACTAGCCTAATATCTTTTTAAAAACAATTTAATTGGTGGCTAATTACTTTACAATATTGTGGTGGTTTTGCCATACACTCACATGAATCAGCCATGGGTGTACATGTATCCCTCATCCTGAACCCCCTTCCCACCTCCCTCCCCATCCCATCCCTCAGGGTCATCCCAGTGAACCAGCCCTGAGCCTCCTACTCATGCATCAAACCTGGACTGGTGATCTATTTCAGATATGTTAATATACATGTTTCAATGCTATTCTCTCAAGATCATCCCACCCTCGCCTTCTGCCACAGCTTTGAAAAGTGATGGCCTAAGAAACAGTACAATATACCTGAAACTAATGTAATTTTCTAAATCACTTGTACTTCAATTAAACAAGAAGAAGAAAAATGTGAAAGAAACAGTAGCAGCATATTCAAGAGCAGAGGTGAAGGAAATTTGGTTCCTAATGTCACCTCCCTCCCCAAAGTCATTATTTGAGGTTGAAAAACCTTGAAAGTTCTTGTTTTAATAGCCTCTCTCATTAAAAAGTAATAATAGAGTGGGGTATTGTAGTATAGCCTGATCTTTCTCCATTTCGGACTGGTGAAAAGAAACAAACTAAAAATTAGAGAAAGGCTCTCTCACTATAGGAAGTGAAATCTCCTGGGTTTCATGCTAAACTGCAGAAAGACTTAAAACTGACTAATACCCCCCATGTGAGTGGAATGAACGCCAAATTTAGCTGAATGCACCTTATGTTGTGCTTAGTCAGTCGTGTCTGACTCTGCGACCCGATGGACTGTAGCCCGTCAGGCTCCTCTGTCCGTGGGATTCCCCAGGCAAGAATACTGGGGTGGGTTGCCATTTCCTTCTCCAACTCGGAAAGCAAACCCAGATCTCCCACATTGGAGGCAGATCCTTTACCATCCAAGCCACTAGGAAGCCCTTGGTGTGAGACTTTAAAGATGAGCTCAGAGCTTTCCTGGTGGCTCAGTGGTAAAGAATCTACCTGCCGATGCAGAACACGGGGGTTCAACCCCTGATCCAGGAAGATCCCACACGTCAGGGGAGCCACCCAGCCCGTGCGCCACAACTTCTGAGCCTGTGCTCTGGAGCCCTGGAGCACAGCTACGGAGGCCCGCGCGCTCTGCAACAAGAAGAGTCACCACAATGAGAAGCCTGCCCGCCGCAGCGAGAGACGAGCCCCCACTCGCTGCAACTAGAGAAAAGCTGGTGCAGCAATGAAGACCCAACATGGCCACAGATAAATAAATAAAATTATTTTTTTATTAAAAAAAAAAGATGATCTCAAAGTGGAAAGCAAATCCAGGTATCCTAAAAGAAAATTATTTTAACCAACCTGACGCTGCTATTTGCTCAGACTTCACAGAAGTGGGGAAAGGAAGAAACACCCAGCCACCAGGCTCTACCTTAGAAGAGAGACTCAACAGTGAGAGAGGGAAGAAACAGAGTTAAGAAGTCACTCACGCAGGATCAGCGTACACGGAAGTCTGAGAGCGAGCTGCCCAAGCGTGGACGGAAGAGAGAGAAAGAGCATGGCCATGATGTCACTCCGGCCAGCGCAAGAGTCACAGGGACACAGGCTGCAAAACACGCAGAAGACAGCAACCCAGGAGAAGCGGAAGCCAAGGAAAGTCGGGAATATGCTCACCATGTCTTTGTAGCAACTAAGAACACTGAACACAAATTCAGCAGTAGATCTCAGAGTCACGAGGTTAAACAGTCAAACGAGGCCAAAAGAGACTGCAGGGATAAGGAAGCAAATTGAGGATCAAAAAAAAAAAAATCATGACACGTGTAAGACATAGGAAGCAAAACGATATCACTGAAAAAATCTATCAGAAACATTAAAAAAGGAGCAGATCACCACAGTGAACTCAGGCTGAGAAAAAAAATGGGAAAGTTAAATATACTGGATTGCAAAATCAATGATGTACATGTATGGACATAATTAGTATCACTAAATCATAAAAGCCAACAAATGAAAGAGAAGATGCATTCAAAGATACAATGTAAGAAAATTAGTTTAACGAAAAGCAGAAAGAGCACATCATGAGAAAATCTGATAAACAACCTTCGTCACTAAGATATATACTACTCATGTTACTAAAAATCAAGAATGAAAAATGGCCTCTTCAGACATTCAGATAGGAAAAGCAAGGGTAAATTATCAGGCTGACCTAAAAGTTGCACAGCTGAAAACAAAGATATGAAGTTCAGAGGGTGAGACTGACCCAAGAATATATTATCAAACCAGCTCGTAGTCGTTCAAATTAAAATGAAACCAGAAACAGCCACTCTTGCCTTCTGAAATGGCCCACACTCTGTCTCTGGAGTGTGTTTCTCTCTAAATAAATCCAATTCTTACCTAAAAAAGGGGAGAGGGTACCAGAAAAGCTTTCAAAAACTCAATAATGCATTGCGTGCAGGCTCAGTCGCTTCAGGCATGTCCGACTCTTTGTGACCCCCTGGAATGTGGCCCACCAGGCTCCTCTGTCCATGGGATTCTCCAGGCAAGAACACTGGAGTGGGTGGCCATGCCCTCCTCCAGGGAATCTTTCCAGCCCAGAGATCGAATTCACATCTCCTACATTGCAGATGGATTCTTTACCCCATGAGTTACCTGGGAAGCCCCCATAATGCATTAGCCTTCCTCAAAAAATAATTTTCACTTCAGTACATTTATCTTTTATAAAGTTCAGTTAAAATGAGCTATATCTCAGTAGCAGTGAGGACACATAAAAACCAAATTCGGGTCTCTCATTACCAATAATAATGGCTAATAATATGGTTTTTCCAATAGTCGTGTATGGATGTGACAGTTGGACAGTGAAAAAGGCTGAGCACCAAAGAATTGATGCTTTTGAACTGTGGTGTTGGAGAAGACTCTTGAGAGTCCCTTGGACTGCAAGGAGATCCAACCAGTCCATCCTAAAGGAGATCAGTCCTGGGTGTTCACTGGAAGGACTGATGTTGAAGCTGAAACTCCAATACTTTGGCCACCTCATGTGAGGAGTTGACTCATTGGAAAAGACCCTGATGCTGGGAAGGATTGGGGGCAGGAGGAGAAGGGGACAACAGAGGATGAGATGGCTGGATGGCATCACCGACTCGATGGACAAGGGTTTGGGTGGACTCCAGGAGTTGGTGATGGACAGGGAGGCCTGGCATGCTACAGTTCATGGGGTCACAAAGAGTCGGACACAACTGAGTGACTGAACTGAACTGAACTGAATAATTACCTGATAATGCTTAGTGGAAATAGGGTTAAACATAGGTCTCTGGCAGGAAAAATACAAGATAAGCCTAGAAATCAAGAAATATCTCAAAGACTGGAAGGAGATCTGTCCCAAAACCCTGGGATTCAGGCTGAAGAAGCACTCACTGGCCAAATGTGGAACATCTTGAGCATCAGAAAAAACACATTTGTGGTAAAGGGTAATAACCCTTTAAATAGGGAAAAAAATTGATAGGTTTATATTGATGACTGAAAACAGAGGATTGACATTTGTTGTTGTTCAGTTGCTAAGTTATGTCTGACTCTTTGCCACCCCATGGACGGCAGCACGCCAGGCTTCCCTGTCCTTCACCATCTCCCAGAATTTGCTTAAACTCACATCCATTGAGTTGGTGATGCCATCCAACCATCTCATCCTCTGTCACACCCTTCTCTTCCTTGTTGTTGTTATTGACATACTAGCTAAAAATATGACATCATCAATACAGTAATTTACCTTGCCAAGCACCAGTGACTGCTGAAACCATTCAGCAAGAAAGTTTTGAGAGAATAGGTTGTATAGATATTCTCAAAACAGCACCTCAGAGTTCACTCAATTATAAAGGAAAAGAGGTATCATTACAATGGAGCAATCTAGTAATACCACCATGAAAAATAATCAAATTTAGCATCACATAAGAATTATGTGCCTTCTTAAAGAGGCAATGGGAACTATATAACATCTCCCATAGTTCTCCTATCCAAAACATTTGACCTGTGTACAATCATCCAGGTTTGGACATATTCTACAAAATACTCAGCCCAGAATCTTCAAATACATCAATTTCATGAAAACTTTAGGAGTCTACAGAGATATGACAAATGTAATGTGTGAATCTAGATTGGGTAAAAAATAAAACCTTATACAGAGAAAAAATTAATGAAAAAATAGGCTAAGTGCATTATGGACTGTATGTTAAATAATATTATTGCATCAATATTCAAGTTCTTGTTTTGATAATGATATTGTTGCTTTGTAAGAAAACACTGAAACATCTACAGGTAAAGAATCAGATGGACCTAGAAAAATGCATGGAGTGTGCCATGAATGATACATCACCAAGTATCTAATTCTTTGGAGGGTTAATAATCAAATAAAAGAAAACTTCTGCTCTCGATAGACTAACCAGAAAGTGATCTAACAAACCAAATGGTAACATGCAAGTATAAGAACATAAGAAACTCAATAATCATCAATAGGCATTTACTACACACTTCTCACACCCCTTACTGTGATAACTTCTTGCAAGTATGAAGTAGGAAAAATGCCCACAAAGTATAAAGTCTAGTTGGCAAGTCATATCTTGTACACATGAAACAGTTTAAAAGCAGTACAAGACACCATGTCCTCAAAGGCCGATTTTTGTAGTTTGAACTAAAAATGGAATAGGAATTTTTGGAAGAAAGAGACCTCTGTCAGATGAAGTCGCTGGGAATTGGGGCTTGTCACACATTAAAACAAGCACAGAACTTGATCTTAGTGCAAAACCTACCTACATGTGTGCCGAGGAAATTCACTAATGGGGAGTATGTGATGAAAGTCAGGTTTTGTTCATCAGAAGAGCTTCCATGGCTGGGGATGGGGGAGTGGTGTGGGTAGACTTTTGAGCAACATTTGAAGGAGAGTTGCTAAATTATAGGACTCACTAAATATATGTTAGAGAGAAACCCACCCAGAGATTCATTTCTCCAGGTTCACACATTTATGAGTGGAGAAACTCAGGCTCAGAGAAAGGCTGTAATTTGTAAGAAAGAAAGCAGAAATTTGCTCAATGGCAGAAAACTGGATGGGATTCGGGCAACTAGGTCAACTTTGGCAAGCCATTCAGCATTTCTGAACCTTTGGTAACATGGCAGCTGGGATATCTTCCAACAGGATAAGGTGTCCTTTGAATCTGAGTCCCCTTTATGACTTACCAGACCAAGTGGATGTGGAAATGACTTGGTGGGACTTCTGAAGTTAGGTCTCTGAAACACTCCTCCTTGGCATCTTGAGCTGTCATGCTACAAGTCCAACTACTCAGGGGCCACCATGCTGCATAAAGCCAAGCTCCACTGAGAGGTCCTGGAGGATATGAAATAGTAACAGCCAAGGAACACCAAGGCTGAAGACACGTGAGGGAAGAAGCCACTTTTGAAGCAGCTCTTCCAGTCCAGCTGCCCCAGCTGATGCCATGTGGGTTACAGATGAACCTCCAAGTCCATCTTGCATTTCTGACCAACACCTGTGTGTCAAATTAAAAAGCTGTTTTAAACCACTAACCTTTGAAGCAATGTGCATGCATGCTAAGTCGCTTCAGTCGTGTCCAACTTCGTGCATCCCTATGGACTGTAGCCCGCCAGGCTCCTCTCTTCGTGGGATTCTCCAGGCAAGAACACTGGCGTGGGTTGCCATGCCCTCCTCCAGGGGATCTTCCAGACCCAGAGATCGAGCTTTCATCTCTTGGCTTTCATCTCATTGGCATGTGGGTTCTTTACAACTAGCACCACTTGGAAAGCTCTTGAAGTAGTGTTCTCCAAAGTAATAGACAGTCCACTGGTTTCTAGTACCTCTTGATAACTTTATATTTTTCTGCTTTTACAAAATTCCACAAGAAAAAAAAGGTTTACAAATGATTGGTTAAAGAAGTAAGCAAGTAGCAGGTAACAAGTTTGTTTAAATAAAATGGTAGTTTGTCACAGAAATAACAGGAAGTACCTTTGGTAAGCAAGGGGGACCAAAACTTAAGATTCTTCTGTTGTTTTCTAAGGATACGAAACCTTACTTCTGGCTGGGAAAAAATATCACGGTTTCTCTTAAATATATGTAACTGTAATGAAAGGCTTTCAAACTGTGGTGCTGGAGAAGATTCTTGAGAGTCCCTTGGACAGCAAGGAGATCAAACCCTAAACCTAAATAAAATTAATCTTGAATATTCATTGGAAGGACTGATGGCTGAAGCTGAAGCTCCAATACTCTGGCCACCTGATGTGAAGAATCTACTCATTGGAAAAAACCCTGATGCTGGGAAAGACTGAGGGCAGGAGAAGAATGGGGCTACAGAGGATGAGATGGTTAGATGGCATCACTGACTTGATGGACATGAGTTTGAGCAAGCTCTGGGAGATGGTGATGGACAGGAAAGCCTGGCGTGCTGCCATCCATGGGGTTGCAAAGGGTCAGACTGACTTAGCAACTGACCAACAATTTACAGTCTTCTCTTTGAGTCTAACTATCCTTTTCTGTAATATCTGAATGATAATATTTGTTCTCCCCATCTCAAAGAGGGCTGTGACAGCCAAACATGACTGTCATCGATGCACTTCACCAAGATTTGCTCATTCTCTCCACCTTCCAGGCACAAGATAAGATTATAATTCTGCTGACCTGTGGTTGAGTGAGATTATGTGATTAGATATTTGAGTTGTGAGCATAAGTAACACATATCACTTACAAGCCAGGGCGTTTAATTGCCAGTTGTAGACCTTCCAGAGTTCTCTTTCCCTGATCAAAAAATGACATAGTCTGGGCCCATCATCCTGGATTCCTGGATAAATCTCATGATCAAGGAGCTCAGCCAACCCATGAAAGACATACAACCTGAATGAGACGTAAACCTTTGTTCATTTAAGTCAAAGAGATTCTGAAAATGGCTCCTTCTTGCAGCATGATACAGCCTGTTCTGACTGATGCAACAAAGACGATTGGAAATACTCTTGGAAATGGAGAAGTGATACAAAGGTGTGCTATACTGTTCAGTTCAGTTCAGTCACTCAGTCGTGTCCGACTCTTTGTGACCCCATGGGTGGCAGCACACCAGGCCTCCCTGTCCATCACCAGCTCCCAGAACTTGCTCAAACTCATGTCCATCAAGTCATTGATATCATCCAACCATCTCATCCTCTGTCGTCCCCTTCTCCTCCCACCTTCAGTCTTTCCCAGCATCAGGGTCTTTTCCAATCAATCAGCTCTTCGCATCAAGTGGCCAAAGTATTGGAGTTTCAGCTTCAGCATCAGTCCTTCCAGTGAATATACAGGGTTGATTTCCTTTAGGATTGACTGGTTTAGTTTCCTTGCAGTCCAAGGGACTCTCAAGAGTTTTCTCCAGCACCCCAGTTAATAATAACACACTTTGTAATAACAGTATAGCTATTATTACAAAGAACAGGCATCAATATGTCTATGAGTAGGGCAGCAAATCCAAATGACTCCATCAGCTGTGTAAGGCAAATTTTTCTTGTTCCATCTTGATCAACAAGTCATCCAGCTCCTTAGAGTCAAATTTCTCTGTGTAGCCTATAAGAATTAGAATGGTGGTGATGACAACAGCAGAAGTTGGAAGAATATCTACCATGTGATTGGAAACCATTGATCTGTAACTTCTGATCCTTACCACGTATCTGTAGAGTGGCTTTGACCATCTTTGTTTCCACCCATATACAGACTGTCTAAAGAAGTTTAATAGTGTTTTCTTTCCAATCTTTGGATCTCCATTTAGGAAAGGAAGTCTAGGCTGTGGTAAAGAAAAGCGATGGGCTTCTCTATTAAACTCAAATCTGTTGTTTGATCGCCAAGCTGCGTCCAACTCTTTGCGACCCCATGGACTGCAGCACACCAAGCTTCCCTGTCCCTCACCATCTCCTGGAGTTTGCCCAAGTTCATGTCCACTGAGTCAGTGATGCCATCCAACCATCTCATCCTTTGTCACCCTCTTTTCCTTCTGCCTTCAATCTTTCCCAACATCAGGGTCTTTTCCATATAGAACATGGCAAATGTTCTGAACGTGTCATATGCTTGCTTTCACTGATGTCTTAGAGGGAAGCTGAGACCAGCCGAGACAGCTCTGCATCCAAGTCATCTGGTACCCATGTGTGGGGATGTGCGTGCTTTTCCTGTGTACTCATGGGATGGCACAGATATTAATTGCTTAATATGTGAGAGTCAGGGGCTGGGAAGAATAATCCTCCATTCCAGGGCCAGCTTGGTTTTACCTTCGTGGGCCTCATGCCCTACTCAGAGGCCTCTTGGGGCTTGAAAGCACCAATAGGAGCTGCAGCCCCACCCAGGGCATGCGGGGGGTGGCATCAAGACCACAGTCTGACCTGATTAAGGACAGATGGAGAACTTGAAGGGTAAAGATGTTCAAAATATCCCTGGTCCCACCCCAAATTCTGGGTGGCCCTAACCCAGCCTGGAACCAGCATTTGCATGCAGAGATCTTAAATTAGAGCACATCAAATAATTCATTTCAGAGCGTTTCAGTCTGGTGTAGGATAATAAGGACTTTGAAAGAGTAGCGACGAGAGACCAGAAAAGCTCACACTGGTGTGATTCTTGTTGGTGCAACACGGGTCTGAGCAGAATTTCACAGACGCGGCCTCCGCCCCTCTCCTTGAGATGCCAGCCTCTCTTGTCCTCAGATTATCAAACCCCTGTCTTCTGTTAGGTCTCATCCTAAGCCTCAGATATCATCCTCCCTTCCTGTCCTTTCTCTTAAGAAATCCCACTTCCTTCTCCAAGTCACCTCTGGGAAATGAGGTCTCCTGTTCCACACACCTTGGCTGAGTTCGGATCTCTAGTATCTCAATGCCTTTCCTTCCAGAATAACTTCCCAGGGGTATGTGTATTACAACCTGTAACTTCCCCTGGCTTCCGAGGGAGGAACAGGCCATTTCCTCATTTACTCCTTCAATTAACAAGAGTTAACTGGCCACTCAAAGTGCAGGGCAGTGGGCTTGGCACCAGGCGTAGCCACGGATCATCGGGGCACTGACCCTCTCCTCTTGGCACCTCCATGTCCAAACGATCCTCCCTCATATGCTGCTCTCTAATTAGGCCCCCATCCTTTTCAATGGAGAGCTGATAAACCTCTATCAATTTCCTCTTAGTGGAATAGCTGCAATTGAAAACAAAAAGACTATACGGGCTTCTCTGGCGGCCGTTGGTTCAGGCTCCATGCTTCTATGCCAGGGGGCACAGGCTCAAGCCTTGGTCAGGAAACTAAGATCCCACAAGCCATAGGATGTGGCAAAAAAGAAAGACTATGTGCACTGAGTGTATCAGACGCCTAGCATAAACATGTACAGTAATCATTCTGAATGCATTCACAGACGACGCAGAGCAGAGTGAGCGCCTTGGACCCCAAGCAAGTCTCTCTGCAACCCCATGGGTAGTAGCGCGCCAGGCCCCTCTGTCCTCCACTGTCCCTGAGGTTTGCTCAGATTCATAGCCACTGAGTTGGCGATGCTGTCTAACCATCTCATCCTCTGCTGCTCCCTTTTCCTTTTACCTTTAATCCAGCATCAGGGTCTTTTCCGATGAGTAGGCTCTTCACATCAGGTGGCCAAAGTATTGGAGCTTCAGCAACAGACCTTCCAATGAATATTCAGAGTTGATTTTCTTTGGGACTGACTTGTTTAATATTAGGTCCATTTTTTTTCTTTTTAAAAATTAGTTAATTCTAATTGGAAGCTAATTACTTTATAGTATTGTGGTGACTTTTGCCATGCGTTGACATGAATCAGCCATGGGTGTATATGTGTCCCCAATCCTGAACCCCCCTCCCATGTCTCTCCCCATCCCATCCCTCAGGGTTGTCCCAGTGTACCGGCTTTGAGTGCCCTGTTACATGCGTCAAACTCGGACTGGTCATCTATTTCACATATGATACTATATATGTTTCAATGTTAGGTCCATTTTAATAAATGTTATCACTTAATTCCCATGGCTCTACAAAGAAAGCATTATTATGAACGATCCTGAAAAGAACTGAAAAAGTATAAATGAAATAGATATATATGAAGAATCAATATCATTGGCTATGCTAGTCTTTTAGATTACATTTTTGGATGTCTTTTTTTTTTTTTGTCAATTTCCTCTTGAATTTCCATCTTGATAATGTGTTGAAGGGAATCTCATGAGGAAGGAAGATTACAGGACAGGAGCCTAAGAGAGGTAAAAACTTTCCTCTTACTTGTCTAGCTGAAAAAGTGTTGCTGTGCTTATTTGCTCATTCGTGTCTGACTCTGCGACCCCGTGGACTGTAGCCCACCAGGCTCCTCTGTCCATGGGATTCTCCAGGCAAGAATACTGGAGAGGGTTGCCATGCCCTTCTCCAAGGGATCTGCCTAACCCAGGGATCAAACCAGGTCTCCTGTACTGCAAGCAGATTCTTTACCGTCTGAGCCACCAGGGAAGCCCAAAGTCTTAGTGTGTTAAAAGGGCTAATGTAGGAAAAGTTTTGATTAGGACTGAGAAGAACTGTGGAAGGTAAGAGCCAAACCAAGGGTGGAGCTACACACCCCAGGTGGGGCGCACGGGTGTTTTCGCCACACACCTCTCTCTGCCTCGGCATCGCGGATGTGTTCTCCAGTTTAGCCTTCACTCGGGGCCCTCCGAAGGTGTTCAGCCTCTATCTTATCCGCATGGAAGCCTGGTTTGGTCATTTAAGCCTTCCGGCCTTACCCTCATTTTGCTTATATGTCCTTTCGATCATCAATTTCTCTACCACTGGCCTAGTACCAGCCCACTTAGCCCCTACCCCTGGGAATACCCTCACTTGTCTCTTTGTCCACACCTTCCCATGTCCAGCCAAAGCTTATCTTCAGCCTTAACTTCTGCATAAACTCTTCCCAGAGATTAGCCTTTTTCTAGGACATTCTAAATTATAAAGTGCTGCTTCTCCCTCTCCTGTTTTGTACATTAGTTATCATTTGGTGGCTTGTCTTCCCAAAGTGATCATGAACTCAGTCCTAGCACAACAGTATACATCCTGAACCTCTGTACCCACTGCAGTGTCTGGGGCCCTGAAGAAGATACTGAAAGAAATCGCTGGAGAGACTGCTGAGTGCCCTCCATATAATCCATCCACAAGGGGCGGTCGCACTGGACTCTACCTACAGGCCACTTAGAAGAAAATAGGCCAGTTAATTGAAAATAATTGGTCAATTCCATTCTTTAAAAAAAAAAAATCAATTCACCCATTTGTTTAATTGAATTAACTGGAAAATGCAGTTTTGCTTGTGTAGAACTGAGTTAAAAGGAAATGACCTCAGTAGTTTTCAAATTAAATCGTGTCAGAGAGAGATCATTTCAAATTGGCAGCTTGCAATGGAAACTATTCCACATTGCAATGTGCTTTCTCCCCTTAAATGCCTGACTGTTTTATTATTGTAGGATTGCTTATAAGCATGGTCAAAATGACCCCAGGGTCTGGATTTCTAAATCAAATGGCCCTGGCATGTTCTTTTTCTGTCCAAACTTACAAGGCTGAATGAAGATTTGTGTTTGACTCATTCAATAAATAATAACAGAAAGAATTCTGTGTTATTTACTGGATGTTTTCACGAGAAAGCTCCACCTAATTAACCCAGTATCATAAAACTACATTGAATAGTTAATGCGTGTTTTAATTTTGCAGCCTGAGTAACACATCTGTGAACAGCGGTAGTGAGAGCATATTATACAGGATCAACAGTTTGCAGATAAGTGCAAAGGGGACTTGACAAAAAAAAAAAAGATATTGGCTTAAATGTCTAGAAATCAGCACCGTGCTTAAGCATTCCTATTTATCCTGCTCTGGACAGCAAAGTGTTTGTTCTTATTCACTGGCAAATCCACTAGTCATCTCTTAGAGGGTGGTGGGAGGGCAGGAACCAGCCGCTAGTCTAGCTGGAAAATTCTTATCCCAGTGCCCCATTCTTGAAAGGTCAACCCAGTTTACTGGCGGTGACGACATCTGTCTGGCTAACAAAGCACAAGCCAAGTTATCCCGACCTATTTCGTCTGATTAAATCCTCTTTGGCCTTCTCTGAACCTCAGGTTTGAGGTTACTCACCACGTGATGAGAAAAATCAGAAGCCACACCATGGTCTGAACAGGACAGAAGGGACCAGAAACGAGACTTCCAATGTGTGCCCGTGTGGGAGTGCATTGGGCAGAAGGCGGGAGAAAAGGGAGGAGCAGACACTTTGGTCGGGTCTTTACTATGAGCCAGGCACTCTCGTGGACACTGGGACGTGCCTGATTCCTGCTCACAAGGAGCTGGGGAGGAACGGTGGAGGGGAGTGAGTTTGAGCAACAGGTCAGTCAGGAATTATATGCAGATTTCCAAGGAAGCCGTTTAGAAGAGTGCTTGATGAGGATGGGAAGCTCTATGGAGGAAGGGACATGCCTAAGGAATAAGTACCCAGACCAAAGCAGGGATGCCGGGCAGACAGCACAGTGAAGGGGAAGTTCGAGGCTGTGAAAGAGCCAGAGGCACACAGGCCAGAGCAGTCGGGGTTTGTTCATTTATTTTTCTCTTTTTTTTTCATCAAAGTATAGGGGTGGGATAGGGAGGGAGATTCAATGGCTGATTCACTCTGAGGTTTGACAAGAAACAAAATTCTATAAAGCAATTAGCCTTCAATAAAAAATGAATTAAAAAGAAGAAAATCAAAATATAGTTGATTTACAATGGTGTGCTAGTTTCAGGTGTACAGCAAAGTGATCTCATTATGTATGTGTGTGTGTGTGTGTGTGTGTGTGTGTATTCCTTCTTTCAGATTTCTTCCATTATAGGTTATTACAGGATATTGAATACAGCTCCCTGTGCTATGCAGTAAGTACGTCCTTGCTGCTTATTTTCTATACAGCGGCGTGTATCTGTTAATCCAGATTCCTAACGTATCCGCCCCCTGTCCTTTCCTCCTTGGTGACCAAAAATTTGTTTTCTATGTCTGTGAGTCTAATTCTGCTTTGTAAGTAACTTCCTTTGTATCACATGTAAGCAATGGCATATGACTTCTGTCTTTGACTTACTTCACTTAGTATGATAACCTCTCAGCCCTTCCATGTTGCTATAAATGGCATTATTTCATTCCTTTTTGTGGCTGAGTCATATTCCACTGGGTGTCAAATAGGCTGTGAGCTTTACTGAAGATACAATTTGTCCTCAGTGTCCCTGAAACTGCTGAGCAAGAATCTGCCAAGGCAAGGGCAGTGCTTGTCTGGTTTATCACATGCTTGATCAGTGATTCTGAAGCAAACCCCTTGCTAAGAACTTTTGCCTTAGCAAGTTGCAATTTTGGTTGGAGCAAGAAAGCTGGCTACAGACGAGGTGCCTAACAGGAGAGCTGAGAGGCCTGAGCAAGGGCTTTGTGTGCCCCCTGAGGAAGGCGCCCTGATCCTGAAAGCAATGGAGAAGCAGAAAAAGATTTCAATTAAAAAATCATATGCTTAGGTACACATTTTTAAAAGGTTGCTTCGGCAGCCTGAGGAAGAAGGGGTGTGGGTCTGAGGACTAACGGGAAGTGAAGCAGAGGAGGGGCTGGCCACAGGCAGGGGTCCAGCAGCTTATTGCAGTAGGCTCAGTAGGAGGGAGTGATGCGAGCCAGAAAGACACGGCAGGGATGCGCCCGTCACCTCCTTGGCTGTGAGATGAGAAAGCAGGACCGAAACTGTCCTCAGCAACAGCACGGTGGAGAGGAAAGGGTTGCTGTGAGTACTCTCTCCCTCTTTCTGCTGTAGCAAATTACAAGCAACTTGGTGGCTCAAAACAACACAAATTTGTCCTTCTATGGCTCAGGAATTGTCCAAAAGTCCAAACTGCATCTAGAGCAATGTGCTCTTTCTGGAAGCTCTAGAATAGGATTCATTTCCTTGTCTACAGCTTCTAGAAGCTGGTCCAATTTCTTGGTTCACGGCCCCATGTGACTCCTACTTGTTTCCATTCCCACTTCTCCTTCTCTGACTCCCCTCCCTTCTGGTTCCCTTGGAGTTTACATTGCTGAAGTCTTGCGATGTCCCTGGGCCCGTCTGGAAAATCCAAGGAAATTGTCCCATCTCAGGATTTTTAACCTCATCTGCAAAGTCCCTTTTGCTGTACGAGGTAACCTATCCACAGGTTCCAGAGATTAGGATGCAAGCATCTTTGGAAAGGGCTTCTCTGGTGGTGCAGCCATAAAGAATTGGCCTGTTAATGCAGGAGACATGGGTTTGATCTGTGGGTTGGGAAGATACCCTGGAGAAGGAAATGGCAACCCATTCTAGTATTCTTGCCTGGAGAATCCTATGGACAGAGGAGCCTGGCGGGTTACAGTCCCTAGGGTCGCAAAGAGTAAGATACGAATTTGCTACTGAGCATGCATGCGTGTTTAGAGGGTCATTATTCTGCCTGTCACCATCGGCTTCAGAAGGGGAGGGTATAGCGCAGAGGAGATTATTTCAGTCTGAATATATTAAAGGTCTGATGTGCTCCAAGGCCATCCAAGTAAAATGCCTGGTTTGTGGTTGAATACCAGGGGCTGAGCTTCGGGATGCAGTTCTGTCCTGGGGGTGGAAACGCCTGAATCATCAGCATGGACCTATAGGAGAAGATTTATGTGCATGAGGTTACCCATGGATCAAGGAGGACTGAGATCAGAGCCCTGGGGCGCACCAGCGTTTAAGTGGTCAAGGGAAGAGAAGACCCTGGCAAAGGATGTTGAGAAGAAGTCGGTCCTTAGGGCGGCAACCGCAAAGCTAAGGCAGGGAGGAGTACACACGAAGAGGAGAAGAGGCAAGTATCAAAGACAGATCGAACAAGGCGAGACTGGAAATGTCCCTGAGGGTTTTGGCCACCCAGAAATGCAGGCGACCCGAGGAGACAGACGTTTCCAGAGATGACCAGATTGTGCTGGGGTAACAGGTAAAGAGCTATGAGCAATCAGAGACAGAAATAAACATAGCAGACTCCTCCGGAAAGTTTTTATGGAATATTTAAACATAAGGGATTCCCAGGTGGCTCAGCGGAAAAGAATCACCTGCCAACGCAGGAGACACAGGAGACCCGGGTTTGATCCCTGGGTTGGGAAGATCCCCTGGAGGAGGAAATGGCAACCCACTCCAGAATTCTTGCCTGAAAAATCCCATGGACGGAGGAGCCTGGTGGGCTACAAAGTCAGACACAGCTGAGTGACTGAGCGCACTCACGCACACACACACACATAAGAAGTATAGAAAATCATCTTAGGCGTCCCTCTAATTAGCTTTTTCAAAGCTTAGTGTTTTGTTATCGTTGCTTCAGATTCTTCAAAAACAAAAGTAAGATGCTACAGATACAGAGGAAACTCTGTTTCCTTCTTCCACTCAAAGCTCCTCTCTCCTGCCCCAGGGGACTCACCCTCCTGAGAGTTTGGGATGGCGCATTTTGTGTCTGTTTATAAAACTGCTACATATATATGTATTAACGAAAAGTACCTGATATTGTGAACATTCCCAAGTTTGATACAAATGGACTCCTAATGTATACCATTGGGCGATTTGAGTTATTCATTCAGTATTACAATTTGGAAGTGCTTTCACTGTAACTGTTATATAATATTCTGTTATGACTACAATACAGTTTATTTATCTATCTTTCTTGGTGGTCAACAGTTAATTTGTTTGCATTTTGCTAGTACAAACGATGATGCAGTGAACATTCTTGTCTTAGCCTGCTCTAGTTGCTGTACCAAATCATCACTGACTGTGTGATATACATAACAAACGTTTATTTCTCACAGTTATAGAGGCTGAGAAGTTCAAGATCACTTTGTTGAAAGATTTGGTTCTTGATAACAGCCCTCCTCTTCATATCCACCTGTGCTGATTTTATCAAACTTGTTTTGGCTTCATAATTTCTATTTTAATGGGGGTTACACCTTTTCCAGGCTTCCCAGGTGGCGCAAGCGGTAAAGAACCCACTTGCCAGTGCGGGAGGCATCAGAGACGAGGGTTCGATCCCTGAGTTAGGAAGATCCCCTGGAGGAGGGATGGCTCCCCACCCAGTATTCATTTGGGATGCCAAAGGAATCCCACGGACAGAGGAGCCTGGTGGGCTACAGTCCACAGAGTCACAAAGAGACGGACATGACTGAAGTGACATAGCACACCCACACATACACCTTTTACATTTTTTTTTCTTTTTTTTTTTATTTATTATTTTTTTTATTATTATTGTTTTTGCCATACATTGTCATGATATCACCATGGGTTTACATATGCTTCCCCTCCGGGTCCCCCCTCCCTCCTCCCTCCGCCCCGGGAAATCTCGCTGCACCAGTCCCGAGCATCAATCCTGGGCTGGCGATTGATTAGACACATGACAATTAACATGCTTCAATGCCCTTCTCCCATATCATCCCACCCTTACCCTCATCCACAAAGTCCACAAGTCTATTCTATACATCTGCGTTCCTTTTGTTGTCTCCCATGTTGGGTTCTCATTACTGTCTTTCTAAATTCCATATATATGTGTTAATATACTGTATTGTTGTTTTTGCTTCTGGCTTACTTCACTCTGGATAATGGGCTCCAGTTTCGTCCATCTGAGTAGAATTGCTTCAAATGAATTTTTTTTTAATGCTGAGTAATATTCCATTGTGTATATGTACCACAGCTTTCTTATCCATTCATCAGTTGATGGGCATCTAGGTTGTTTCCATGTCTTAGCTATTGTAAACAATGCAGCGATGAACATTGGGGTGCACGTGGCTCTTTCAATTCTGGTTTCCTCGGTGTATATGCCCAGCAGTGGGATTGCCGGGTCATATGGCAGGTCTATTTGCAGCTTTTTAAGGAACCTCCACACTGTTTTCCATAGTGGCTGTACTAGTTTGCATTCCCACCAACAGTGTAAGAGGGTTCCCTTTTCTCCACATCCTCTCCAGCATTTATTGCTTGTAGACTTTTGGATGGCAGCCATTCTGACTGGTGCACCTTTTACATTTTTAAAGCATTCTAAATGTCATAATTTTAGCATCTTTGGCAGATTCATATTTTAAATTTGTTTCATCTGGAGTGAATTCTGAATCAAATTGATTTTATTTCTTTACTGCTTTATAATTTGGGTTTCCAGAATCATTGTGAGTGAAAGATATATTTATGTTTCTCTCTCCTGCTGTCTCTCTGCTTCTACACTGCTGTCACCGAGTCCTAGACTCAGAGACTGCCTTAGGCTTGACGACGGTTTGTGGGATGATCTGATCCTGACTTGCTTCAAGCAACAGTATTGTCTGGGCCCCTGCCTCATTTGGAGCCCCTTGCCTCCCCACGAGCCCTCAGAGCCAGACTTCCAGTTACTACTCTCTGCTTCCAGAACCTAGAGATTAGCAGAACCCTGCTTATCACTTAACGTTTTTGTTCTTTTTTTACCCTCTGGGTGATACCCATGTGTGTTTCAATTTGGGAACCCCTGGAGCTGAGTAAGAAGTGTAACCATAGGCTGAAATATTCTGGTGGAGATACATCAGAGTAGATTAATAGGGGCTGCGGGATAAGTCTTATTCCCAACAGTGACCTCTTGGTGGGGGAGGTGGGAAGGGGTGGGGAGTGGTTCTTAAAGCAGAACAAGTGCCAAATGGTGGGCTGAGCAATGCCAAGGGCAACATAAGCAGTGTTGTGGGGAAGCCCAGATCACTGTTTCATCCCACCTTGAACTTCTCGTGAAGCCTCTCACCCCTGTTAGAGTTTATATCCTTTTTTCTTAAGTCAACAATTCTTTGTTCCTATTTCTTTTATCACCTGGCTGGTATCTGTTCATCTGCATAACAGTTTTCTTTTTAGATAATAAGTGCTGGTCTCTTTTTCTTTTTTTAAAATCTTACTTAGAGCTTCGCTTGGAAAACAGTAGGTAAGTAAACGTTTGTTGAATTAGTCGATTTTTGTCATTAAAGAAATCACAGCTTTTGGGAAAAAAAGATTGTGACATCTTACCTATGAAAGTGGTAGATGAAGTGTTTCAGGGTGATGTGTACTGATGCCAGAAACTTAATCTGAAATAGATCAGAAGTAAGAGGAATAGAGGGACGGCTACACACATGATAAAGCAAGTATAGGAAAATATGTACAGTAGCTTCTAGGTCAGGGGTCAGGACGTGCCTGTTTTGTAAATAAAGTTTTATTGGAACACAGCCATGCCCACTCATTGATTTGCATCCTGTCGAAGGTTGCCTTTGCATCACACCCACGGAGCTGAGTAGTTGTCGGAGACCATATGTCCTGCAAAGCCTACAGTATTTACTATCCTATCCTTTACTGGAAAAGTGTACTGATCTGTTTCTAGGCAGTGAGTGTATGGGTATTCACTGTGTGATGCCTTTTACTTTTCTATATGTTTAAAAAATTGTATAATAACATATTGGTGGGGATAGAACAGTCTAAGACCGAAGATGATTAGAAACCAAATTGCAGGTAAGGAAATGCCAAAGGAGATTATAAAAAGGAATAAAGATAGAATAATAGATTGGCAGTTGGGGCAAGAGTCTTAGTGACCAGAATTAACACTGATCATCTAATGAAAGAGGAGAGTGCTAAGAATTGAAGGGTTGATAGAATTAGAGAGAAGTGGGAGGCTTTCTGAGGAATACACTGGGTGGGTGCTTGCTAACGCAGACAACAGTGAATCACCCCCCTACAAGGAAACACACAGCCCAGACAACGCCAGTGTCGGTGAGGCGGTAGATGCTCGGTGACATGCAGAGCATTTTTGCTTTTTCTTCCCTGGGGAAGTGAGAGCGATTTTGAAGTGAGGATCTGAGAAGGGCAGAAAGAGAAGCTTGAGGGCATGGGGGTGTTTGTACCCCACCAGGCTTCTTGGGCTGGCTCTGAGCCCCCTAGGGAGCATCTGGAAGGCAGAAGCTGATGCGATGGCTGTGAAGGGGCTGTGGAGACACTGAGCACAGAGCAGGCTGAGATTTCAGGGAGAGGCCCTGTCTACGTCACCTGTGCTGGGCTCTGAGCAATCAAAGCCTTTTGGAGCACCTCCGTCCAGCACACAGAATGGCCTTGGGGGTCCTTCTGCGGGAACCGTCCACGGTGAAGACTCTCTGGGCACAGGATGGAAACCACCCCTGGCTGACTGTTCACGTGACTTTCTGGCTCTCTGTCCTCATTCCCAGGGCTTCAGCTTTCCATGACTCTCCTGTCTGAGCAAATGGCTTGCTTGTTTATTGCAGGAACTTCCCAATCGAGTCCTGAAAGACCCCTCAACTCTTCAGTGGAAACTATCACCTGCCAGTTCAAGCAAAGATTCTCTGACTCCCAGGCTTCAAAATCCTCACTTTGCTGTTCCCACCAAATCCTGGGCTGTTGTATTGTGATCATTACCTGATGCTAATTGAGCCCCCAACTTGAAAGAGCCACCGTAAACTAAACTTCTTATTCGCAGTACAATTAGGGCCTTATCTCCCAACTCTGAGATGCTAGCAAAGCTTCCTGAGGCCGTGTTCTCCTTACCACAGTAAGCGATACACTTAGCTTGGTCTTATCAATATTATTACCACACACATATGGGTACCTTACTTTTGACAAAGGAGGCAAAAATGTACAATGGGGAAAATACAGCTTCTTCAATAAGTGGTGCTGGGAAAACTGGACAGGTATGTGTAAAGAATGAACTGAGAACACTTCCTAACACCATTCATAAGATAAACTCAAAATGGATTAAAGACCTAAATGTAAGACCAGAAACTATAAAACTCTTAGAGGAAAGCATAGGCAGAACACTCAATGACATAAAGCAAGAACTTCTATGACCCACCTCTTAGAAAAATGGAAATAAAAACAAAAATAAACAAGTGGGACCTAGTTAAAGGTAAAGGCTTTTGCACAGCAAAGGAAATTATAAACAAGTTGAAAAGACAACCCTCAGAATGGGAGAAAATAGTAGCAAATTAAACAACTGACAAAGGCTTAATCTCCAAAATATACAAGTCAATACCAGAAAAACAAATAACCCAATCAAAAAGTGGGAAAAAGACCTAACCAGACATTTCTCCAAAGAAGACATACAATGGCTAAGAAACACATGAAAAGATGCTCAACATCACTCATTAGAGAAATGCAAATCAAAACTACAATGAGATATCACCTCATACCAGTCAGAAAGGCCATCATCGAAAAGTCTACAAACAATAAAGGCTGGAGAGGGTGTGGAGAAAGGGGAACTCTTTTGCACTGTTGGTGAAAATGTAAATTGATACAGCCACTATGGAAGACGGTATGGAGATTCCTCTAAAAACTATGGAGAAAATCCACCATATGATCCAGCAATCGCATTACTAGGCATATACCCTGAGTAAACCAAAACTGAAAAAGATACACGTACCCCAGTGTTCACTGCGGCACTATTTACAACAGCTAGAACATGGAAGAAACCGAGATGTCCATCGACAGATGAATGGATAAAGAAGCTGTAGTACATATATATAATGGGATATTACTCAGCCATAAAAAGGAAGGCATTTGAGTCAGTTCTAATGAGATGGATGAACCTAGAGCCGATTATACAGAGTGAAGTAAGTCAGAAATAAAGAGATAAACATCGGAAATGCTGGGCTGGATGAAGCCCAAGCTGGAATCAAGATTGCTGGGAGAAATATCAATAACCTCAGGTATGCAGATGACATCACTGTATGGCAGAAGAAGGAACTAAAGAGCTTCTTGATGAAAGTGAAAGAGGAGACTTAAAAAGCTGACTTAAAACTCAACATTCAAAAAATGAAGATCGTGGCATCTGGTCCCATCACTTCATGGCAAATAGATGGGGAAACAATGGAAACAGTGAGAGACTTTACTTTCTTGGGCTCCAAAATCACTGCAGATGGTGACTGCAGCCATGAAATTAAAAGACGCTTGCTCCTTGGAAGGAAAGCTATGAGAAACCATACAAGAAACATATTAAAAAACAGAGACATTGCTTTGCCAACAAAGGTTCATCTAGTCAAAGCTATGGTTTTCCCAGTAGTGAAAGATACACCATAAAGAAAGCTGAACACCAAAGAATTGATGCTTTTGAACTGTGGTGTTGGAGAAGACTCTTGAGAGTCCCTTGGACTGCAAGGAGATCCAACCAGTCCATCCTAAAGGAAATCAGTCCTGAATATTCATTGGAAGGACTGATGCTGAAGCTGAAACTCCACTACTTTGGCCACCTGATGGGAAGAACTGATTCCTTAGAAAAGTCCCTGATGCTGGGAAATATTGAAGGCAGTAGGAGAAGGGGACGACAGAGGATGAGATGGTTGGATGGCAGCACCGACTCAATGGACATGAGCTCGAGCAAGTTCCAGGAGTTGGTGATGGACGGGGAAGCCTGGCGTGCTGCAGTCCATGGGGTTGCAAAGAGTCGGACACAACTGAGTGACTGAACTGAACTGAACGCATATATATATGGAATCTACAAAGATGGTACTGAGGAATTTATTTGTAGGGGAGAAATGGAGATGCAGACATAAGGAAAAGACTTATGGACACAGAGGGGTGGGGAGGAAGGAGAAGGTGAGATGTATGGAGAGAGTAATATGGAAACTTATATTACCAAATGTAAAGTAGACAGCCAATGGGAATTTGCTGTATGACTCAGGGAACTCAAACACAGGCTCTGTAACAACATGGAGTAGGATGGGGAGGGACATGGGAGAGAGGTTCAAGCGGGAGGGAACATATGTATACCTATGGCTCATTCATGTTGATATTTGACAGAAAACAACAAAATTTTGTAAATCAATTATCCTTTCATTAAATGAATAAATTAAAAAAAAAACACTAAGTATTAGTGATATATGGGGAGTCAGCCCTCTCCACTGGAAAGAGCAGATCACTGATAAAGAATAGACGGAGTTTCTGCAGCTAGAGATTTATGGTACCCACAACTTGGTACTAAGGAATGGCTAAGGGTCACTTAGTGAGGGGCTAAGGCTCATTTTGTGCAACTGAGGTTTGGGACGATCAGAGTAGAGTCTTTTCACATGAGGATCTCTTTTGCTTTTGGTGTAAAATCCTAATTCTTTAGCATATAAGATTACCCATCACTCTCTCAGTTTTAACATTTAAAACTGATATTTTAGAAAACCCCCAGGCTCCATGCAAACTAGAACAGTTGGTCACTCTGCTTCTCACAGCAAATCTCTTCACACATTTTTGTTGTTGTTCAGTCGCCAAGTTGTGTCCAATTCTCTGCAACCCCATGAATGAAAGCAAACCAGGCTTCCCTGTCCATCACCAACTCTCGGAGCTTGCTCAAACTCATGTCCATGGAGTTGGTGATGCCATCCAACCATCTCATCCTCTGTCGTCCCCTTCTCCTCCTGCCTTCAATCTTTCCCAGCATCAGAGTCTTTTCAAATGAGTCAGTTGTTCACATCAGGTGGCCAAAGTATTGGAGTTTCAGCTTCAGCATCAGTCCTTCCAGTTAATATTTAGGACTGATTTCCTTTAGGATGGACTGGTTGGATCTCTTTGTTGTTCAAGGGATTCACAAGAGTCTTCTCCAGCGCTGCAGTTCAAGAGCATCAATTCTTCATCATTCAGACTTCTTTATGGTCCTTTGTACATAATCCAGTCAATTATGAACCAAGACTAAGTCTAAATTTGGATAGCCTGAATTTAAGCTCCTCAACCCATCAGCATGGTGACCTTAAAAATTAGTGAGGTCATCTGTGTCTCAGTTTACTCATCTGTACAGTGATGCTAAAAGTTTCATATGGCTGGTGTAGAAAGAGATGAGATAACGAAGGTGAAGTACTTCAAGTGCCTGATGTTCAAGAAACAAAGTCATAAGAATAGTTGATTATATTCATAATAATCAGAACAATTCTGCCTTGATCATGGGTTTATTCTCTGGTTTAGCACCAGGTCTAGCACGTAATAGGCACTAAAATGGTATCTTTAAATGAAGGGATGAGTGATTACTATTTCCATTTTTTATTTCAGTTCCCCAAACATGCTTTCTGTTACCCCAGGACCTTGCACACTCTGTAGTGGGTCCTCCTACCTGGGGCATTCTCCATCATCAAATGCCCCACCTTCTTCTCCTGCCTTTGACCCCTGACCCATCTGCCTGACTAACGCTTCCTGGAGTTTCAAGTTTCAAATTAAGCATCACAACTTCTAGGAAGTCCTCCTCGAGAGCTACCCCCACCCAGACTGTCATACGCCCCCCTCCCCACCCCAGCAGCTCATACCGCATCTATGGACTGAATGTTTGTGTCCCCACACTAAAAATTCATCATATGAAACCTAATCCCCGATATCATGGCATCCGGAGGTGGGATCTTTGAGAGGTAACTAGGCAATGACAGTGGACCCTCACGGAAGGAAATCGTGCTCTTACAAGGAGAGACACAAGAGAACTCACTTCTTCTTGGCTCTCTGCCATGTGAGGACACAAGATGAGCATTTGCAAACCAGGAAATAGGTCTTAGGAGAGACTGGGTGGGCCAGCACCTTGACCTTAGACTTTCAAACCTCCCGCACTATAAGAAAGGAACATTGTTTAAGGCAATCAACCTAAGATATATTTCTTAGAGCACAAATGGTCTAAGCACATTTCATAATCTATTTGACATCGGGCCACCCCCATAGATATTAAATTCCAAGTGGACAGCCTTACAGTGGGTCCTTTTAGAATGAGTTCCTAGAAGGGCTTCCCTGGCGATCGGGTGGTTAAGACCTCACACTGCCAGTGCAGAGTGAGAGTTCTATCCCTGGCTGAAGAACTAAGATCTCACACGCCATGGAGCATAGCCACACACACACAAAAGGATACAATTAATTCCCGGAGACAAGCACATACTGGGCACTCAACTGCATGAATTTTAAAAGAAGGAAAGAGGAACTTCTCTCGGGGGTCCGGTAGTTAGTTAAGACTTCACCATCCCTCATGGGGTGTGGGTTCCAACCCTGATGGAGAAACTAAGTTCCCACAAGCCTTGTGTCAAAAACCTAGAACAGAAGCAATATTGTAACAAATTCAAGAGAGATTTGAAAGCAGGTCCACATCAAAAGAAAAATCTTTTTTTTTTTTTTAAGGAAAGAAAATGTAATCAGTGAGTTGTTTTTAATTACTACTTCCAGCTCTGCTGGACGTTTGAACACGCTACTACCTATGTCTCCTGCAACACAAGGACTAACTTCCATTTCAGGAAAGTCACTTTCCAGTTCTGGGATAAAACATGGCAGAGAAGGAAAGCAGAGACACGGAATAATTTCTCTACTTTATCCAAACTAAGTTTGATTTTTTTTTTAAGGCACATAATTTGGAAAATGAATTTCGTCTTTGGAATTCGGTCCTAAACCTTTCTAGTCTAGCATTATACGTATCGATTTTTCCTGGCGACATCACACTGAAATCTGATTAGCAACAGATTAGAGTAAGGGCAGCTTTCTTAAGAGCCTTGCAAACCAAATCCCCGGCAGTGGTTCAACTGATCTCCTAAGCGGGCCTCTTCAAGGAAGCCAGTGAACCTGGACTCCCGGGCGGCAAGAAGAGGAGATAACTTGAGACAAGACTAGTCCAAGTCTTGAAAGTGGAACATCTGCTCCCCAGCCTCGAAAGTGAAACAATCCAATAATTACAGTCCTCCCTGCTTTTTTTTACTACCTCAGGAAACATTTTGCAACTAACTAGCAATTTCCAAAAATATGGCTCAAGTAACACATCTCCTTATCTCCTCCCGTAGGAGAGGGTGTGAGCTGTAGCGAAGCAAGGGCTGTTATCTTCGAGGTTCTGGCGAGGTGCTCTTGAGGACAGCTTTTAATTGGGGAAATGTGTGATGCCTCGGTCTGGGGCTTCGAAGCTATCTCCTGGGAGGAGCCGAGGCCCCATTTGCAAAGTGTGTAGTTAGGACACGTTGAAAAAAGCAGCCGGCTAGGCAGGCAGGGGGAACGGTGGGGAGGAACAGCAAGTAGAGAGTTTGCCATTTTCATACCCCACTCTGGGATATGCTGGGATTTTGCATTCAAGTTTTCAGAGGTCCCAGGTTTTTGGAGCTGGTTCAGGAAGACAGACAAGAATCCCAGGTGATCAGCCCACTCATCACTATAAGTAGCAGGTGGCCAGGTGTGAGGATTATAAATGTTGCTGTCATTCACGGCACCCAGAGACTGTGCGGTGATGGGACCCCAGCGACAAGGCTGGTGTCTTCCTTGCTTAAATCAGAGGGAGAGAAATATTAACGTTGGATTATGCTGACCTCTGCCTTCAGATCAGGCCAGAAATCGTGTGCAGGGACCACCTGCAGGGCCACTGATATAGGGATCCTTCTTTTAGGACCAGCAGAACTGAGCTGCCTCTAGATTTCAAGGTTTTGTAACCAAGAGCAGTAGTTCTCAATAGCAATAGCTTTCAAACTTCAGCTTACAATCTGTGAGCTTATTAAAATCTTCCATTGCTGGGTTTGCCTCAGCACTTGCCTCTTCCAGGCAGTCTTCCCTGATTTCTGAGCCCCTCTCCTCCCTTGAAAGCAAAGAACCTTGTCTACCTTTCATATTTGAACCAAGAAGTGTTGGATTCTCTCTGCAAGTTTACCAAGGTATATGAACATTTTGCAAATCCTCAACTTTCTTTTTTATTGTTTAATTAATTTTTATTGGAGTACAGTTGTTTTAGGGCTTCCCTGGTGGCTCTGATGGTAAAGAATCCGCCTGCCAGTGCAGGAGATGTGGGTTTGATCCCTGGGTCAAGAAAATCCCTGGAGAAGGGAACAGCTACCCACTCCAGTAATTTTACCTGGGGAAGTCCATGGACTGAGGAGCCTGGCGGGCTACAGACACGACTGAGCAACTAACACCCACACACACAGTTGCCTTCCAGCGTTGTGTTGCTTTCCACTGCACAGCAAAGTGAGCCAGCTGTGTGCATACACATACCCCCTCTTTTTCGGATTTCCTCCGCATCCAGGTCCCCAGCAAGCACTGAGTAGAGTACCCAGGGGTAGGCTCTCACTAGTGACCTGTTCTGTATCTCGTAGCTGTAATATATCGATGGTAATCTTCCAGTCCATCTCAACCCGCCCGCAACACCCCTTCTTGGGGTCTCTATGTTTGCTCTCTCCGTCTGTGTCTCTGTCTCTGCTTTGCAAATACCACCGTTTAGACGATTATTCTAGACTCTCCTCAGCCTTCTTGCATGCCCGCCCTGCCCGGGCTAGGCCTGCTTGCTGGCACTCACTCCCCTGCTGACAATTCACAGGAGGTTGACGCCTGCCCCTGAGGCAGCCTTGCCCGGAGCGGAGCCCGGCTGTGGGACCTCAAGAGCAGGAAGCCAACAGGAGGAAGGCCAACGCAGCGGTCCTGAGAGAGGTGTGAGGGAAAGCGGAGTGAGTGTCGAAGAGAAATACTGGAGGCTCATAGCAAGACTGTGCACCTTGCCTGTGTTTTCAGAATTAAAAACTCAGGAGAGGGAGACAGCTGTTATGGGGACACTGTTATTTGAACTGAGAAATAAAATCAGATTTTTTTCCTGAAAGCGAATTGGTTTGGTTTGGCTGGTGGGATTTTACAATAAAGGCAGGGCTTACTAGCCTGCTGGTAGATTTTTTTCTTTCCTTCCTTTTTCTTGACCTCCAGGGTCTTGGTGAAAATATACTGAAAACATTTTAAAAATAAGAGTAATTTTTAAGTCCACAAGATTGAAATTCACAGTATTTCCATTTTCTCAACTTGTTGTGAGAATAAACAAGGTACTAAGTGGGAGGGTAACAGGTATAATTACTGAGAGTTGTTCTGTAAGACTTGGTAAAGCCTTTTTGGTATATTTCCCAGAAACTAGACAAATGAATGACTCTAATGACTGGGTAAAAAACCCTTCTAGAAGTCAGGTGGTTTCTAACTCTGTGCTTTTATCACCACTGAAGGACACCTAACTGAATTGTCAGCTGAGAGACCGACCACACAGCTTCAAAGGAGGTCAGAGAATCGGGGAGACTTCTTCAGCAGAGCTCCTTCCATTCCCACCTATGAATTTATGCGACTAAGATTTCTCAGTGCCTATGACCATAAAACAAAATGAAGGAATTGAATTGATGCTGGATACTCACTTGTTAAATTAAATAACACCATTCCTTCATGGGGGCTTCCCAGGTGGCTCAGTGGAAAAGAATCTGCCTGTCAATGTAGGAGATGGAGGTTCAATTCCTGGGTTGGGAAGATCCCCTGGGGGAGGAAATGGCAATCCACTCTAATATTCTTGCCTGGAGAATCCCACGGACAGAGGAGCCTGGTGGGGTACAGTCCATGGGGTTGATCAACTGAGCACACATCCATTCATTTATGGATGCTAGAAAATGGGGACGGAAAAAGAAACTCCCATCTACTTCATTCGAGATGATTTCCCCATGGATTTTATTTTTCACTTTTTTTTAAAACAAGCTCATTGAATTTTTAATTAATTAATTTATTTAGGTATGGCTGTGCTGGGTCTTCAGTTGGCGCCCAGGATTTTCCTAGTTGCAGGAAGCAGGGGCTGCGCTCCAGCTGCGGGCTGTGGGCTTCTCGTTGTGGAGCCTGATCTTGTTGCAGAGCATGGGCTCTAGGGTGAGCAGGCTTCGCTAGTCAGGGCCCGTGGGCTCAGTAAGTGCAGCTCCCAGGTGCTAGAGCTCCGGCTCAGTAGTGATGGCGCACGGACCTAGCTGCTGTGAGACATCGGGATCTTCCTGGACCAGAGATCGAACTTGTGTCTCCTGTAATGATCAGCAGGCAGATTCTCTACCACTGAGCCAAAGAAGCCCTATTTTTCGCTTTTTGTGTTTAATAATGATTTGTCAATATTTGTGCTGTGTTTATGTTGTTTTTGCTTAGTTGTGCACTAATAATAACTGTAATAATAGCTCCATTCCAGAATAATTTTATTAAACTATTAGAGCATACTGGTGACAGGAAATTAAAATAAACTTCAATTTGATACACATTTTTGATGCAGATGTTTTTGACAGGGTGATAAATAAAGACTTAAGTATAAAAATATGTTACATTTGGAAAAAGTTAAATAGCAGAAGTTTGAAGGAAAATATGAGTTTAAGGGGAAAAAGTATGATGTAAAGTTACCTTCTGTTAATTAAGGGCTTGTTGAGTGTTTTCTAAAGGGAGGATGGTGGGTAATTAATTGCTTCTGCATTTAAATTCCTTTGGATACATTTAAGCTTTCCAGATGGCTCAGTGATAAAGAATCCACCTGCCAATGCAAGAGATGCAGGTTCAATCCCTGGGCCAGGAAGATCCCCTGAGAAGGGAATGACAACCCACTCTAGTATTCTTGCCTGGAGAATCCCATGGGCAGAGGAGCCTGGCACGATACAGTCCATGGGGTCACAAAGAGTACTATACCACTGAGCATGCATGCACAGATACATTTAAAAGAACGATGAACTCTATTTCAAAATGCCTTTATTTCCAAGATGGCAAAAATTCTATTCCACTGAACTATTTTAAATTATGATGCAAAATTACAGAATTGTAAATGATTCTGAATCTTGCTGACTTTAGGTTTGGACTAGAGGAATCAAATCACAAAAGTAGCCCCTAACAGCTCTACCACTAACAGCTCTTTGGAGCAAGTGACAGTCAGGACCAGCAAACAGTTATCAACACAAAAAGAAGAGGGATGGGGAAAGCTTTGTATGATGATGGCAGGAAAACTTCCTGTTTCTTCCCCAAAGGGACGAGAGCTTAAATTCTGAGCCCCAAGCATGGTTTCACAAAAGAGCCTTTTGGCAAACACTACTAGTTATCCCTCAGTATCTCTTTACCCCATTTCCTTAAAACCTCCAAATATGGGGGACACATTGCTTTAGAAATGAAGCCTGATTTCCTGGCCTCTCTGGTTGTAGTGTGTGGCCACATAGCCATGTAAACAGAAGTTTATGTGGCAGCTTTAAGGACCCTTCAGGGAGCTGATGCAAGCCCTTTGCTTCTCATTCTTCCCCCATTCCTTCTTCCTGCTGGCTGGGATGGGGACTTGCTGGGTGGAGCTCCAGCAGCCACATGATGACCTGTGGACAGCAGACATGGTGGAGCATGAAAGCAAAAGAGTTGGGGTCCCCAGCATGGTAGCGCTGTCCTACCAGCCTTGGATTGCCGAACTCTGGACTCTGTGAGTGTGGTGGAGAAATACGCTTCTCTTCTAAGCACTGTTATTTGGTGACTCTCATTCTTGTAGGCAAGTCCCGCTTGACTTGTCTTCTCTATCCATCTAGTGACTGCCACAGAGTTCCCTCCTCCCTTTGAAGGGAAGAAAAATTTTTTTTGGATTAGTCCTTTGGGGCAGGACTTGAAATTAAATTATTTAGGCAGGAGTTGAAATTAAAAGATGCTTGCTCCTTGGAAGGAAAGTTATGACCAGCCTAGACAGCATATTAAAAAGCAGAGACATTACTTTGCCGACAACGGTCCATCTAGTCAAAGCTACGGTTTTTCCAGTAGTCATGTGTGGATGTGAGAGTTGGACTATAAAGAAAGCTGAGCGCCAAAGAATTTTGAACTGAAGTGTTGAAAAAGACTCTTCAGAGTCCCTTGGACTGTAAGGAGATCCAATCAGTCCATCCTAAAGAGATCAGTCCTGAATATTCATTGGAAGGACTGATGCTGAAGCTGAAACTCCAATACTTTGGCCACCTGATGCAGAGAACTGACTCATTGGAAAAGACCCTGATGCTGGGATTGAGGGCAGGAGAAGGGGACGACAGAAGATGAGACATGAGACACTCGATGGACATGAGTTTGAGTAAACTCTGGGAGCTGGTGATGGACAGGGAGGCCTGGCGTGCTGCGGTCCATGGGGTCGCAAAGAGTTGGACACGACTGAGCGACTGAACTGAACTGAACTGAACTTCTCTTCATCCGCCCCCCTCCTCCAACCCTTTTCAGACTGGGAATGAGACCTGGTATGCTCATCCACCTGACTTCCTGTTTCAGTGACACCGACCTGCTTCCCTGCCACCTGGTCAGATGGCAAGAGACACAGAGAGGGCCTGATAACCACTCACAACCTAGAGCTGGAGTTCTCAACCCTGGCTGCAGATGAGGATCAACAGGGCAGGGGGCTCTCAACACAAACCCTCTGCAGCCCCATCCCTGACAAATTACGTCAGGAGGGAGGAAGTGCGGTAGATATTGGGTTTTTAAAAGAAATCTTCTCAGCAGTTTGTAATGCATGGCCTAGCTACAGACCACTCGCTGCCTTAGAGGACAGCCTTTCTCAACCAGGTAGCAGCGCCCCCACCAGCAGTCTGGTGTTTTGTCAGCGCAGCTGAGTGCTCTGGTCATCTAGTCCAACAGCGAGGGTCCCCCGTACACCCCAGGCAACACCCCAATATTCTACACCAGCTGGGTGGCCTCCAGTTCAGCTCAACTCTGGCACACTCTACCTGGAGATGACATCAGACCCCACAGGTCAGAGACCCAGTCTCATAAGACTGCCCTCCTCCCTCTCCCCGCTCCAGGGGTCATTTGCAAGCCCAGGTTGATCTGTGCTTTTGACCACAGGGTTGTAGGTTGAAAGTTCCAGTGACCCCTTCTTAGGGTTCAATTAATTTGCTAGAGCTACACACAGAATTCAGAGCAATATTTTACCTACTGGATTATTGGTTTATTATGATAAGTTCTAACTCAGGAGCAGCAGATGGAAGAAGTACCTAGGGTAAGACTAGTGGGAAGGATCAGGGGCTTCTACACATTCTCTGAGTACTGTTCTCCCCAAATCTCCATGTGTTCACCAACCAGGAATCTCTCCAAAGCCTGTCCTTTCAGGTTCTTATGGCGCCTTCACATAGCCATGATTTAGTGAGTTAGTTGGCCATGTCCAACTCTCTTGGGCCCCATCGACTGTAGCCTGCCAGGCCCCTCTGTCCATGGAAATTCCCAGGCAAGAATACTGGAGTGGGTTGCCATTTCCTCCTCCAGGGCATCTTCCTGACCCAGGGGTCAACTTATGACCTGACTTAGGTGTCTCGTAGGTCTCCTGTCTTGGCAGGCAAGTTCTTTACCACTGAGCCTCCTGGGAAGCCACGGGCCAGTGTCTGTTAATCCATTTTCCAGTCCTTCTTCACTCCCTGTAGGTTGAGGGTGGGACTAAATGTTCTAAAGCTCCAGTCCCGTGGTTAGTGCTCCTGGCTAGCAGCCCTCCATCCTTAGGTGATCCAGGTAATTCCCCAAATTACCTCATTAATAAAAGAAAAGACTCCTTTCCTGTAGCCATCATTTTAGGAAATTTCAATAGTTTTAGGAACTCCGTGCCAGAAGCTTAGATGAGGACCAAATTTTTATTTCTTATTATGGATCACAGTATCAGAGCAGCCCTGTCAAACTAATGCAGGGACATTCTTGGAACTGGAAACACCCTAAATTCAGGTGTTACCCCAGCCTGCCCTTGGTCTCTTTGTTTATTTCACACTCTTCCTGCAGCTGATCAAGAACTAGAACAAAAGTCCTCATGTTTTCTGCAGAATCCTTTTTTTTTTTTTAATATTTTTTTAATTTATTTTTTTATTAGTTTTGCCATACAATGACATGTTATCGCAGAATCCTTTTATATCCTCAAAGATTATCAAGGACCCCAAAATGCTTTCATTCGTGTGTCTTATAACTTTTAAGACTTACCATATTAGAGATTAAAACTGAGGCATTTAAAAAAACTTTATTCATTAAAAAACACAATAAACCCATTTCATCCTTAAAACTGAGCCAATTTTTAAATGAAAAAATAACATTATCCAAAGCAAACAAAAAAAAGTAATAAGACAAGTGGTATTGTTTTACATTTTTCCAAATCTCTTTAATATCTGACATAATAGAAGACAGCTGGATTCTCATGTCTGCTTCTGAATTCAATTTGTTGTTGTATGTTGCTTTGGTGGAAAATTTGAAGAAAATCTACCCTTGCATAGATACATACTTGAAAAAGGGAAGAGTATTGAATAACCTTTTCGAATTGCATTCTTTTTTTGATACTATACCAAAACTTGACAAGTAGCAGCATCTTAGAGGTGAGGTGCCCTGTAGATTCTGAAACTAGGTAATGGACTTCCATACTCTGTTACATTAACCTCCACTGTTCTATCTTAAACTTTGAACAGAGCTTCTACCTATGCATGAATATGTGACATTACGTGTTGATCATTTGTGATATTGGGTCTCTAAACTGCAGATCTTTCAAGAATTGATAGGGATAGAATAGGACTTCTATACAGGTAGAAGTCCCAGTAGGGGAGTCTAGACAGGGAGGGAAACCTTGGAAACTCTAGGAGACCACTGTAATTACTGATTGCTAAAGAAAGCCATTGGAACATCGTTCACTGAAGCAGGCTTGCTTAACTATAAAACCGTAAACAAAACCACAAGACATGCCCCAGTCCATTAGATGGAAGAAAAATGTCACCACCCTTCTATGAACATGATAATCCTTGTTTGACCTTGGAAGGTCAGAAACTTTCCTGCCTGATACGAAGAAGCTAGAGAAGGAGGAGCTGTTGATGCATGCCTTGTCTATATCTCTTCATCTACTTGAAGAAGGTGGTCTTTCTCCCAACCCCTTCTCCACTATAAAATTGTAGCCCACTCAATCCGTGGGGCAGAGCTCCCTTGCCTGCCTGCTCGCATCTCTTACAAGCATTCTGCATTAATTTATCTATTTCTTGCCTATCGCTTTGCCTCTCACTGAATTCCTTCTGTGCTGAGACACAAAGAACCTCAGCCTCAGTAAGTCCAGACACCAGGCGAGTGATGCGAATTAAAAGATTAGAGTGGGTTAGAGTCCCCAACTTGGTTTTCAGCTGAGTTCATGCCCTGACCTTGTGGGTTCGCGTCCCAAACTAGGTTCTGGCTGGGTCGAGTCCTGGCATATGAGCTCAAGTCACCATCTGAGGTAAACGGTTTCAGAAGGACACATTTCACTATAGCATACCCTCGAGTCCACACTCATCAAGAACACCACCAAATTCCTCAGAAGAACCTTCACGGATCAGATGGCTCTCCAGCTCATAGCAACAGGCACAAATTGCCCAACATTTCGGAGTGATTGTGGGTCTTCAGGAATTAGCCTCCATTTAGAGCCAGGGTCCAGTCAGCCCTCAAAGCCTGGTGAATTCTCCTTCCTGAAAGCATGGTCACTCTGTTAAGTGGCCCCAGAGCCCTCTGGAGAGGACTTAGAGGAAGCCCGCGGGTGTGAATCCTGTCGGTGCAGCCGCCTCTCCATTCCTAGGGCTCTGGGTCTAGGAACTGGCTCAGATCTTGAAAGGAGCAGCTGTGACTTTTGGTGATTTGACCCAGACTCCCACTTCCCTGGTAGCTCAGCTGGTAAAGAATCTGCTTGCAATGCAAGAGACCTGGGTTCGATCCCTGGGTTGTGAAGATTCCCCTGGAGAAGGAAATGGCAGCCCACTCCAGTATATTCTTACCTGGAGAATCCCCACAGACAGAGGAACCTGGTGGGCTACAGCCCATGGGGTCTCAGAGAGCTGGACACGACTGAGTGACTAAGCACTCATTCACTCCCATTTATGCAGATGAAGTAACTTTAGCAGAGGGCCCATCTATTTCCCTTCTGGGGATGCCCTAATCAGCTAGCCAACATCACATCTCTCTCTGAGGCTGAGTGTTCTGATCACTGCTTTGACTCTGTTGTGGTGGCCAGGCCCATCTTGCCTGTGCCAGTTAAGTACCCATGCCTGGTTCCTGTCACGCCCATTCTGATAGGGTTGCTGGGGGTGGGAGGGCTTTTCCCAGTGATTTATCTTCCAGTATCGTAGTGGAGGTTACATCCTCTGCACCCTGGCAGAGTGGGCAAACAGATTTGAAATGATGAATCCACTCTCTCATCCCAATCTCCCTAAGCGTTTACTACCTTCCCCTGTAGGATACTGAGAAGTTTTGCTACTGGACTTCATTTTGGGGCTTCCCTGGTGGCTCAGCTGGTAAAGAATCCACCCGCAATAGGGGAGACCTGGGTTCGATCCCTGGGTCAGGAAGATCCCCTGGAGGAGGGCATGACAACCCACTCCAGTGTTCTTGCCTGGAGAATCCCATGGAGAGAGGAGCCTGGTGGGCGGGCTACAGTCCATGGGGTTGCCAAGAGTTGGTCATGACTGAGCGACTACACTTCACTTTCTTAAGTCTAGATGCAAAAGAGGTGGTACGGCCAGAGTCTGAGATTGAACATTGCCTTCAAGGCAACTTCCTCAAGGGAGGCTAGCTCTGTAGGTTCCTCAGGCTAGGGATGACTAACTTCCTCGGGCAGGGGTGGAAGGACCACCTGTACTGCCCTGGAAGGCTTGGAAGAATTTAGAAGTTCAAAGTCCCTAGCTTCATCAGAAAGTTGGCTCCATCCCAATCTTCATGATCCTATCCCTTCCCAATCAGTGCTCTAAATTTAACAAAAGAGACCCCTGAATATAGGTTGGAATTTCAGCTTGCTTTGCAATTCAGTCACCTGCAAAATTATACTTTTATTTGTTTTTCAAAGGAAATTTTTCAGCCACGAGAGTAAAATTTCAAGACATCAGCAAAAACTTTCAGATGTTTTTTATACATGTTGAGCTGGGAATGTAAAGCCTTTAGCTCACCATTTTATCTTCCACAAGCTCTGTAGTACAGTTAGAAACCACCAACCAAACCTAGTAGACTCCTTATTTTTGACTAAAATATCCTATACTGGCAAATACTTGGTCATTTAGAGCCTTGCCTTCTACTGGCACTTGGCTACGGGAATCTACAAGTGATTATCTGTGTCTTTGCCACTGTGTGCTCTGGGCTATAAGTCCCCCTTCTTGCTGGAAAGAGGGTCATTACATCCTCTGAATCCAATCAGATCAGAGAACCAATTCCATGAAGTGTAGACCAATTCATTCAACTCATTACAGTTCTGTTTTTCTGGAACACCTGTTGGGGCGGGACGGGGACCCTGATTAAGCTGTTCTCCGTAAGCCTACCGCTCTTGGATCTGATGCCTGTCAGCCCAGCCTGGCCATCAGTTGGTTGACAGACGTTGAAGCCAGATCACCCTCACATCCGTGGTGCTTTCAGTCCACATGTTGAGTGTCTTCTGAGGAAGAGCAAGAACAGCTAGCGTCTCATCCTGGGCTGGAGATGCAGAGAGGCTGAACTACCCACATGCAGCACCTCTTATCTCTAACCTCAGAGGTGCATATATTCTGCTGTTAGATGCCTTCCTCAGGGAGCATCCCAGCCATGGGGGTGTGGAGCTTCTAGAATGCAAACCTGACCTGGTCGTTTCTCTGTTTAAATTCCTCAGTTGGACCCCATCACCCACAGGACAGTGCAGATTCTTTCTCGCTCCTGAGACCCCCGCCCACCTCCTGCTTTGCTCCCGCCTCGGACACCCTGTTCTTCCTGCTGCTTCAAATTATCGTTTCAAATGCTTGGTGTTTCGAGGATGGGATTGGCAGGTACCGTGCTGTGACTTCAATGTTCTTCCTCACTTTTCCTGTATGGAAATTTCTTTCTTGGGCCCCAGGATTAATTTCCATCACTTTCTTCATCTTGAAGTTGCTTCTAGCAACATTCAACTGTTTCCTTGGTCTCCAGTTCCTCTGTGAGGGGGACCACTGACCAAAACCACCTGCTCTGGCCACGCAAGATAGGAACCACATGCGTGAATGATCTTGCAACAGGAGGTTCTGATAAGGAATGCAGAACTAACGGGCTACCACCAGCTGGAAGAACTGGGGAAGGGCAAAAGGAGAGAGGAGACACCAGTCCATCTGTCCTGGCAACCTCTTAGAATCCTCCTCGCTGGAATCCATCTTGGCTGGGTAGTGCATGTCCCACCAGGAAGGACCCTGAATCAGTGATTGATTCAGTCACGATAAAACCTGTGAGCCACACGGCAGAGCAGTTCTCCTGGCTTCCCTCACCCTCCTGCTCTCTGCCTGCGCACCCCTTCTCAACAAAATCTCTTGCTTCCTCAGTGCGTGTGACTCCTTGGACAACTCATTTCCCAGTGTGAGACAGGAGAGCCCTCTCCGGCCCTGGAAGGGGTTTCTCTTCCTGCAACTCCTCTTCTGGACTCTCAGACCACACCTCCACTGTTAGACACTTCACTTCTTCACACCCCTGGCTCCCCCAACCCCTGACCGTGGCCCTCCCAGCCCGTTCCAGCCCTCTTTCCCCGGTCCTGGGTCTTTCCCCTCCCACTCAGCATCTCTCCTTCCAAGACTGCAGCCTTCTCAGGGGAGGGTTATATCCTGATCACAATTGCAGACCCAGCACGCACTCAGCTGCTGTTCATCAGAGTTTTGAGAAATGTAAGCATTTGTTCTGTCTCCTTATGGGTTGCAGTGACCTGTTAAAGTTGGGTGGCATTTGGGTACCAAATTAAAGATTTCTCTTGAAAGTTCCCTAGGTGAGTTGTGAGGAGACGGGCTTTTCCTCCAGGTTGGGCCCTTAGCTGTCTGCCCTCAAGCAATTCAGAAAGAGGAACTTAAGAAATTGCCCTAAGTTCTGGCAGGAGGGCTAAACGAACACATCTTTATTAAGTGCTTTCTTGCCCTGGGTGCTTCCAAGCACTAGCTCCTCGTGCACTTTTCACAAAGGTGACACCCTGCTTTGGCCAGGGCCTGTGATGTCTGCCTTCCTGCATTTGCTTTCGCTTCATCCTTGCCTTGTGAAGATGAAGATGCTCTAGGGCTCTCAAGGCAGAATTTGGTGTTAAATGTTTCTGCATTTAAATCCCATCTTGGTCTTTTACTGGAGGTGTGCGCTTAGTAACTTGCCTTGTGTTTCTCAGGAAAACTCGTTGAATTAGTGTGAAAATAAGTTGTTTATTAATTCTAGCAACTACATCATATCACAAATTTTGACAGATGTCAGGACCTGAAGTCAGATGGGTGGGCTTTCAGTATTACCCCTTTGTTAATTGCCTAACAACGCCTTTAAGGTTCGTTTTTTTTCATCTATTATATGACCATTATAACAACACTCAGTTAACAGAACTCTGTGGATTAAATAAAATAAAGCGCAAACTGATTTTAGAGGAGAGAAATGTTATCTTTTATTATTTAGTATGAGTTAATTCATTGGGATATATGCGTTTTGATGTGTGTTATGGTCTAAAAGAGGGCTTCCCTGGTAGCTCAACTGGTAAAGAATCTGCCTGTAATGCAGGAGACCCAGATTCCTGGGTCAGGAAGATCCCTTGGAGAAGGGATAGGTTCCAGTATTCTTGGACTTCCCTGGTGGCTCAGACGGGTTAAGAATCTGCCTGCATTGTGGGAGACCTGGGTTCGATCCCTGAGTTGGGAAGATCCTCTGGATCCTCTGGAGGAGGGCATGGCAACCCACTCCACTATTATTGCCTGGAGAATCCCATGGACAGAGGAGCCTGGCGGGCTACAGTCCATGTGGTCACAAAAGTTGGACACAAATGAAGGACTAGGCACAGCACAGCGTGGTCTAAAAGAGGGCTTCCCTGATGGCTCAGGCAGTAAAGAATCTGCCTGCAATGCTTGAGACCTGGGTTTGATCCCTTGGTCGAGAAGATCCCTGGAGAAAGGAATGGCTACACACTCTAGTACTCTTGCCTAGAGAATCCCATGGACAGAGGAGCCTGGTGGGCTACAGTCCACGGGGTCAAAAAGAGCCAGACAGGCCTGAGCGACTAACACAGACACATGATCTAAAAGAAGCGCTAACAATTCCAGTTGTTTCTCTTCTTGTTTGTGTGTGTTTGTATGTTTCGTATCTGCAAGAGATTTTAAGGTTCTTGTGGTAACAAGTTTGCTTTCT
The DNA here is from genome assembly GCA_007570785.1 of Antilocapra americana. Taxonomy (NCBI): domain Eukaryota; kingdom Metazoa; phylum Chordata; class Mammalia; order Artiodactyla; family Antilocapridae; genus Antilocapra; species Antilocapra americana. The sequence continues at coordinate 6,849,952 of ML661903.1, read as the reverse complement.
TCCCAGTACCCAACATGCATGGTTTTGATCTATGATCCCCAGATGTTATTAAGCTGTTTTTTTTTTAATTTAAGTTGATGAAATGATATTAAGCAGAATCCAGACAATGCAAACAACATGTTGGACTTAAAGAGAAGGGTCCCTGGGATAAGCAAAGGCTCAGGGATGGGCAAGCTCTTGGGGTGCTGGGTTGGGTGGTTGGGGGAAAAGTCTACAGCTGGGCATGGCAGAAAAACTCATTAGGGAGGGCAGGGCTAGCCTGCACCCCACAAGCGGACCCATATTCTGAATTAGAAAGGACATCAGACATCCTGTAATCCAGCCAGTGAGTCTCTCCCAACTCCAGACAGCTGTGGAAAAATCCATGGGCCCTGACATCAAATGGACCTGGATTTGCCTCTGAGGACATTGCTCTCGGTTATTTAAACTGATCACAGCCCTTGGAGCCTTACTAGTAGCTCCAAGATGTGGGTGATGACGATGATTTCTCAGGTTTGCCATGAGGCTAAATTGAAGGATGTTTGTGGAAGTGTTGTCACTTCGGAACCAGAGCTGTCATTAGCTTGAATCTCTGCTTGAACACATTGTTTATAGAAAATTTCCTCTGCTTGCAGATTTTTCTAACACTATTTAGATATTTAGATAGTTCCATTAGTTGCAAGAGAAAATGGGAAGCCACAGTTGATTCTGGAAAGGTACACAGCATGTCTAGAAGATTCTTCCTGCTTGTTGTTCAGTCACTCAGTTGTGTCCAACTCTTTGTGACCCCATGGACTGCAGCAGGCCAGGTTTCCCCTGTTCTTCACCATCTCCCAGAGCTTACTCAAACTCATGCCCATCGAGGGAAGAATTGGGAGGAGAGGTGAGGAGTTACAAAGAGAGGCCAATGCAGACTATGATCAGAGTGTGTACGTGTAGATATTACATGCCATCCAATCTCTACATAATGCATTGACATTTTCTATGTGCCAACACTGAGAGGCGCACACCACAGTCATTGGAGTGTGGACTCCAAGATGTGGGTGCTCTAGTGAAGAGGCTGTGTGGTTAGTTCAATAATACAAATCTTCTCAGCAGTATTGTGAACTTAAGGTCCTGACCAGTTAGCCTATACGTGCGGCAGTAGGAAAGAAAGCTTTTTTCACCTTACTGCTATCAATGATTGTCACTGTGACCTCAAAAGCCTCTTATTTTAGAACAAGGCTTAGGAGAAATTATAACACAGGAATGATAGCATTGCCTCGGCCCACAGGACCTTTTCATCCAGACATCCTTTGTTTAGTACACTTTGGGTATCCACTCTGTTTTTAACTTTATTTTTTAATTTTTTAAATTATGTTTTATTCTTTTTGGCCACACCACATGGCATGTGGGATCCTAGTTCCCTGACCAGGAATTGAACCCACCCCCTTCACATTTGAAACATGGAGCCAGAACCACTAGACCAGCAGGGAAGTCCTTGCCTCCACTCTTAACAATTTCCTGACTCGAGGCCCACACCTCTCACCACTTTCTAGAATGGTGTAGATACCCACTGGCACTGTTTTCATCCTCTGAGACTTTTTGGCTCCTCCATGCAGACTTCCTGCATTGAATCCTCCCCCGCCCTCAGTACCATCCTCCAGCATCCTTCCAAGGCCTTCACTTGAGATCCACACTTCTCCCATGAGTTATGTTTGTCCTGTTTCAGTTCTTTACACATGCCCTTGAGTTGTGGGCTTTTGGAGGCAGAAGTGTCATTGTGTTGACAGAATGACATATTGCAAAGGGCCCTCGGGAATAAAGGAGTTGTGTGAACTATGAGAATGCGCTCGTCATCTCCGTGAAATCTGCCTGTTGGTGTAGACTCAGGTCCTCGGGGTAATCCAATGGAAGGCTGTGGATACATCCCGTCCTCCTCACTCAGAGGCCTCTGCACAGGGGAGCCTGTAATCATTCTGTAATAAGACCAAAATAGACCAGCCATGAGATTCTAAGATGGGTAGGGGATGACTGAATGTGCGCCGTCGTGGTGGAAGCTACCAAAACGTCTCTCTGTCCACTTCGTTTCCAGCAGAAGAACGCACCTCCCTCCTCGGCCCTTGCACAAACGTCCTGCCTGCTTTGGAAGCTGCGCCACACCCCTCTCCACGGCGCCCAGCCTCTGGCTCTGCCCCTGCCTCAAAGCAGCTGCTGTTGGTCAGGCAGGCGCGCAGATGCCTTCTAACCCGACTTCTTAAATGTATGGACGGCTCCCTTCGCACCCGATTAGGCCTGGTGCTCTCGCCCTAATCAGCACTCGGCAATCAACTCAGTGATGAGTGAACCTCGAGGAGTCACTCGGCTATTCAGTCTGTAGGTGCTGCTGTTCAGTCCTTTCCCAGTCCTTTCTGTCTTCTCCCAGTTCAATACCTATGATCACAGTGGGAGGGATTTTTGAAAGAAGACAATAGATGGGAAGAATTGTAAATGACATGTCAAGTCAAGTTATTTATTTAACTGTAGTTTAGTTGGGCAGTGAGTCCCTTGGATAAGACCCTTGGACCAGAGGATGCTGTGCATACACCAACTACGCAGCCTGTGCTAGCACTAGGGTGAGCTCGACTACAGCAAGAAGAAGATCTTGGACAAAAAGGATACTGGTGAAAACCGGTGGAATTCAATGGGAGTACAGTCAGGCATCTGCGTTCGTGGATGCTGAATGAGTGGATGCTGAACGCGTGGATGCAGGGGGCGGAATGTACTCTACCACTGTCTACCGTGAACTTGCCCACCTGCAGACTGGGCTATCTGCAAGGGGCCCTGGAATCAATCCCTGGTGGATACTGAGAGATGGCGACACTGTCAATTTCGTAGTTTTGACAAATGTACCATGGTCATGCAGGGCTTCCTTAGTGGCTCAGATGGTAAAGAATCCGCCTGCAATGCAGGAGACTCGGGTTCAATTCCTGAATCAGGAAGATCCCCCAGAGAAGGGAATGGCCACACCCCCCAGTATTCTCGCCTGGAGAATTCCATGGACAGAAGGAGCCTGGCAGGCTACAGTCCTTGGGGTCCCAAAGAGTTGGGCATGACTGAGTGACTAACACTTTCATCTCCCTTTCGCTTCACTATGGTCATGCGACATTCTACCCTTAGGGGAAACTTGGTGCGTGGTATATGGGAATGAATGCTGCGCATTATCTTTGCAACTGGTCTGTAAATCTAAAATTATTCCAGAATATAAAGCTTATTTTAGAAAAAGTGGGCCAGAGTGCACACTTTCATTTGGCTAGCAGTCTCTTATGGCATGAACATTCTCACGTCTAGTTATATCTGAACAATTTGAAGAACAAGGTTGAAAATGAGAACTACAGAAAAATTTAGAAATGCTATTAAAAATAAATCTACAAGGCAGTAGCAAAAAACAGACCTGGATTCAGCTGGGGAGGGGGCGAAGGGGGGCAGAATCTTGTTAAAACGTGGAGTCAGACCTGTCATTTGAGGGAGGTGCCCAGCACAGGGACTATTGGACAGTCAGGGCACTGGTTACTTGCTTTAGCTCAGGGCTGGGTCACTTGGCTTTCATGTCTTCACCTTTAAAATGGCCTCACCCCACTCACAGATCCAGATTATGTAAAGTAGAAGTCCTGGCAAAAATCAAGCTGTCCTGTTCTTCAAAAATGGATCACTTTTGGTCAAGAATGAGAGTGTTCCTCATCCATGGGCTGGTTACCATCTGAGACCTCAAGCCAGCAGGTCTGATTCTGCATGAGCGTTTTCACTTTGCACTTGGCAAGTTTCTGCTTCCTGTTACAAGAACATTCATAGGAATGCCAAAGCCATTTGACTTCTAAATATAGCGTAACAGATGTGAATGAGGGTTGTATCATTTTTTGTGTTTCACAAAGGGTCTTTCTTTTACCCCAAAGCCAGGCACCAGTCCAGTTCTGCTTAGGCTCAGTCATCTCTGTTAAGGTAAATGGAATTGCTCTCGTTTTTCAAACCCTGCGGCTTTAGTTACCCTAGGGGGAGTTTTCTTAACCCATGAACGAGCATCTCAAGGGTCTACATCTCCATGACTCTAGAGTCATCAGCTCCTTAGAGCTGTATGTGAACTTGACCTTCACATGTGTGTCTTTTTTTTTTTTTTTTTGTATGGAGTGAATTTATTCATCTTCAAAGGGTCCACAAGTCAAAAATGTTAAGAAACCCTGTTTCAGAGACACATCTTCCATGGCACAATTCCTATTAGACTATGATACTTGCTAGGTACAGATCCAGTCATCTTATGGTCTGGCATTCAAACAAATACCTGGATAATGGCAGGCTGGTTGATTTGACTGTTATGAGTCCATGGCACCTAACATCTTTCAAGGGCTGCACCTCAAGGCACTGGTGCTTATGGCTAGTGTCTTCTCCCAGCTGTGGCACTGAGTCTTCATTTCATGAAGACTTGGGGGGGTCTTCATGTGCATCCCTATTTGTTCAACAAAGGATCCCTCAGGGATACCAAAGTGATTTTGGCTCCTCTTGCCCCTCTAAGTCCTCTCCAAACTGGCTATGTCCTTTAAAACACAGGATGACAAGTGAGCATGGCCTTGCGACTAGTTTGGAGGAGCATGGCTTGGTAACTATAGGACCTCCTAGCTGGCCTAGCATTAAGGACCCCAAGTGCAATTTACATGTATGATTCTGGAGTGACTTGACTATGAGAAACATACTAGTTCTTTTTGTTGTTTGCATGCTTTAAAGTGGCTTAAAAATGAATGTTTTAGGCTGTTAGTCAAGAGAAAAGTAGTTTGTAATTAAAGCCTAGAATAAAAACTTGACTGGGTCTTATACGAATGGATCCAATTATGAGACTAAAAATGATTGCATGCTTCAACTCCTTTGCATGACCTTTCCCTCTTCATTTCTAACATTATCAGTATCTTCTTAACTTTTGGATACTATTTTAGTCACCCCAGCAATTTAACTTCCCTTTGAAAAATGAATCAAAGTCAAGTTTCATGTTTAATGTGGTCCTTTAAAATAAGACATAATGTTAATAGACTAGATAGACACTGAAGTGGTGCCCAAGCTCATCCCCCAACCCCTTTTTTTAGTAACAGTGAGATGATTAAATATAACACTAAAAAAGACTAAATGCTTGTGGCTTTTTTTTATCTATATTTAAAACACACAGTGAGAACATAAGAACATCTCAAATCATTTAGAAGGAAAAAGGGCTTATCAACCAAAATCTTTGGAAATTTCATAAAATTTAAATATCTGCAAACAATCCAAAGAAAAAGAAAAAAAAAATCCCAACATTTGGCTATGGAGGGCATCTCATACGTGAACCAAATGGCATTATCCCATTTTCCTTCAGGCAAACTAGTCACTAAACCCCATTATTAAGAGTACAACAGCGATATGAAGACATCCCCCAAAACCACACACTGGATTTAGAACATTCTGTGACGAAGCATTTATCTCATCATGGGCTTTCTTTCCATTGCATACACGATTTTACATTTCTACAATGCAATGCTGAAACAGCCTCCAGGTTTTGCAAAGGAGATTGATGTCCATTCTACAAAAATATTAAGTTACAGTACATAACACTGAATAATTTTAATCTGTACATTTTCCCCCTCCCATCATAGATGACACGCATCAGTTTGTACAAGTTAGAAAAAAGCCCATCTGGTTGCTTACATCTGGATTGATAGTCAACAGAATCAACCAGAAGTAGTGGGGTGGATAGAGTTTGAGAAAGTATCAATACAGTGGAATATTCAATTGTGGTTAACAATAGTCAATTCTTCACAAAGTGATACAAAAGAAATCATTTTAGAATTTTGACTGAAAAGATCTAGCTGAGGAGGTTCTGGCAAACAGTTGACCAACTGATCCAAAAGTTTAAGGCTGACTTGACTTAAGCTGCAGCCCAACCAGAAACACTGACAGACAACAAAGCTAAAAGCTCAGTTCAAAGCTCTTCAGATGATAGCTTCCGTGATAACACGTATGTTAATTAGACTCCTTCAATTAGTTAATCCTCTAGACAGTTTTCTTTTTGTTTTGCATGCATCTGGTTCCACTTTCATTAAGGGAATCTCTTCCTTGGTCAATCATGTGCTTTGCTTTTCAATTTGTTTTTATGATTTTTTTTTTTTTGGTATGTTTTGTTTGTTAAGCTGTCAATACCTCCAACACTTGGAAAATGAAATCTAGATGCAGTTTCACTTACAGCAGAGAATCACAGCTCTATGGACAATGCAAAATGAAATGAAACAAGTATCAGAAACAGTTTATAAAAATGGCACATTTATTGCTACAGAACGGTCATGTACATGACTTCATCGAATAACTACAGATGGGAAACAGGTAATGGCCTAGACCAAGCTGGGTTTGTTTTTGTCTTGAAGGAACTCCAGCACACAACCTGTTTGGACACGTCTACAAATCAGAAATACACCAAAAACATGAAAAAATTGAGGCACTCAGCCACACATTGAAAACAAGGTGTAACTGTTAATCTTTTTTTTTTTTTTGAAGTGTTTTCCCTTTTTTTCTTTTTTTAACAATTTTTTTTTTTAGTTTTTAATGCTGCAGCTATGTGTACAGTCGCAAAAATTTTCCCCGCTGCGACCTACAACTAAAAAAAAACAAAAACAGAAAACAAACAAAAAAAAGCTACCATACAGTTTCATCTCAGTAACACATGGTAAAATAACATCTTTTAAATAGTAAAATAAAGTAACAAACTTTTACTCATAATGATTCCAAAAATCTACAAAGAAGAAATATTCAGAATCTGACAATTTTTTTTGTAATATTCATGGTATAAAAGGATTGCTCCTGCGAAAAATAAGCCAAATATATTTTTTATTTTTAAATTTAGTTTTTTTCCTACTAGGGTGTACTACAGTCTATTTTATAGCAAAAAGAGCACTAGACAAACAAAGCTTTATAACAAAACGCCAGGCACTGATACATGGTAAATCTCTGCTTTTTTTTTTTCTTATCTTCACTTAATTGCATCACAAGTAACAAGAATGAAAAAGGCCACAGTTCATATATTTTCACCATTACATATGTCTATAATACTTGAAATGAGTATGGCAAAACCAGCACTGCACAAAGATGAGTCCACTTCAAGTCCCATGAGAAAGAGCATGTCTCTAAAGAAAAACAAACAGAACCAAAGCAAAATAAAACGAGAGGCCTAAAGGCCTTGGTGCCCCATTGTGTTGGAATTCCTCATATTCCATCTTGACTTTTTGTTTCCAGTCAGCCAGCAGACTAAATTTTTGTGCTTGTTTATGCTGAAATCGTTTCATTCCTGACTCAAGTTCACTTTTGGACACAGATCATATTCTGCCTGTTGGATCCAAGACGAAAATCCTCTTAACCCCAAGTCTTGGTTCAACACCCTCCCCACCCCCCATCCCCAATCCCTCATCAAAATAAAGATCACAATTAAAAAAAAAAAATCAAGAAATAGAAAAAAAAAAGCGAAAAACAAAGGAATTGGAAGACTGAATCAGAACCAGTTGCGTTACTGGGTGGACTGACAGTTGTATAAACATTAGTGTTCCTTGCAGCTATACAGAAGACAAATGGGAAAAATGTCTAGATGAACAGATCCCTAGTCTGCATATTCATAAATTACTTGAATGTGGAGGTGGATCAACCGTTCCAAGTCGCTTTTAAAGTCCAGCTCTCTTAAACAGATCCCCAGCCTAAGTTTCATCATATACATAGTCTAGTATGGACCCTTAGGAAATGTCAGTATAGTACTTTAATCCTAACTGTCTTCTGCTAAATTTCATCCGAAAATCCAGCGCAGAATACCAATATCTTACCTGGGTTTGATAACCACAAAACAAGAAGAAGAAAAAAAAAAAACGCACGAAAAAGGCCACATTCCCTTTCATCTTTCTTTTTTTTTCTTTTTAATGGGGATACAACCCAATGCATATGGACTGCCGCGGATGTTTCTCCACCAAGCAAAAAGTAGTGAGCAGCATCGATGGCTGTTAGAAAAGCTTTCCACTTATTTCCAAAGGGAATTCCACAGTAGAGGTATTACATGACTGATTAATGAGTGGGTCAAAGCTGGTGAACAATAAATTGCAGCTTTTACTCTGTTTGACTGAGAACAAAATATAAAGCACCAATTTAAAAAATAATCCAAGAACTACAATTTAATTTTCTTTTGCTTTGTTTACAGATTTGAAAATCTTAAAATCAGCTCTATGAAAGCACCTTGATGATAACATGTATCAAAAAGTGCCAATCTTAAAATGTACATCAATGCAGGGAGTGTTTCCAGTTCCCTAAAGAGTAAACACCGTATTTTCTTCTATACACTTATCCTGAATGCAATCAGAAGATACCTGCTTCCTATATAATATTGTTCCTAGGGATACCCGCCTTGATAAGAGTATACAAAATGAGTGCAGAATGTACCACTAAAAGGAACTCTTCAACATACTGAGGGTACAAGTACACACAGTTTCCATCATTCAGGAGGAGGGGAAGCGTATACAGTATTGTCTTCCATGCCCTTCTCTGAACCCCTTTGTTCACCCATTTTCACAGGGAAGCCTCAAAATAACTTTTCATGAAGTCTGATTCCTGCTATTCTAAGGTTTTAATCCACCTCCACATTTTAGGAACTTATCAACAAATCAAAGTATTTCCGTTTTATCACTACTGAACATATTTACAGTTTTCAACACACACACACAGCTAATCAAAATGTTTATGGGTTTGTAAAAGATGACCACGTGGTAACTATATCTTATTTGTTCTTACATTTTCGGAAATGAACATAAAATTCAGATTCTTGTAGCTCACTATTTCATTTCAATGAGACAGTTTTTAAACCACCGTTTAAAAAAAAAAAGAGAGAAACAAAAACTGGTACAATGTATTAAAACACATAATAACAAGAGTCTACATGTAAAAATATAACTTTTACATACACAATTTCAAAATAATGATACGTTTGCCATTTGTTGCATAAAATTTACAAATGTATTTCATTACTATATAACTGGCAAAACAGGAGAACAGATGGAACATTTAGACCATTTCGATGGGTTTATGGCATTTACTCAGTGCTGATAGGTGGAAAAACTACTTGAACAAGGGATTTTTTTTTTTTCTTAATACATGCCAAGATTGTGTGGCTGTAAAAATAGAGACGAGTTAGAGACGAAAGGATGCTGACAAACACTTAACTAGGAGCACTATTTCTTTACTGCACTACACACCAAAGTCAATCATTATAAAGATTCACAATGGAAGTTGGTTCAATTGTGCCCAGACGTCAAAGCTAGCTATCTGATGAGTTGCTGTGCCATAGCTTGATCTACGTTTCTATCAAACATGTTAAGTATAAACTTCATTCATACTGGCCAGAGAAATACTGCACTGCCCCTCCTCAAGAAAGTGCAACTTAATGCTTTAGGACTTATAAGGCTTGATATAATGCTGCATGATGATTGAATATTGGCATTTATTATTTTTTTTTTTTCAGACAAAGGAGGAGGCAGTTAAGTCATTCTACATCTTAGTAAACCCATTTTGAAAAAAAAAAATCAAGAAAGCAACAAAATCAATCAGCTCTGTCACACTACTTGCAATTTTCTCGTTGGATGGTTGTTGAACTTTACTTGTTTTTTTTGTTTTTGTTTTTTTCCAAAAATCTGACCATGTATTCAGAAACACCTCACTGCACACTACTTCGGCTACACATGTAGGTAACACTTTAATCATTTTGTTAAATCACAGCCACTTTGATTATGTTATGTTTCCGATGATATAAACATTGGAAGGCACAGTGGTAACATTGTAGCATTCTAACCTTGTACCTCTGAAAATCCCAGAAGAGGGTCACAAACGCAACATTACAATTCAGACAAACTCTTTGCCATGTCTTGGTAATGCTGCTTGTTAATATCTACACATGATGTGACTTTTAAGTCCTGTGTTCCCAAAAGACTGAAGAAACAATTTTCTACTTATTTATGAATGAAAAGCAACATCAGGGTCAGCATTTCATCCTGCACTACCTGCTCCAGAAGCAGAGTTGGCACTACAGGTTACGAGAACAAACCAGGGAAAGGGACAGAAATCAGACCCAAAAAAAAAAAAAACCCAAAACCAAAACCAAAAAAAAAGAAAACCTCCGTATTTACAGTAAAATCTTTCTTTTAAAAAAGTTAATCAGTACTATTTTTTTACAGGAGAAAAAAGTCTGAAACAAATGAACAAAAGCTTACCATAGTCACTAAATTTTTAATATATATTTATATATATATTTATATATATATTTGTCATAGGTCTATAAGATCCATCTGTTCCTCCTACCCTAAGGAATGGCTAATGTCATCACTTCGCTGTCATCAGGATATTTGCTGGTTTTGTTACGAGGGCAGCCGGGCTTCCCTTATTTGATATCCGGTCATTATAAACACTAGCTGACTTGAATACCAACAAAAGCGGTCATGTCGTTTTCTTCAGAAGTACACTTTTTCATTATTGCAAGTTTACAATTTTTTTTTAAATTAAATATTTTTTTTCAGACTTACAAATTAATTATATATTTTTTTTTTCCAAAAGAAGTTTAGGCACAAATGCAGTGTTCCACAGTGTGGAAGGATTGCCATTCAGTCCCCGGGCCGCGTCTCAGCCCGCTCGTACTGCACATTCTGAATGATATGTGAGAGTCAACCCCTAAGTTGCGCGTGTTTTTCTTTCTTTCTTTTTTTTTTTGTTTGTTTTTCGGTTTTTTGATCATTGGGAATGCTGAAACCTCTTGCGTCTGCGATTCATAACTACTCAGACTTGTCTTATATTACAAAAAAAGGGGTTAAGGAGAAGTGTTTATGTGGGTTTAAGATAATACAGCTGTTAAGGAAGTGGTCTCTCGTATTAATGAAGCAACGTGGCAACTTGGACCTGAGAGAGAAGAGAGAAAGATGAATTAGTATGTTTGTAACAGAGAAGGGAGGCTTTCATTTAAAAACATTTTTCCCCCCAAGGTAGGGAACGACATGTATGCATCTGGGTCAGATACGACGTTCACGGCCAACGCCTGGACGCGCGTAACAGAGGGAAGCCTTCAGAAACGGCTGGAAACACACTTGCCCTTTCACATCTGTCCCATGTGGTTGGACGCGTCTCCCATGCCGGGGTGGGGGCCCGCCAAGGACAGTGGGGGCGGCTCTGAGGAGACCTTCTCTTCTTCCCTTCTTTTCAGGCATGCAGCTTTCGGGTTCAGATTCCTTTCTGTGGAAGAGGAGAGCATGGAGAATTTAGGTCACGCTGAGGGCTTCTGGTGTGGGGCGGTCATGCTGCGTTTCTGTGGGTCTGGTGATCCTTTCCCTCAGGTTCTACCTTCCAGAACAAGAGGACCGAGCAGGAAATTGCACACTGCTGCAATTCATTAGCTCAGGGTGAGGAAATGTCCATCCACCTGCCTCGGGAAACTGCGTGGCTGCTTTACGGTCTAAGAAAGTTGGTAAAGCAAATATTTGTTGTTCAGCTGCTAGGTCATGTTCTACTCTTTTCTGACCCCATGGGCTGTAGCCCGCCAGGCTCCTCTGTTCACGGGATGCTCCAGACAAGAATACTGGCGTGGGTTGCCATGTCCTCCTCCAGGGGATTTTCCCTACCCAGGGATCAAACCCACATCTCTTGCCTTGGCAGGTGGATTCTTTACCCCTGGGCCACCTGGGAAGCCCCAAGAAAAGATGCTGAGCTCCGATTACTGAGAGGACCTATGGAAATGTCCATCTCAGCTACAAGAAAATTCCTGGGGCTTCATTACAGGGGAAAGGGGGACTGCCTTGTAGATTTCCGTGCAACTGAAACGTGGAAATGTCCCCGTGATGCTGAGGGGTGCCTCGGACTCAACTCTGTCTCCACCCTAGCCTCTGCAAGGAAGCCGGCCGCCCGCCCTGACCTCGGACTTGCTGCTCCAGGCTGAGGATGACGGCCACGGCCTGGTGGAGGATCAGGAGCTTGGTCTGGGGCTTGTCACTCTTGAGGTGCAGCTGCACCATGCGGCCCAGCTCCTTGAACGCCTCGTTGATGTCACGGACGCGCAGGCGCTCGCGGGCATTGTTAGCCATCCGCCGCTCCTTCTCCCGCTCCGCCTTCTGCTCCGGCGTCAGGTCCTCATCGTCGTTATTGCTGTGGACACAAGGGGAAGACGCGGCATTTTCTAATGGGGGGTGGGAAAGGGACGGTTTCTAAATTCCCTCCGTTTTCTTCCTGAGTTTTCAGGGAGCTTTTCGGTCTCAAGCTCTTGTCCTGGTGGAGTTTTCCATCCGCCAGGGGTTGGCACTGCTTTAGGTGGTTAAGACAGCTGCCATGTGAGACATTCAGAGTCTCCCAGACATAAAACCCAAACCCAACAGGGGAGGTTCAAACTGGGGCTCCAGGTGCACCATATGGACAGAAGGGAGCCAACAAGGAAAGCTAGGCTCTCGTCCATAAAGCCGCGTGCTGCAAAGCAGTGCGCGGTCAACCTCGGCTCAGGCTGCACTTCAGGACGGCAATCCAGCAGTGCTGCAGACTGTTTTTTTTTTTTTTTAAACTTTCATACTATGACATGTGAAACCTGAGAAAAACAAGGGATTGAAAAACAATGTGGATGCTTCAAAATTAACACGATGCAGCTCAAACAGGATTAAGAAGGTCCTACACTCAAGACATCGGGAGTGAACACGAGGGCCTGTTGTCTGCGAACCAGCCTGGAAGGCTTGGTCAGGCCACTTAACGTCTCTAAGTCTCACTTTCTCCATGTATTAAACAGCAAGGTTAGAAAAACATCATCTCCATAACCTTTAGCATACTAGATGTTTACAGTCACCAGACAGGTTAGGGAAACCTGAGTTTCAGGCAAACCCAACCCAACCCAACCCAACCCAACTCGAACTTACTGGTTTATCAATGACCACGACCTCACTATGAGACAAAATAGGAAGCCAAAAAGCTGATCTCTGATTGTGAGAACAGAAATGATTCACATCAAAGGTATGGTTGGAGCCAGCGGTCTGGAAAGACTAGGTGACTTCTATTTCTGGGTGATATCCTGATAAACTTTTGAATGGGATGCGGATAGGATGATGAGTGACCTGGAAAGCCTGTCGTATCAGGAGGATTTCACAGCATCGAGGCTTCTAACTGTTTCTGGGCAGTCACGTTAAAAAGAGAGGCGTGGGAGATGCCTTAGAAAGACAGAACAGAGCAAAGAACTCCACGTGGGACAGTCTGAATTAACATGAACAAGAACCTTTTTTGAATATGAGAGACATAAGGAATAAAGTATACTTCACTCAAAAGCAACAGTCTCCACTATAAGGAGCAAAACAGCAGTGACCATCTGTAAGGCTGTCAACCTAGAGATCTGAGCACTGACCCCAAGGACCAACAAGGTGAGCCTTGACCTTAAAATTCCATGAATCTGAAAGGCTCACAGAATAAAGATGTGAATCACAACCTTTCATAGCTGGAGGAACACGTGGGAAGCCATCTACTCACTTCAATGTACACTTGAGGAGTACTGGCTTAAAATGTATGGGTCCAGGACCTCCCTGGCAGTCGGGGTGGTCCAGACTCTGTGCTTCTACTGCTGAGGATTGTGGGTTTGATCCCTGGTCAGGAAACTAAGATCTCACATGCTGCTTAGAGTGGCCAAAACATTTTTTTTTTTTAAGTTAAAAAAAAATTTAATAAATGAATGGCCCCAAACCTTCCACTGTGAAGAATCTCTGCGTACCCTCCACACTGCAGTGGGGATCCACTCCAATGGAGAAGACCCAGCCAGGCAGAGATGGAGCGGATTCCTGGGCTCAGCACATGCTGCCCATCACGATGACGTGTGTGAGTAAGCTGAGAGCACTTACAAGGGAGGCAACACCAAAGAAGGATGCTTTAAGACTTGGCTCATCTTCCTGCAGGTTAGACTCCCTTCCACGTCAGACCGTCTGCTTTGTGTGTGTGCTGGTGAGCGCACAACTGAGCTGAACCCATCGGAAAGCTCTCTCTTTCTCTGCCATCTGATTCTCCTCCTCACTTCTTCTGCTGGCCCGTGTCTCTCCCATCCATGACCTCGGCCAATGCCAAGGAATTCAAGGTGACTATGAATTCACACCCACAGCCCACCACAAAAATAGGATGTAACAAGCAAAACGAGAACAGAGCTGAGTTTCTGCTGGTCCTGTCCTGAAGGTAAAAATTTCGGTAATGTTTTTATATAGCAAACATATGCCACACGTTTTCCAAAGTGTGGCTGAAGATGGGAAATTGTTCCCCAAATGTATTCAGGCCAATAATGAATGAGAATTGGTTATCCATTGATAAGCTGTTTAGGCAAACAAAACTGCCTAGGTTTGGAGAGCCTTGCCATACAACAGTTTTGGAGGCCTAAGCAAACGTCAGAAGAGCGACCTTTTAAAACAAGAAGGTTCGTAACAGCAAGTTTAAATGCTGCATTGAGACTTCAAACGATCAATTGATACTGCATGCGTTATGGCCACTAGTTACGTTACCAAGAGTTGACTGAATTAACAGAGAAATTGCTAAGGATGTGAAAGGCCCTCCTTGGAAGGTCTTATTATTCCAAGGCAAGAGTCACGAAATGGCCAAGGTGGGAAAGTGTAAGCTTTCCCAAATGGGAAGGTGTAAGCTCGAAGCTTCCAGAACTTTCGAAATTGTGATAGACCTTAATAATAACACGTATCTCATGACTACAAAGGTGATATGAAAGACAGCATGTCCTTAATTCCTAAGGGACCCTAAGCATACCCTTGAGAACGACAGCCTCTAAAAGGGAGGTGTTGGGACTTCCCTGGTGGTCCAGGGGCTAAGACTCCATGCTTCCAGCGCAGGGGGCCTGAATCTGACCCCTGGTCATGGAACGAGATCCCACAGGCCCACACTAAGATCCAGGGCAGCCAAGCAAATAATTTTTATGAAGGGAGGTACTGTCGTAGTACAACTCATTAAATTTTCAAATAAAAACTATCCAAGAGCACTGAGGCAAAGAACGTGGGTGTCATGATGTTCAAAAAAACCCCATCTGCATATCAGATTACTAAGGAGACAGATTCTAATTTAAAGATATTGGGGACTTGAGAAAACTGATCACAAGCTATTTTCCTACAGTTGCATTTTCTGTAGAAAGGAGTAGCTAACAGAAAAAAAATTAGCAACATAGGCGCTGCTCTTGTATATATTAGGCGCTGCTCTTAAATATATTAGGTACCGCTCTTACATGTATATATCAACATGTGTAGACTCAAGCTGGGAAATTGGTACTTTCTCACTTTCGAGGTAAGAAAAAAGTTATAACTGTACATGCATCAATTGAGCTTTCAATAGCGATAGGATCTCTTTTTAGAAGTATTTTCGGAAGAACATTTCTGACCAAATTTGTAGAATAAGCAGTCTTACAAATCAACTGCTTGCATTTGAATTGGTGACAAATCGTTTTTGCGGTGTGTCATTATCAGCATTGGGTCCAAATTCATGAATGCAAAGGCAGTTTCGGCTTTCCTAGAGTACAGGTATCTCAAACGATACGTTCGTGCCTCTAGAGCAAGCCTTTCCATTTTAGCTGAGGATTTACCTTCCAGGAAAAAACTGAATAGTTTCCTCCTGTTCTGTTCACTTCATCAAAGTCCAGTAAAGGAATTAAATGAAGCGACAGTATTATGTACTGTTACCTAGATCTTGACCTAGTAATGGATTTGATATCCTTCTTGTCATCATCCAGTTTCTTGTCCTCGGAAGATTTCGTGTCTTGCAGGTTTTCGTCACCCTCGTCGTCAGATTTGATCTCAGAGCTGCCGGAGGAGACACTCTGGCCCTGCAAGCCTGGTGGCATGCCTGCAGGTAAAAAAAAAGGGACCAGGTGACACACCCATCAAAGCCTCGAAGCACAGACATGCATAGCCAGGCTGGAGGGCTGCCAGCTCTGTGTCTCAGACCGCCCGACTGTGTGATCTGTCACTTTTCTCATCATCTTTGGTGAAGTTTCAAAAACGCACCTGCAGAAACAAGTTATCCCTGCATTGGGTCTGAGGTTAAATTCTATTTTGCAATCTTTTGGAGTAGATGGTAATTTCACTGTCTACAAAACATCAACTTAATTGCAATGAAAATCATAATCATGAAAATCACACACCTCAATGTTCTGATTAAGAACCCAAGTAAATATCAGCTATTATATTGAGTTTCTTCCATATGCAATGATTTAATAGAAAAATGTCCTTAAAATATAATTCCCAGGGAATACGCTAAATATGTACAGTAAAAGACTTCAATAGATACCCTAATGATATTCTGAAATTAGGTTTCTCTTGTCCTCGAGGAGCAATCAGAGAGTTTAAAATGGTACATATGGAAAGCAGCTCAGTGAAGACATTTCTAGCTCTTCCACTGCTCAACTTTCCAAGATCACAATATATTTTAAAACGTGGCCCAAATGCAGTCATCTATTTCTAAGGCAGAAGCATGTCTATTCAGTATTTCCTTCCATCTGTAATCTATGGGGTCCAGAATCTTGTCCCTCAAAGTCTAATCAGGGGACCAGGAGTATGCTTATCCCCTGGAAGCCCATTAGAAATGCAGAACCCCAGACCAACTGAATCAGAATCAGCATGTTAACAACAAGCTCAGGTCACGCTTGTGCACAATAAGAAGGACTGACCTAAGCCAAAGAAAACCCAAAAGCTCTTTAAAAGAAAGGACCATCAGAGTCTGAATATTCAGATAAAAATGGGCAGCATACCCGCACATACAGGTAACACTCAGATTCTCACAACGCTTAATACTTGGACAAATGCTCACACGTATTCACGCTTGTGGCACCATTAGCACGTTTTATTCTCAATGTGAGGGCAACGAGGTGTTAGGTGAGCATCTCCTGGCCACCGGGCCAGCCAGGTGCAGCAGGACCTGGGACCCAGGTCTTGCTCCTGTGGCCCAGCCACCTGGGTCTCGGAAGGGCGAAAGGAGTCAGGCGTTCGGTGCAGTCAGGACAGGGCTGGGTGACTCATCCGGCCGAGTCCCATCTTTGAAAATGTACCTACATTTCCTTCCATCTTAAGCAACAAAAACCCATTTCCTTCCTTCCTCTTCATTTGCAAACATCACTGTCAGGCTACGACTAACCACATTAAAGGATCTGGATAAGCGCAATGTGGAAATAGCTAAAATCACATTTCCTCTCATCAGTATCTGGTCTCATCCCTGCTGAAAACAGGAGCAGGGTTTCAGAAGACGCTGGAGGAAAACAGTTACCGAAGAAACACAATTAGCCGTCGACGTTGGAGAGCCTTTCCCATTTCCTTACCATCTTGGTACCGAAATGGCTCCGTGGTCACGGGCCAGTGCTTCCCGAGGGATGGATGCCAAGGAGGCACCGCAGGCTCACGGGGTCTACTGTTTCGGGGAGATGAGACGCCCCCCCGGCCCCCCTCGAGGCGGACCTACCTCTGTAAGGGTCCTGGGGCGGGTTCAGATCCGGGGAAGTCGCCGACTGCACAGGTAGCTGTGGAACGGGCACCTGGTTCGGGACGAGAGAGTGGCTGCCTCGCAGAGCCACGCCGTCTTCACGATGGGCCCCGACCTGAGGGAGCGAGAGCAACGGCGGAGGTGAGCGGGCATCAGAGGTGCAGGGACTCCGGGAAGGAAGGCCGGCCCGCGGAAGCCGAGTCCCCAGTGCAGTTCACTAGAGGGCGCTGAAGGACCACACAGCAGCCGCAGCCCCGCACTCCCCGCTCGGCGAGGCGCGCGCCGTGCATCTGCGACACGCGCGGCGGCGGCGCTCAGGCAGGTAAAACGTCAGACTGTCTCCCGGGGGGCCGCGGTGGAGCGTACTGATTCGTTCCCATCTGCCTTCTATCATGTCCGCCAACAGATCTGACAATTATCTTAATGCCCATATGCTTAATTGTGGGCTTCTCAATTCCCCCATTGCTATCGGAAATCCTACAGGAATTTCAATTTGGCATTCGACTTTCATTTCAGGGGATAAGATTCTCAGGCCTGCCATGGGTTTTTTTTTTTTTTTTCCATAATGCCAGCTAAGCCTCTGACAGCGGAAGCTACAGCAGTATGGGACATAGCCCCTGCTCGGTACAAATATAATAAAATGTCACCTGGCTTTCCAAAACTGGCAGCCCATTCCAAATTAATGTTTACTGTATTTCATCAGCTGCTGAGTTCCAAATCCAAAGGGGGACCGTTTCTGCCAATGCCACCATACCGGAAAATGTACCAATAAAGGTTTTATTAAACACACCAGTAATGCCATCATTGCCGTGCAAAGATGTGTGGACATTTTTCCATTTTTTTTTTTTTACTATTCTGATCCCAGATAGACACCATATTGTAAACACTCTCCATCCCTCCAAGAATAAAATTATAGAGTACAGCATGATGACTCGGTCTGAAAAAAAGGAAAACTACTGCCGAGTTTTTTATTAACTACTACCTACTCCGGGGTCCAGAGATGTTGTTGAACCTATGGCGTTGAGACAGTGATGGCTGACTTTTACAGTGAGTGCCTTCAAGTAAGACCATTGAGCATTTGGAAACCAAGATGAATGTAAGTAAAGTTTCACTGGCATTTCCAAGTAGTTATTTGTTAGTATTTTAGGTGAACATTGACACAGGACAGTGGGTCTAACACTAAAAGCATCTCTCCATGAATTTATACTGCTACAAATCAAAAGGTGTACATTTTTTCCCAATCCAAAACCACAAAGCAAAACCTTTAGTCTTTTGCTACCCAGTGTTTTAAAAGAGTATTTCCGCAAAGTGCAACAACAGTAAGAATCTGAACTGCAACAATCAAATGCACAGAACCAAATGAAGCGTGTGAAGTGCCCCCTTCACAGACTCCATGCAGAAGGTAATGATACAGGGGAAGGGGGACCATATAGGTCATCCTGACTGCTGAGATTCAGAATACAGCAAGGATGAAACTGTTATATGGAGGATGGATAAGCAACAAGGTCCTATGTATAGCACAGGGAAATACATTCAGTGTCCTGTGGTAAACCATAGAAAAGAATATGGAAAAGTGTGTACACATACGTACCCACTGTACAGCAGAGCTTAACACTGTAAGTCAACTACACGCTTTTGATAACTTTTTTAAAATAATTTTTAAATGACTTTAAGTTAAAACAAAATACAGCAAGAAGAGCAAAGGATTAAAGGACTCAGGAGCACCAGGAAGTTTAAATGAATGTTGTAGCTGAGCGATCCGGGGACTCCGGTGCTGTTTGTCCTCTGGGTGCATGTGTCCCTTCCCAGAATAGCCTGAAAGGTGGTTAGTTCCTCCTGATACGTGGGCGCTTCAAGTATATTAAGTGAAGTCGCTCAGTCGTGTCCAACTCTTTGCTACCCCGTGGACTGTAGCCCACCAGGCTCG
This sequence comes from Antilocapra americana, assembly GCA_007570785.1. Classification (NCBI taxonomy): domain Eukaryota; kingdom Metazoa; phylum Chordata; class Mammalia; order Artiodactyla; family Antilocapridae; genus Antilocapra; species Antilocapra americana. Next base: position 6,830,538 of record ML661903.1, on the reverse strand, counting down.
TCTGTCCGTGGGATTTTCCAGGCAAGAACACTGGAATGGGTTGCCATTTCCTTCTCCAGGGGATCTTCCCAACCCAGGGATTGAACCCAGGCCTCCCGAATTGCAGGCAGATGCTTTAACCTCTGAGCCACCAGGGAAGCCCTCAACTATATTAAGAACCTGATTATTTTTCAAAACAGCTACTCCATCTTCACCACAATTTGGCCTCCTTGGACATTCCACCCACTGGTCCTCGATTTAACTTCCAGAGTTCCACGGAGTAACTGTCAGCCCTTTTCATGTACTTAACTCTATTGCCACACCATTCCCGTCTTGCATCTGTAACTGAAGCCTGATCTCTTACAGGCAGACCATGCCCACCAGTTCCCTGCAACCATTTCTCATCTCTGTGTATGTTTTCATTTCCCTTTCACACCAGAGAGTGATAGCTTTTTCCACTTTTATATTTGTGCAATTAGAAGACTGATTCAATCAACGACTATCCTTTCCTTCTAAGATGTCAACTTGCAAGCATGAATTTTACAGGCCCTGATCAAATGGGAGCTCTTTAGCTAAGACCGTTATTCAGTGTAACCTAAATAATTATCCAACTGCTGACTCATAGTTACTGGCCTTCCCAGTGGATTACATTTCTTTCCACAAAGGATGAGTCTAAGTTGGAATCACTGAAGGTAACCACCAATCTGAGCATGGCAGAGATTCCCATACCCTCCCCCTCTATTTTAGAATCATTCTGTTAAAACCCTCAAGCCTTCTTTGTGGGCAACTGAGATGCAATTCAAGGTTAAGACGTTGCTTTTCAATTAAAATATATTCAGTTATTAATCCTGAAATTTCTTTTTTTTCCCTTTTAGGTCACGTTTAGTTTTTTAAAAAAGAACCCACATCCAATGATCTTTCTATTTTCTCTGCCTCAACTAATATGATAGACAGCATAACCAAGTGAAGATAACACAGTATAAGAGCCTGTAACTGGTCTTTACTTGTTATATAATCTTGGGTAAGTTACTCAAATCCAAAATGGAGAAAATAACATTGGAAGTGACAGTGAAGAAATCTCAGGACTATTGCAAGGAGAAGTAGTATGCAAGATAGTCGGTATGCAAAGGTACACAGTGACTACTGACGCTGTCGGGTGTTTTAGCCTGAAAATACTTGCTTACTGCATGGAAGTAAGAGTCTGCACAGTTTAAGAAACCTGAGAAGTCAGGCTACTTTCACTTATGATGCTCTTTGCAGTCTGTCTCTACCTTGTTCATATCCATTTGGTTTTAAATCTTTCTCCTGCAGAATGACAGCAAAACCTTAAATGAGCTATAGATATGTTTCAGAAGGTGGTTGTTCTGACTAGATTTTGGCTTGTATCCACACACATTACCTAACTTTAATTTTCTAAAGATCACCTTAGAGCCCCTGAAGCAATGCATTCTTTTTCATAAAAGAAGTTGAAAATATTCTTCTGTGATATCAGAAGGTCTCTCTTGTAAACTATGCATATTTCAGAAACACATGGATCAATAATGATAGTTCTAGATCCGTGGATCCATCTAAGTAGCTTGACTCTTCAGGATCCATCCTGTTGCCTGTGTCTATGGAATAATATTCCAATTTGAAGAATTAGCTTTGCTCTGCTTGCTTCCTTGGCCAGAGAGAGCATTTCCTAACCATATTTACTTCTCCCTCAGAAACATTATTTCTGGTCACATAAGAGACAAGGAAAAAAAACCAGAGTGAATGTCCAGCACAAACCTATCAACAGAATAACTTAGAAATAGACAGAGAAACCCTACTGCCATCTGTATATATGAGAGTCAGGATTTGTCCACTTACAAACATAGAATAATGTAACTAGAAAAAAGGCAGATTCCTTTAACCTATAAATCAGTTCTAAGGATGGCACCCAGAAAATCCATATTTCATTAAAGTCCTATTTTGAGAACCTTTTCATCTAGATAAGTGATAAAGTTAAAAGGCAGCCAATGAAAGCAGCTTTATCAATACTGACTGTAAATTTTTTTGCAGTCTTTAACAACAGAGTCTTCTTAAAGTCGCATACTATATGGCTTGAGACATATCTATTCTAAAAGTAGAAGGCGGAACTAAAATATAAACATTATTCAATAACTGCTAATTGATTGATCAGAGAGTACACTTATTAATGCAACAAATACATCCTAATCTAGCTGATGCTAGCCATTCTGTGCGGTGCTGGGGACAGGAGGCGAATAACTCAGCTGCAGGCCCTGGCCTGCGTGGGGCTTACAGGGATCCCTGGTGGAATTTTCATGGAGTCATCAATTTACCCCGGTGATTTTAACAGCAAGACCAGAAATTCATTCCGCCTTGCTCAGGTAAAAGGAGATTTAACAGGAAGATTTCTTTTTGCTTTTTATTTCATTTATTAGGGGACAGCTGTTTCACAGTGCTGTGGCGGTCTCTGCCATACGTCAATGCGAGTCAGTCATAGTCACATACATATCCTCTCCCTCTGAGCCTCCCCTGTGCCTTCCATCCCTCCAGGTCACCCCACAGCATCTGGTTGGGCTCCTTGTGCTATATCCCCGCTAGTTACCTATTTCACATGACACTGCACACATGTGAATGCCACTCTCTCAGTCTGCCCTACCCTTTCCCGCCCCCGCTGTGTCCATGAGACTGCTCTCCACATCTGTGTCTCCATCGCTTCTCTGTAAATAGGTTCGCCCGTACTATTCTAGATTCCATATACGTATTTGTTAACACAGCACATTTGTTATCCCCTTTCTGACTTATTTCACTCTGCACAACAAGTTCTAGGTTCATCCTCTTCGTTAGAACTGACTCAAATTTGTTTCTAAGGAATAAAACCACCATATGGCCCAGCAATCCCACTACTGGGCATGTACCCTGAGAAAAATCGCACTTCTAAAAGACAGGTGCACCCCAATGTTCATTGGAGCACTATTTACAACAGCCAGGACATGGAAGCAACCTAGATGTCCATCGACAGGTTAATGGGAATGGGTCAAGGAGCTGCAGTACATATACACAATGGAATGTTACCCAGCCATTAACAGGAAGACTTTGGTGACTGAAGTTTGGGGCCTGGAGAACTCCTGGGACCTAAGGCCATCCCTTGCCCCCAGGGGCCACCCCGGCCTCTCTCCACCCCTGTTGGTACCTCTCTCTCTGGCTTCTGCCTACTCAGGGCTGCACCCTGGGCTCTTCTTCCACAGGAGCTTCCGAAAGTACATCCTTCCAAGTTCTGAACCCGCCCCTAACTCCCTCTTTGTTTTAGTGTTTCTGAGTTCAGAATGCTGAGATCACCCGAGGGCCGGGCTCATCATTCTGAGCAGACGCGGACCATCCCATGAACAGGCCAGCCTGGAATCAGAGGTCCCCCTCCCCTAGTTTGGTTGGGCATACCCAGAGGTCCAGCGGTAAGGAATCTGCCTTCCAATGCAGGAGATGTGGGTTTAATCCCTGGGTCAGGAAGATCCCCTGGAGAAGGAAATGGCAACCTACTCCAGTATTCTTACCTGGAGACTCTCATGGAAAGAAGTCTTCTGGGCTACAGTCTGTAAGGTCGTAAAGAGTCAGACACAACTGAATCAAATTAGCACACACATATATATAAACACCCACACACACACACACAGAGGAGGGGAGCAGAGTTCAGGGACAAATGGGGTTACATCCTAGAGTTTTCATTTTAAAACTCTCTCTCTGTGTCCATGTGTGTGTATGTAGATGCAGATATGAAAATCATTTTAGTTTTATCATAGAGGGGAAAACCATCAGAGTCCATCAACTCAAGCCAAGGCCAAGATGTCTAACTAAATTACAAAATTTAATAGCTGCCACAACTCCTCCAACATGAACAGATTTAAAGATACGCAACTTCAAATGAGGTGGCTGCTGGCAACGCTGTTTTTATATGGGGATGCGTGGAGAGTGCCCTGGTAAACATCCTTCTCCTGATCCTTGCGCTCACAACAGACATCACAAACAAAACAGGCATTCAGCGTTTCTGCTCTCTTTGTTTCCAGGGAGGATTGTGAAAGTAATTATTCTGTTGTATTTAAGAGGCCTATTGCATGGATGGGAAAATGTATTAAATTTCATTTGGCAGTTATTCAATCCTTGTTAATGTTATCTCCAGAGATAACGGCTTCAAAATAGGCTTTCAGACCTCAGTTCCCTCTCCTCTACCATAATCCTTCTAAAAGAGTGTAGGATGGGAACTTTAGGAAACTTGCCATCAATTTTCAGATCCAGAGATAATGACACAAAACCAGAAATGCTGTTAGAAACATTTTGGTATCTCAAAATGAAAGTCTGTAATTAATGGCATCATGTTCAAAAATTTCCTTTTGACAGAGGTGTTTTTTAGAAAGAAGGAAAATAACAACAAGAGAATGGGCCCAGAAAAAAAGTCCTGGTAACTTTTACTTTTCTCTCTTTTAACTTTCTCTTGTTTTGCCATAATCATAAAAAAAAAAATGTTGATGGGCTTTTTACTGTAATTAGACATCCATTGAGAGAGAAAACAGTGTTGGTGTCTGAACTGTAATCTCCTCATGAAATATCAATTACACATGACAGTCAGAGAGTGCTAGATTTCAGTTTCAATTATCTTGCCAGATCGGTGTCATAACAGAGGAAAGCAAACATTTTCTCAAATGTGCAAAAAAATACCACTGAGTCCAAAAGCGGCATCTTTTACAGAGGTGGGAAGTGGTCTTGCAAACTTTAATAGCTCACAGATGGGAACTTGGAAGTTCATGAAATGGCAGTGGTAGATATTGAGAAACAGTATCAGAGGCACTGAATTCTGCAGAACGAGAGTAGGCTCTGCAAACCAACTCTTTCGTGTGAGTAAGCTGAAGTCTGGTAGACTCTTCAGCCATGAATATAATTTTCTCATTCCTCAGTTTTAAAAAATTATCAGACTATTTATAAAAATTCATGTGATTACACACTGAAAGGACTTTTCACTCAAGTCAGATCTGGATTTAATTCTTTAGTTTGGATTTCGATTCTTAAAATGTTTATTGGGAGAAAACCTAATTTTCTTAAAAAAAAAAAATTTTCCCCTCCCCAGAAATCTCACAGCTTCAAGTATGCTTTATCTGGAAACAGAAGGTAATTTCTTACTGGGCAATTCTTGGAAATGAATATAATGCTTATTCCCCAGATGATAAAATAACATTCGAAAGGATATAAGCATGATTTAAAAGACCCTGACCTTGGCAGTGTTAACCTGTCATGGGGTCAGCCGGGCTGAAACTCTCATGATGTCCACCAAAATGGTTAAAAATAAATGATTCTGTGATCAAGTTTGAGAAATGCAAATGGCAGTTATGTGATTTCAGTTCTTTTTTTTTTTTCCTTAACTCATAAGTTTCATCTATTAAAACTGTTTCATTTCTCTCCTCTGTATCCCCACCCTCTGCCCCCAATACTTTACATCACTTTCCTACTCTGGAAACTAGAACTGGATGCAGCCCATCAAGCGGGGACCTCAGGTGGTGGTTAGCAGAGTCCATCCCATCCCCTCCTGGCCCCGGGGAGCCGTGAGTAAGCAGGATGGAGGGAACTAAAGTTAACACAAGCCTCGTGCACTAAGCCCACGTAGCACAGAGATTATGGAGCAAATTTGCTATTACTTGTAAGCAGCTTCTTTTGCTAGGGAAGGAAAAGACAACGGGTCACTTGATGCGTATTGGAATTCCCGGTCCCTTGAAGAATAAACACACCTGGGTCAGGCTGCCTGGCCCGTGAAGTGCTGTCGGTGGCCCAAGAAGCCCATTACTAGGGGTTTATCCTTAACTAGCAGGCCTTCATTTAAACAAATTTGTTTAAATTAACTGCTATTGGAGTTCAGTTGATTTATAAAGCTGTGTGAGTCTCTGTTACATAGCGAAGTGAATCAATTACATACACATTGACCCACTCTTTTGTAGAGTCACAGATGTAGGAAACAAACATGGTTTCCAAGGGGGAAGGGGGATAAGCTGGTAGACTGGGACTGACACATACACACTATATATATGATAAGAGTCGACTGCACAGCACAGGGAACCCTACTCAATGCTCTGTCATGACCTCTATGGGGAAAGAACCAGGCCTTTACGTTTAAAACGCTTTTCTTATCATGCAAGTTACACCTGCTGACTGTAACATTTGGAAAAGCAATGGAGGTTTAAAGAAGCTTGTCTAACCTACTAAAACATTTCTCCCCCACCCCCTCTGAAATACTCAGTCTGTAAATGCTGTATCCTCTGCTCTTGGGCCCTTGCATATCAAGATTTTAGCATGGCTTCTCACTGCTGCATGGATTAAGTCCAAGATAGCTTATCAATACCTTATGCTTCTGCGTCCTTCACCTGGACACCAAAGGAACACGCTGGTACCCTCCTGTCCTTAAATCTCTTCATCTCCACCTTCAGTGACCTTCTTGAGGCCTCTCCTGTGCAGCCTTCACTCCCGATCACCAAAGCTTGAGCTAGGCCTTCTGTCTTCTGTCCACAGGACGGAAGGGCTGGCTTCCTCCCGAGGACCCGCTCTTGTTTGTCCCACGGACCCCCTTACTCTCACTCCTCCTGCCTGCCTGGGTCTCCAGGACTCTCAGCACCTTGCTGGGTCTGAGAGGGCTCTCCCCTGTCAGTGACGGCCATCACTTGCAGCCGCTGTCTAGCGGGGCAGGGGACACGCGTCAAGGACGCTGTCTGGCTGCTGCTCACAAAGCCCATGCCTCTTCTGAAATGTGAGCACCCCGAGGGCAAGTGCTGGGTCCCTGGGTAGGGCTGTCCTATCCCAAGGTGCAGCTACCCGCTTCCTAAACAGTCAGTGAGGACACCAACGGCATGTATCCTGTGAGACTCTGAAATCTGAAAGCTTCTGGTATGGCTGGATGTGGGTTTAGCTGGTTTCGATAAAAAAATAAACATTTCATTTAATTCAACAAAGGCCTTAGGAATGGCTATAAGACACTGCAGGAAAAAATAATAAAAGATAGATGTGTGTATTACTTCATAGCCTCTTACATCTTAATGGCAGATTAATATACAAAATACTATGTAAGGCAAAATAAGATGAATGTCATAAAGGAGTACAAGGTCATGGAGGGTTTTAAAGGATGGATGAAATCATATCAGATGGAGAGACCAGAGATGACTTCAAGAAGAAAATGGTATTGTAGACAGGGTTTGAAAGATGGGTAGAATTTTGATACAGATTATCTAAAATATAGTTTTTTTCCCCCCAAAAAAACAAAAAACAAAACCTAACATTTAACATTAATTAACATCTCAACTTTAAATGAAAGTTCCTATTTTTACAACAAGAAGTGCCAATATTTCGATTATATATTTATATGAAGTAGCTAAGGATTGCGTATCAACATGTTTCCATACTGTCAGATGACATATTTCGGGGAAAAAAGCAGACTTTGGTAAAGCCTTTATAAACCTCAATGGCTCTGTTACAAAGTGAACAACAAAGGGCATTCTGGATACAAATGCTACCTCACTGTATGTGTGTATTATTGGCCCAAATGATTCACTCTTATTTAACTGCAACGAAGTCTTTCATCTCCCAGCTATACAATAATAGTTTCCATATGACCAGTGGCTCTGCTATAAATAAGATCAAAAGCAAAAGAAAGGATTTAATAAAAGAAAATGACATTAAAAGTAGCATTAAATCAGAGGGGAAAAATACCAATATCCAGCTCTTTTTTTTTTCTTCTTTTGAGAATAAAGCTCCACAGAGTACTAAGCAGCTTCCCTCAATATGCCATGAAAAGGTATTTACAAGCAGGAGGCATGTGCAGAATCCATTTGCGTAGGACTTAGAGTGGCAAAGATTAATTTGGGGGATGGGAGGGGGTGGCAGCGGGCAGGGGGGCGGGAGAACACCCCCGCGTAGAGGCAGGCTGAGCGCAGGTACCAGACTCAATAGCCAGCTTCCGGGGGCAGAGCTCAGGGGGACGTGTCGGGGGCAGACGTGCCCTGGCTTCTCTGTCCTCTTCTGCTCTTATTTTATGGAGATGGGCTTTTTGGTAATCCTGAGTTTCTCAGAGAATCATAACATTGCTCAACCCTAGTACTTGAGTTCTGAGAAAGGAAGTTTTTTTTGGCAACGCACAGTGACTTGATATGAAGAGCCAACTTCCCAAACAAATTTTCTTCTAGTTCTTTAAAAAAAAAAAAAAATTACAATGTTAATCTCTATTCCCGACTGGATAAACAGCTGCTAATAACCGCCAGCTCCCAGGGGAAGAGGTCATTTCCTTTCATCTTCAGGCTGGTGGATATCTGACGTGTACTGGACTTTAGTGGTTCCACATGTTTTGCACTTGGCCTTTTTCAAAACCGCCCCCTCCTGGTCCTGCCAATTCGGATTCCTTTTCTGCCTTTTCCTGAGATTCGCCTCTGTGAATCCGGAGGACGGACCCAGTTCTGGGGCTGTTTATTTGAAATGATGGTTCTTTTTACTGTGGGTGTATTTGAAGAGGAAATTCAAGGGCTTATAACACCTAACGGAAGTTAAAGCCTTGGACCTTTGTATTTGAAGCCTTGGGAGGGAAACAGCCATTTCAGAGGGAGCTAATTATTCACTCGAGGGCTGGCTATGTTCAAAGATGCTCAATTTCTAATAGCATTGCTAATGCGATTACTTTATCAGTTTGTGTCCTAAATAAAGGAGCCAACTTCAACACTTTCCCTTCTAATAGGAAATACGCTGCAGAAGATTACAGGGCCAGCTGGGCCCCAGCGTCCTTCTCACTTGTCCCTGAGCACCTGCTTTTACTGGTGACCTCAGTTCTACACCTCAAGATTCAGACATTTCGCAAAACAGCTTTTTAAACAAAAACCAGCTGTTCCCCATCTAGACTACAGGGGAAAAATTTTTGGGCGGCTTATAGAAACATTACCCAGAGACGACTGCTCTCCAATAACTTTCACACACTTGCAGCTCCAAACCAGACCGGTCCCTGCGCAGAAGCCGGGGACCAGGCAAATGTGAAATTAAAATGTGGACATTCAACACCGTGGTTTTTGACAATACGTCCAATTAAGTGCTTGAAAATGAATGTGGCTATTGTATCAGGACAATGCAGAAGATCCCATTTAACTAATATTGGACAGGGCTTTTGGTTAAACTCAACTTTATAGTTCTGAGTTGATTTATGGATCTAGAGGAAGCTACCATTAGGCACAGCTGTGAACGCCAACCAGCTAGGTGGAATCCTCGCATCTCAGAAATTCGATGTTCAAGCTCCCCCGCCCCAGCTTTTCACTCCTAGAGCTGCTTTGCTGAAACCCTCTTCTTATTTCAAATCCATTTTACACTTCTGTTTTTTAAGCAATGAAGATACTTTTGATTTTGGAAAATAATAATTTACAGCCCCAATAAAAGTTAAAATAACACAACAGCTACAGGTTTTGAAAAAAATAATAAAACGGCCAAGGCCTGGGCTTGGCTTTTAAACGGTGCCAAGTTGCTCTGGTATTTTCTGTTTGGGTATGAATGACATAACTGAATTACTTCATGAGCTGCTACTTTAATTCCTAAGGGTGGAAAATTCCATGAGTTAATTTAATTTGGATGTAAAAAATATACATGAAAACTCACTCTTCCTGTGGACTCCCTTGTGAGAGATGCGAGCCAGTTGCTGAGCTGCTGTGCTCTGAGGGGGGCTCCCACCCACGGCAGCCTGCTTGGCACCGTCGGGGCCTTTTCTTACTTCCATTTGGGCGCAGAGGATCCTCGATTTTCTGAGTATTTTTTTGGATCCTGTTTATTCTATGGCTCTGTAATGCCCCATTGAGCCGGACTCTTGAAAATCAATGCTGACTCTACTATGCGCTCAATGACAGCTTCTCCAGGAAGCTTTCCCTGGCCATCCTGAAGGCTGGCCAAGGTCTGCCCTTCTCCGAATCACTTCTCAGGTCACTTAACGCATTATCGACCAGGGGATTTCTGCAGAAACTAACACCCATGGGCAGTGATTTATGTAAGCGAATACAGAAACGTCTCTGGTCAGTAATGTTTGGGTAACAAAAGACGGATTAATACATCTCTGGTTACTCAGTCAGTCCACCCTGCATGGTTAGGCGCACAGTTGTATTACTGTCCTCCCAAAGCCCAAGGCCTGTGGGCTCAGAAGCTTTCTCTCACACATGCATGTATCCCCCAAGGACCTGACACGGAGACGATGCAGAAGGAGTGGAGAAACATCTGCGTATTTTCTAGTCTATACAATACAGATTCTTTTCAGAAAATCTGCTTTCCTGAGAAAACAAAGGTAATATTACTTTTTAAAAATGCACTGGCTGTATCTTCTAAATCATGGACAGTTTAGCGCTGTATCTTTGGCTCCAACAAATTATGAGGATAACTGCCGCCAGAAGCATCGCCCTGCTTTTGCCAAGCCAAAATGCTCATAGATAGAGCCTGCTTTACATGCGTTTTTGTACTTTAAAAGCAGAGGAGACAACTGTTGCGTTTTATGCATTTAGAGTTCGTAACACTGGAGGCAAGTTAAGGAACTGGGCTTGATTTGTCCTGGAAGCAAGGAGGAGGAGACTTTTGGGGGTTTGATGGTTTGATGCAGATTGACTGTCTCATTACTCATGGGGCCTGAATTGAGTAAAATGGGTATTAGGGGGAGAAAAAGAGGATATACCTAATTTGGACCCAGTGCTGTGAGATCTGGGCGCACAGGATGCTGGACCACCTGTCTCAGGGGTTGTTAACGGAGTCAGTGGTCTCCAGCCAGCGAATGGCTGGATTCAAAACCTCTCAACTTGTGCTTAAGCGAATGCAGAAGTATCACATGGTGAACTCCAGGATTCTAAAACTGTTGTAACTAATCCAAGGGCAAGAGAACGTGTCTAGATACGTCAGACAGAGAAAGACAAATGCTGTATAGCTTCAGGAATATGTAGAATCTAAAAAATGAACTGAAAGACACGGGAGAGTAGAATGGAGGGTGCTGAGGACTGGGGGCAATGAAGGAATGTTGGCTGAAGGGGACAAACTTCCAGCTGTAAGATGAATATGTTCTGGGGAACTTAATCTCACTCTTTGTGACCCCATGGACTGTGGCCCGCCAGGCTCCTCTGCCTATTGGATTCTCCAGGCAAGAATACTGAAGTGGGTTGCCATTTCCATCTCCAGTAATAGACAGCATGCAGGCAGTAATTAACAATACTGTATTATATATTTGAAAGCTGATAACAGTGGCTCTTAAAAGTTATCACTACCACTAAAAAAAAAAATCTGAATTATGCTAGGGAATGCAGGTGGCAGGTGTTAACTAACTTTATTGTGGTGACCATTTTGTAATGTATACATGGATCAAAGCATTGTGCTGTACACCTTAAACTTACCTATGTTAGAAGTTAATAATAGCTCAATAAAGCTGACACAATTTTTTAAATATATATAAAGAGAATTTCTTGAAGTTATTTTTCCTTTCTCCCTTTTCCCCCATAAGTTTTCTTAAAGTATAATACGGATACAGATAAAACCTTTCAGTTAAGGCTGCTAATCTGCTTTCAGAAATTTTTGATAATTGTGGAGATCAGGAGAGATGGTGGAATGCTACAGACAGGCAAATATCCTCATTAAAGAAAAAAAATTCAACATAGAAGCTATAGATGGATGATGTTGAAGACTAAGATCTTGGGGTGAAATCCTATAACATGCGATTTAAAAGATGATTCCTAAATGCTCTGAAAGAGAGGCAACGAGCTCTCCAACTCATTCCTGTTTCAGAAGAACATGTCTTTCTGGATAAGCCTCGTTCACGGGGCTGAGGCACACCTTGCATTCTGTGATCAATTTACCAACAACAGAGCTACAGAATATGTGACTGAAACGTCTAAAGGAGACGCTGGAACAGACTGAAGGCTGCTGTGTGAGATTTAAAGGCGCTACGTGGGCTTTTGTACTGGTACAACAACAAGTGTACAGAGCCAGTTGACAGACACGTGGCTGGCTGATGGATTTCTGCTGATTCCAAGTGCAATGTCTGGCAGCAGGATGATGATGTCATCAAATACTGCCAACAGGATGCTGCTGGGTGGCCTTTACTGAAGATACACTATGTTGAATGGGCTTGGAGATAGAGCCATCCAAGTCCACACAGTCAAAGCTATAGTTTTCCCAGTAGTCATGTATGGATGTGAGAGTTGGACTATAAAGAAGGCTGAGTGCTGGAGAACTGATGTTTTTGAAATGTGGTGTTGGAGAAGACTCTTGAGAGTCCCTTGAACTGCAAGGAGATGCAACCAGCCCATCCTAAAGGAGATCAACCCTGAATACTCATTGCAAGGACTGATGCTAAAGCTGAAGCTCTCATATTTGGGCCTCCTGACGCAAAGAGCCGACTCACTGGAAAAGACCCTGATGCTGGGAAAGATTGAAGGTGAGAAGAGAAGGGGACGACAGAGGATGAGATGGTTGGACAGCATCACTGACTTGATGGACATGAGCTTGAGCAAGCTCTGGGAGATGGTGATGGACAAGAAAGCCTGGTGTGCTGCAATCCATTGGGTTGCAAAGAGTTGGGATATGACTGAGTGAATGAACAAGAACTACCACCCAAGTCTGCTGAGGATTCCTTGAGCACTGTGTTCAAATTTTGAGATTCTACAGACTAAAATGTCCTGGGGATGAGGGGAGCATTCTTTTTAAACTTGGAAGAATGTGGTGGAAAGTGAGAGTCAGAACTTTTCTTTAGGATAAACATTTGAAGATACAGATGTCTAGCCTTAAGGAAAAAAAATATGATCAGATTATCTTCAAACAGTTGAAAGTTACTCAAGTATTTGTTGAGCTGATTTACAGGTAACTCCAATGGGCAGAAAAATAAAACTTTCACATTCAGGGATATTAATTAGGGCTGGACATAAGGAAGAATTTTCTACAGTTTGATGGAAATGGGCTTTGTGGTCATTTAGAGCTACTCAGCATTGGAGGAAAAAGCTGATGGAGAATTGTTCACTGCTTGGCAGGGAATTTATAGAGGTATTTTGATGGAGATGACCTCAAAAGGTCCCTGAGACTGTGTGGTAATAATTGCTTAGAAATGAAGCATGTGCTCAAATACACACAGAAACTTATGGAATGAAAATCCTTGAAAACTCAAGAGGAACAAGGTTGAAGATGACTAAGCCTCTAGGGATCAAAGATTTGTTGAAGAGGTCCACGTTGAAACAGAGTTTTCTGGCCACTGCTACTTCCATTACGATATACCAGTAAACGCTGCCCATGGGATGACATCAGTGCCTGATCAACTCTTCTGCTGCCAAAGCTGACTGGCAGAACTAGATAGCAGCACGGTGCAAAAGGCCAAGGGGCAACTAAAGAGTTCTCTTGGATTTCGTTAGTTAACAGAACACAGGTATTATTAACACTAGCCACAGTTTTGAAATTGCTACCGCACTGGGTTGGAGAGGAAGCTGGCTGCAGCGGTGTAATCTTTGGTACAGAGAGTGCTGGTCCCGTCGCTGGCTCGCCTGGTTTCTAATCCTAGCTCGGCCATGAACCAGACAGTATCCATACCCGAGTCACTTCCTCTTTCTGGGCCTCAGTCTTTAGCAGTAAAATAAAAGTAACGGGCTAAGTGACTTCCGTGGTGCTTTCAGCACCTAAAATTCAATGGTCCTAATTCTTAAGAACTCTGAAAACAGAACTAATTTAAACTGCTTATCCTCTCAAGTCCTGAGTGGTAAAAGCTCTCATACCTGTTTAGTGTCGGCGAAATAAAAAGGTGCTTCTTCACCTAATGACTATTCTCTTGATAAACTCTCTGTAATCCGAAGTCGCACTAAAGTCATTGCTGAGAAGAGGGAACAGGGCTGAGACAGGCTTGCTTCTGAAGCGTGTGCCGCGTGGTCACCTAGGAGTCTAGTAAGAGGCCTCAGGTGATGCTGCGGAGAACAGGTGTGGGCAGCAGTTCCACAGGGCTCCCCCACGCCTTGGTCATCTCAGGCGACTAGGTCCTTCGGAGATGACTGCTCCTAGCTGGCGACAACCTGACCCTTCCTGCCTGTGTGTCAGAGCTGGGGCCCTGTTCTCCCGTAAGACTGACAAAACTGCTACAGCAATTTGTTCTTAGATATATATCCTATCCTACGAGACTGCGAACCCCCTGATGGGAGAAACCACGTCTGAGCATAGAGCCTGGAATTTGGTTGGCTCCAAGTCATTTACCAATGACTTGGTGAATGTTTCTGAAATGAATAGATGGGCTTTAAGCAAAAGGGATCTGGGAACCACACTAAAATGATGTATTAATAGTATAGGAGCTTTTCAGCTAAGTGATCCCACCATTGCTGACTCTACTGACAGAGGAATCAAGAGGAGGAACAGAACCACATAAAGATATTTTTGATGTGGATTTGTTTCATTCTTGTTCATTAAAAGAGGAGATGAGATCATCTGAAACACTTGTTTTCAGGGCTCATTCGTGGATCTGAATTCTGCACGAATAAGAGAGAGACATATCTGGAGAATAGCCATTTCAATAATTTATCACAAATCCAGTGATTTGGATTTTTGATTTAGATCAAATCTGATGATCAGAATTTATCTCTGAGGCACAGAGGGGACTGATGTCTGGATAATAGTTTCTAACCAGCACAGTAATGAACCCAGCTGTTTCTTTATTCTCCCAGGTTCTGAAATTTCTGCTTTGATTCCCTTAGAAAACTGGGAGGTTAAGGTAAGAAGAATAACTTCATAATTTAGAATGTACTACTCTGACCACCCTAGTAAGGAGAGCTCATTCCTTTTACCACGTAGCATAGATGCCTTGATGTAAGAGAAAGCACTTAAATGGGAAGGAAATCCAAAAAGAGGGGATATATGTGTACGTACACTGATTCACTTGGCTTCACTTTGCTGTACAGTAGATACTAATACATGTACAGTAGCAACGATACTCCAGGAAGCACTAATTAAAAAAAACATCACAGAGGATAAAGAATAAAAAAGAGTATTTAGACAATGTAGAGTATAATCTAGCATGCTACCACATTGGAAGGAAGTTCTGTACCTTTGCATGTGGGTAGAGAGCTGCTCTGGGAAACTGGCCCTAAGATATCTAGTTGGCCAACATTTAAGATTTGAAAACTGTGAATTCTAACCACATAAAATTAGTCCTTAAAAGGTGTCACTACAGAACTCTAGATCTTGTCTGAGGAACGCTCATAATTATAAGACACAGCACAGAATGTAGAGTCAGTGTCCTCAGAGTTTAAGTCTCATTTCCTGACCTGAGACTAACTTCTCAAACCTTCTAAGTCTTTCCCTTTCTTCCGTTTTGACTGACGATTTACTTACTGGGAGGGAAACAAAATGTGATACATGGAATACATGGCACTCAAGGAATTTACAATCCAGCTGGTTAGGCAAAAGTTAGACTTTCCAAAGAAACACAGGGCATCCCAGGTGGCTCAGTCATAAAGAATTAGCCTGCCAATGCAGGACATGCGGGTTCAGTCCCTGGGTTGGGAAGAGCCCCAGGAGGAGAGATGGCAACCTACTCCACTGTTCTTGCTAGGAAAATCCCACGGACAGAGGAGCCTGGCCGGCTGTAGTCCATGGGGCTGCACAGAATCAGACATGACTGAGCAACGAAGTACGCATGCAGGCACACAACAAAGGAGACTTAGCGACGCCTAAGTGGGTAAAATCAATGTCCAGCCAATGGTCTATCTCACAGAGCTAAGTGAACAGGAAAGAAAATGACTCTCACAGGTGGAGGTAACAAGGGAAGGCTTCTTGGAAAAGGCAGAATTTGAGAGAGAGCTTTGAGAACAGGTGAGAAGGAGATGGACGGACAGAAGTGGTTGGAGCAGGCCAAGCCAGACAGACACAGAACAAGTCGTAGCGAGGATATTCTGGTCAAGTTCTGGTCAATGCAGAGGCTGGTCTTGCTGGAAAGATTTCTGTATTGGAATAGCAAAGCCTAAGGCTTTCTGGTAAATGGTTATGGGCTTAAAAAGCTAGGCTAAGGCATATGTCTTTATCTTGTGTACAGTGGAAAGCTGGGGAAGGTTTCTGAGCAGAAAAGAGCACGGCCAAATAATATCATCTAGAAAGCCCGTAAGAATCCACATTCGCTCGAGTGTTATGAGCCATGCTGCTGTGAGGAAAAAAAAAAAATCCCTTTCATTATCCTGATACTTAGTAATTCACTGAAGACCTACTTCAGAACTCCAAGGAAAACATTTTATGAATCAAAAGCTAAGTACAATATGTTAGCAATTAAATGAGATAACATAATAGCCCAGGCAGAACCACAGTCCTCCCCACCACGACAGCAAGCTGCTGCAGAAAGAAATGCTTCTATCATCTTCCAAGTGATCAAGCCATTTTGTTTTGATTTTCGGAAGGCAGGGAGAGAGGAAACGGGGAGGGGAGGGAGGTCAAGAGAAT
Source organism: Antilocapra americana (assembly GCA_007570785.1). Taxonomy (NCBI): domain Eukaryota; kingdom Metazoa; phylum Chordata; class Mammalia; order Artiodactyla; family Antilocapridae; genus Antilocapra; species Antilocapra americana. The sequence continues at coordinate 6,814,098 of ML661903.1, read as the reverse complement.
TCAAAGCTATCTCTTCTTTAATCAGAAGGAATTATTAAGGAGAGTTTTAAAGGAGACTTGTTCAAAACAAAACCAGCCCCGGGATGGGTGTTAAGTTACTGCAACCCACTTCCACTCCAGAACAACAACCGAAGGTGTGTAGCTGGGAATGAGGCTCCCACCAGCACCGGACAAAGCTTCCGGTGTGTACCTCCCACTGCTACTTTATTTACTGCAGCTGGCCAACAGTTTATAGCCTGTTTCATGTATTAAAATTCAAATGTGGAAAACATTACCAGCATCCTCCTTGAATTATTTTTTGTTGTTGTTGTTGTTCAGGAGGAAGGAGGGTGCATTTTTTTTTTTCTCTTCAACTTCCTTTTTATTGTGGAATGTATCAAATGGTCAAAGGCTAGCTTCAGACTGACTAAATTCAAAAACTATTTCCTTTGTTCTGATGCTTTTGTTTGAAAACTCATACCAGTTTGCACAAGGCAAGAAACGAGGATGTGATCTTTTGCGAACACGTTGGGGCTGTGGGCTGAGGAGCTCAGATGCCATGGGCGCCCTGAATATTTTCAAGAAACAAGGAGAAAGACTGTAAAGGCGCCCTTGGCTCACAGGGCAGCAGGTTACCCTACCGTGGTCTGGGGATTGCGCTCCGGGTGTAGATGGCTCTGCAGTCACCTCTGATTGGATTCTAAATGTCTTCAGAAGACTGAGTGCGCATCTCCCCTCTTAAGTGAAACTAGCAGTTTTAGTGCTTTGTCATTTTTTCCCCCTTTCAGAATCAAGTCAAAGACGTTCCTGTGTGACACTGGCTGGTCACCTCCCCTTTGCTATTGTAGACTGTGTTGCATCCCCTCCCCTCCCCTCCCCCCCGCCGCTGGGTTGGTCTAACTTCCCAGCCCCAAAGATGACTCCAGGCTCCTCCTCATATCCCACCTCCAGATCACAGAGGAGGCAATTCAAAGGTCAAATGGTTCCAAAAAGGCATCTCTGTAGAGTTTATTATTTTAAAGAACCACTTAACCTACATCTGGTATTTAAGAGCAAACTTTACATATTTATGGAAAAAAAAAAAAACAACCTGTCTCTGAAGCAGTGCCCCGGGTGCAGGCTGCATCCGTTTAACATATGCAAAACGAACACAGCTACAGAAATTAAACTATTTTTCTCTTGATTGAGAGCAGATATACAGAAATGGTTATAAGTCACAGATCTGGCTTTTTAATAAAGCCAGATTTCTTAATTAAAAGCAGTATTGTTTAAACATTATAGTCTAAAAAAAGAGCTGTACAAACTGAAACCTCATATAATATGCATCCCTAGTGTATTTAGCACGTTACCTGAGGCCAAGCTAAATTAAAATCTAGATTTTCCTTTTGTTAAACTCTTAGCAACGGCCACGAATAGACAAACAATTTTTACCCAATGAGGAATTTTGAGTGTAGAGTCAAGGAAAAGCAAAAAAAGCCAAAAAAAAAAAAAAAGATTTAGCTCTGGCATTCAAAAATATCTTTCCACGTTTTAGAAGTGAGTTCATTGCTTCTATTTATAAATCAGTATTTTTGGTTTCAAATTGGTTGCAGGTTTTCATAATATACAGCTCAGGATGGGACTCTTAATCTTTTATTAAGAGAAATGGAAAGGAGGGCAGAGGAACATTTCTGAAGAAGACAACTTAAAGAGCCCCAGAATAACCTGCACTTATTTTGCATTCTCCTTTTGGAATCATCTTTAAATAAGAGATGCTTAGTGATAATGGAAAATAGACCTTCATATACACAACTTTTTGAAAGATTATAAGGAACAAAACAGGACACTTTTTTGCTGAAAAGACAGGCATTTGTAAAGAGCAGAATTACACAGAATCACTAATCAGGTTAAGTTCTTCACCCATTTAGTCACCTCATTAATTGTCATCATTTAACATTTTATTAGGGAGATTTGCTGAATCTTATAATCACCTGAAAAAGGGATGCACTCTTAGGTCCTTTCCAGAAGTAATGGGAAAAACTGAAATTTCAACTGTAATGTGGACAAATCTGCTTAAACCTTACTCAGATACTTTTTCATAAATAGGGAGTGGTAAAACTACAACACACTTAGATTCCACGGTCCCAATCATCGGTTAAGACAGACACACCTTGTATTTCTAGCCCCCATGTGCCTGCTGAGTTGTTTCAGTCGTATCTGACTCTTCGCGACCCTATGCACTGTAAACCACCGTACTCAGAAGCCAAAGATATTGCTTTGACTTCTTAAAACAAAAATAATAAATCCAACCGATTGACATGTGAAACCCAAGCAATGTAACAGGGACGTAAGTTGGGTTCTTTAGCTGAAGTCACCGCGAAGAACTGAACCGGCAATGACCTAGCAATGGATCTCCTAGGTTTATGCTTCAGTGAAATGAAACTTGTACATGAGTGTTCATAGGAGCATTGTTCCTAATAGCTGAAGACTGGAAGGAACCCAAATACCCATCGCCTGATGAATGGATAAATTTAATGTATATCTATACAATGGAATTTGGGGGGAATAAAAATGAATGATGCTCTGATAAATGACAAAATGTATACATGAACCTTGAAAGCACCATGCTAGATGAAAAAAAAGCCCATCAGAAAGGACTACCACATACTGTGGGATTCCATTTTTAGGAAATCTCTAGAATAGGCAAATCTAGAGTCAGAAAGGAGATTATCAGTTGCCAGGGGAGGGAAGGATGGAGAGGGATGGCTGGCAGACAAGAGGATTTCTTGTGGTGGGGGGTAAGTTACACTCTCGTGCCGACGGCCCTGTCTTCTGAATACACAGAGAACACAGTAAGTACATTGTACAACTGAAATGGGTGAACTGTAGGTTAAATAAATTTTATCTCCATAAAGCTGTTTAAAAGAAGAAAAGGCTGCAGCAGTATTATTTGAACTAGAAATTCTAATTCTGCATGTTAACTAGCATCCCCAAATTTCATCGCGTCCCTTACCATGAGCGAGTGTCTGTTGGCGGAGAGAAGCCCGGTTCCGTACCCTGAGGCCAGCCCACCCATCGCTCCGTTGTGGGAGGGTCCGATGATTCCATGCATGTCGCCGTGACCGCCAGGCATGGCTGTGGACGGACCCACCGCGTGGTTCCGGAGAACATGAATGGCGTCATCCAGCCTTTCTAAACGATCTTCAATGCGGCTTTGCTGTTGGTTGACACATGACGTGAGATTTGATTCAGTCCGAAACACGGATATAGAGTACAGAAGTAAAAACTGAGTTCACACGAGCCACACTTTGGGGTTCTGAAGAAAATTTATTTTCCTTAAAACGATAATAAAAGTAAATGGTGACTTTCCTAGAAAACTGGTGAAAACTGTTATCACTACAATTATAATTTTATTTTTTGTGAACAAAGTCAGTAATTCTTCTGGGACATTGTAAGTATATATATTTTACTACATTGCATTACCTTGAAAGAATTGAGACTTTAGCAAAGAAAAAAAAATTATTGAATTTAAGAACATTCTGGCAGGCACTGGTTAAAGATTTTTAAAAAATTAACAATGGAAAGGTGTCCTATGTATAGTTTCCCAATTCATTATCTTCTTGAAGGCATTTCCTCTGAGTCGCATGATACAGTGCCAAGTGTCAAATCAGGGGAAGGTAAACACATAGAGACTGTAATTTCTTACTGAGTACTAACAATTTTTAACTGGGTTTCTTGCCTTCTATTGATTATTACCTCTGTGTGTGTGTGTGTGTGTGTGTGTGTGTGTGTGGGTGTTTCTTGCCTTCTATCCATTAGTTCGTGTGTGTGTGTGTGTGTGTGTGTGTGTGTGTGTGTGTGTGTGTGTGTGTGTGTGTGTGTGTGTAGAGGGAATCAGAGCCTCAAAACAGTTAAAGAACAAAATTGCAAAAATTCTGTCAACCAAAGTGGTAGATCTCTAGACTGAAGAATCATAAAGACATAAACAAATTGTTCACCAGGAACTTCTAATTTATTTCAAAGCCCTTATTACAGTATAGAACTCACTATTCTTATACAATGAAAAAACCAACTGATCTTTTCATCCTAGCCATTAGGATCTGAGTTTTCCACAACTAAATAAGCCTATATGATAGTTTTTGGTCAATAAAATGGACATAGAGATATGTATTTTTTTTTCCAGTGTGACCAATAACAATATCAAACAAGCATCTCCAGTGTTCACTTTAAGAAGATACTGTCTCACTGAATCCTCATTCTACACATGTAAGCGAATGGGAAAGACATTACTGTCCCTTCCAATACAGACTTGCAAATGAGGCTCCAAGAAACTAAGTCGATTAACTGCTCAATGCCATACTGCCAGGAAATGGTAAACTCAGGGCTGCAATCTTAAGTCTTCAATTCGAGTGCATCTTTATACTAGATCATGCTAGAATCCACTCTGATTTCTGATGGGCTGTGCAAGGAGAGATACTAGCTCTCTGGCATGAGAAAAACAATTTCTAAATTATTCTCTACTGACAGGAACAATGTATGTCGACTATACTCAGTCTATGGTACAGAGCCTTCTGATTTGGTGGGCTTTGGTATTACGGGGCTTCCCTTAAACTCCCAGCCCTGCTGTTTAAGTGACCTTGGAAAGGTTACTGAACTTCTTTGAGTCTATGCTTCTTATTCTACAAAACCAGAAATGATGAAATACACTTCTGAGCGTAAGTGAGAGCATGAAAAGAAATAATCCAGGTGCCTATCACCCTTTCCAGCTTGCAGCTTCCTGGTAGAGACTGTTTTTGATTGGAATCCCCCCTGAGTGTTGAGAATTCAAAGAGAACTGACATGCAGTTCACAACCATGCTATGAGTGTGCTAAGTCACTGTAGTCGTGTCTGACTCTTTGCGACCTTATGAACTGTAGCCTGCCGGGCTCCTCTGTCCATGGGATTCTCCAGGCAAGAATACTGGAGTGGGTTGCCATGCCCTCCTCCAGGGGATCTTCTTGACCCAGGGATCAAACCTGTGTTTCTTACCGTCTCCTGAACTGACAGGCGGGCTGTCTACCACTAGCGCCCCCTGGGAAGGCACTCACCACCATAAACCTAGTCTTTATAGTTCTATAGTTGGAAAAAACCCAGCTTTGACGAATGGGTCCCAGAGAATAACTGATGGAGACAAACACTTAAAAGGATGATGGTTTATTTGGATGTGAGCTGTAGATTCATGGGGCTTAGATGGCGCTTGACTGTCTCACTCTGTGGTCATCTAACTGGCTAAAGAGAGGAGGTAGATGATTTACACACTACCGTTGGGAAGAATCCACCTCTGTATTCTCATTTTTAGATTTTTCTTTATTTAAGTCATAAGCCGAAAGGAAGAAAGGAAACCCTGAAGGCTGACAACGTAAAGTCAGATAGGCAAATTAACAGATATGCTTACCCCCATGTTCCATCTCAAAATATGGGAAGAAAAAGGGGAAACTCAACCCTGAGGCAGGCGCCTTGCTGCCACCGCTCCCCGTGTGACTCATACACAGACCAGACAGTGCCTAGAGCAGCGCTGTTTCATGCATGTTTCCAGCCACTTCCTTTGAGTGGAGTGTCAAACACCGAATCATCATGTGAGTTTTTATCATATAAATTACACCCAGGGAAAGTTTTCAGCGATTCCTTGTAAGAGAAATTTAAGGAAATTACTAAATTTCCATGAGAATCAAAGTGAACGAGGAGAAAAGCAGGAGGCTTCTTATTAAGACGTCAAGAAGAAAATTCCTATAAACCTGTTATTCTGGAAAGCAAACTAGAGACACAGAGACTCTCCAAGCTGGAACCCCACATCACAGCTGGAACTCCAGCACTGATATCAGGAGGGTATTTAATCACTGAGGCACCTATATTTCCCCAACAAGGGGAGGAGGCCATGATCCTTCCCAGATTCTTATCTCTTATCTGGTTCTAGATATAGAGGAGGCTGGAGGCTTCCACTGAAGCAGCAGCTGGGTTACATCTATAAACAGGAATAAGCGTGGGCTAATAACTCTGTCTCTAACCAAACCCGTGGGCTTACATCAACCGCAAGTTCCTATTGGTGAAAATAAGACTCTGAAAAAGAGAAGCACAGACTGAGAATGGCCAAAGTGATGGTGAGCAGATGAAACTTACCAAGGAGTGTAAAGGTCCTTCGTAATTAGGAGATGATGAAGCCTGTCCTCCATTTCTAGACCAGACAGCTGTGCCTGCTGATAGGAAAACGGGAACTGCAATGAGATCTGTATAATCCTGAGAATAATGTTACCAACATTTTAAACAGTTCTTTTAGAAATTAGCATATTGATTTCTATCTGGACATTAAGGAAATACATGTAAACTGCCCATACAAGAATTTAGGGCCAAGGAAAACATTTTAAATGTAAAATAGGTAGACTATACATAGGCTCAGAATTCTCTCAGGCTTCCATCTAAAAGGAAATATTTAATTAATTCTGAACTTTAACTAGAGAAATGTCCCTTTGCTGGAAAACCCTCACTACACAGTCAAGGCACTTTTCAGAGCGCAGAGAGGGGTTTTCATTACACCTTCATGCAAAGCTGGTTTGTTAAAACCAAAATTCTCTCACCAGTAAAAAACAGCTTTGCTACTTGTTTTTAAATGATCCTTAAGAAAGGATAAGCCTTCAGAAACTTTTCAAGGAAATAAGATTAGCTGACAGCAATCCGCTAAACCGGAGATTTAAACACTCAATATAACAACATTAAGAAGTTTCTTCTGAAGAAAACACATTTTATGATTCACTAAACTTGAAGGTAAAGAAAGACTGTTGCTATAATAAATATAACATGTCTACCCTATCAATTTAAAAATAAAAAACACTTTTAAATTGAAAATAATACACGCTTGTGTAGAAAACTTGGAAAATAATTTAAGAAAGGAAAAAAAAAATCTATGACCTCACTGAAATCACAGTCCCTGATACTGTTGGCACTTTTAAAATCCATTCTTCCTGCCATTTCTGGGTGTGCACGTGTGTATTTTTATGCTAAATAAAAACAGAATATTTTCTTCGATTACTTTCAGTGATAGAGTCTGGACAGAGCCCGTAGTGTGAAAATGGCAGTCTGTCCCCATGTCTGTATCTTCATAAATTTCTCCCTAACATGCGGTCTTTTAGGCTGGATAACCAGGACCTCAAAAGTGGCCTTGTTGCAGTGTCCTCCACGTGTAGCATGTTACTCAGGTTTGGGGCATTCTGGCATTTTCTGGAACGATGTGTACATCGTCGCTTCCCCTCCCAACTCTGACCCGGAAGTGGACTGGCAGAGTGCTGGGTCCCTAATTCTAGCCTGAGCTCTGATATTACTACTCTAGATTTTCAGCAAATCCCATAGCCTTTCTGGGCTTTCATACATCCATCTGTAAATCAGAGCACTAGACTCAAATAGCTGTTCTCAAACTTTATATTAGATTCCAGAATATTCTTTTTCCCCCATATTATAAAATAGACAAAATTAGAGTTTCTTCGTTTCAAATGGGGAATGTGGGGGTCTCCCTGCTCAGACCCCCTCACCCCTGCCCCCGCTGAGCTCTGTATTGTCTCAGTCTGTCCCTGACTTTGGACGCTCACACCTGAGAGGTTTTCTAGAGCCTAACAATATGGCACTAAGCCAGAGATGTACAATTCTGAACTTGACTTCCCTGCCACGGGGACTGCTTCAGTGCTATTCCATTATCTTCTTAATGTCACCTCTGGTTTTTCCCAGTTTCAACACTGTCTCTCTGGAGATACAGACTGAAAGATCCAGCTATTTCCCTCCCTATTCCATGATCTCCTCTTGTCAATGGAGGCTGGGGAAAGGCTGATATTAAGTCTCCCCTAAGCCATGGCCATCAACTCTGAAAGCTCTGTGGCCAGGTGAAATCTCCGATTCTTTATCAAGGAATTTACTTTACGATGGGGCCCTGGGAGCGCTGCATGCAGGGACCGAGGCAGCAACATTCAGGCAAGTGACTACAGTCTAAATTACGGTAAGATCAACTTTCAATCAGGTACATATATGATTTTTTTTTTTTTTTTTTTTTAAAAGAAGCCACCCATCCTCCTTCCAAAGAGCAGAGAGAGGCACCAGACAGGGTCTTTCTGGAAACATTTATACTGGAAGGGCAATGAGCCATTTAAATGGAGCTCTGAAGAGTGCAACGCTTTATAACACAATTTAACAACTTATAATTTTATTATTGGAAGCCAGAGATCATGTTAACTTGTTCTACTGTAAATGGCAAACATCACCTTTATCTCCGCACAGTTACATCACAATTTATTTGCACAATTATAGTTTTCTTCAAACCTTCCAATAACATGGACTTTAAAGAGGGAATCTGTAAAGTCTGAAATTTCTGGTAGAAATGATCCTTTTGAATAGTCTATGTTTGATGATTACATAATCTGTATTCCTATTCCCGATGATGTGAACTGGTTTTCCCATTGAGATTTTTGTTGGAGGGTATTATTCTGTTGAGTATCTTTTGCAAAGAAAAGTTTAAGAAGTAAGTTTTCCAAGTGCCTGTACATTCTAAAAGCATGAAACTTTCAAGAAAAGTTTTGGCTGTAAATGACTTCACCATCACACGGCCATCTGTCTCTCCCACCCCTTCCTATTGGTCTGTTCGGAAACGCTCTGTTTTGAGTTTTTGGAGGGAGTGAGTTTCCCCCAGCAGCACAGGAAGTGTACGCTCAGATGCAGTGGATTCATGGTACTGTACCTGAGAGAGATGGGGGGGAGCCAACAGGAGTTGAAGGGTTTGATGAAAAGCTGTTGTTAGTGTGATCTGGAGAATAGATCTTAAAACAGTGGGGAGGAAAAAAAAACATAACAAATCCTCAGTCACTGGGAATAAATATTCCACAATTTGAACTACAAAGCATTAATGAGATTCATTCACAAATTCCAAGTTGCAAAAATACACTTCACCATCAACTACGGTACTAATATTCTAACATGAAAAACTTGATTGCTTTTTTAAAAGAAGAGCTCTTAAACTGCTGGAAGATAGTGGGGGAAAACTGAACTGGGGTCAGCAGACCTTGGTTCTTGTCCATTTCCTCCCGTCTCCTCCCTTGGCTGCACAGCCATGAAGCTACACAGACACCTCAAACCTCCTTTTCTTCCTCCATAAAACAAGAGGTCGGATAGCATTACATCCTAAGGTTTTTGCTCAACTCCTTCTTCATTACGTTTAAGGTATTTGATTCCAAGGCAGAAGGATGCTCAGTCTAAAGTAAATCTTTTCCTTAGCTCACAAGGCTAACATAAATCAAATGCATCTATGCCCCAATGATAAGGAGAAACCAAATGAAGAGATTAAATGTCAGAGCAATAAATCTCTACTAATATGTACAAATGATTACGTTTAGCTTTTGAAGACAATACCAGGTACACTCCCTCAGACAAGGAAGGGGTGCCATTGGTCATTGGTGAATATGGAAGAAATGCTGGATCCGAGCTTCCTGGCAGTGGGCGGGCAAAGCAGAGAAGCCAAGTGCCAATGGAGCAACAACTGAACCTCGGTTATGGTCATTTTAAAAAAATTTCTTTTTCAAAATGTTTTAGAACTACCCCCTTGGCAAAGTCAGTCTTAGTTGGTCAATCAACAAGCACCCAAATGACTTTAGAGAAAAATGAGACAACAGGATAGAAAACCTATACTCTTAAAGGCCCTAAGAATATTCACAAATCTATAGCTGAGTACCATGCGCAAGATGGGAGAGACCAGCCATCTGCTGGAATCTTGAGCGTTCTCTGCTCAAGTTTTTCAATGATTATTATGCAAGGAAGCTAGCCTTTCCAAAAATCAAAGCTATTTGCCATCCATTTTCTAAAATTCTAAATGTCCACTTCTGATTAAAGTTCACCCATCTGCCATGGTACATCTGAAGTCCAAGGTCAACATTTCCTCACCGAAGCAAGTGCTTTCCCCAAAGCATCGCCAGTCTGGGAGCTGCCTGCTGCCCCGCTTCCTCTATTTGCTGCAAAAACAAAAGGCAGAATATGAAAAGCGAGAGGGTGAGACATCGAACAGTTTTCTATTCCTGGTCCATTTACTCACAATTTAATTGCATTTTTAATGCTAATTACAACACATTAATCTTTAATTAGCATTAATTTGTTTGCTGAGATAGATGTCAAATATATTCATGTTACATTTTTTTTAACAAATAAAATATAAACCTGACACCTTGGTTTAAAGATAAAGTGTTTCACTTGCTATTACTTTCCCCTGGTTGTCTACCAGTCAAGAGTAGTAGGTGAGCATATGAGGTTCATTGCTAAAAAGTATCCAGTGCTTTCAGACCTCTGAAGCCCTCATAGTTTGTCTTTATTTATATTTTATATAGTAAACTGAATTTACTTCACGAATAAGAGTTATATCTGCTTTCAAATTAAAAAATTAATTTTTGCTATATAGTAAAGTGAGATACTTCTCTCAGAGTTCCACAATAAACAAAACAAAAAAATCTGTAACAGGCCTGGAGGCTTCCTAGGAGGGAAAATATTTTTAACACTTTAAGGAACATATAGTCTCCACACATTTTAAAGTCTGTGTTCATATTTAAAGAATTTGAACTCTGACGCCATTAAAAGTCAATATTGTCTCAAATTCTGGAGATAAAATAAGCATACATGATGATGAAGCAGTCTCTATTATCTAAACACCAGTGTTTTTATCCAGAAGATGGATCAATAAAAGGTACAGTCAGCCCTCTGTATCCACAGATTTCGCACCCAAAGATTTCATCAAACTCGGATCAAAAATTTTCAGAAAAAAAATTCCATACCCTTCCCAAAAGCAAAACTTGAATTTGTTGGTGGTGGCAACTATTTACGTAGACTTACACTGCTTTAAGTATTATAAATAATCTAGAGATGATTTAAAGTATATGTATCTATCAACAGACGAATGGATAAGAAAGCAGTGGTACATATACACAATGGAATATTACTCAGCCATTAAAAAGAATACATTTGAATCAGTTCTACTGAGGTGGACGAAACTGGAGCCTATTAAACAGAGTGAAGTAAGCCAGAAGGAAAAACAACAATACAGTATACTAACGCATATATATGGAATTTAGAAAGATGGTAATGACAACCCTGTATGCGAGACAGCAAAAGAAACGCAGATGTATAGAACAGTCTTTTGGACTCTATGGGAGAGGGCCAGGGTGGGATGATATGGGAGAACGGCATTGAAACATGTTAATTATCATATGTGAAATCAATCGCCAGCCCTGGTTTGATGCTTGATACAGGGTGCTCAGGGCTGGTGCACCGGGATGGCCCAGAGAGAATGAATCAGGAGGGAGGTGGGAGGGGGGTTCCAGAAGGGGAACATATGTATACCCATGGCAGATTCATGTCAATGTATGGTAAAACCAACACAATAATGTAAAGAAAATAAAAAATAAAATAAAATAAAATAAATAAAGTATATGAGAGGATGAGCAAGGGTTATATGGGCTTCCCTGGTGGTGCCAGGGGTAAAGAATCCACCTGCAATGCAGGAGATGTGGGTTTGATCCCTGTAGGTCAGGAAGATCCCCTGGAGGAGGAAATAGCAACCCGCTCCAGTATTCAAGCCTGGAAAATCCCATGGACAGGGGAGCCTGGTGGGATACAGTCCACAGAATCACAAAGATTCAGACACGACTGAGCACACACATATGCCAGGGTTAATGAAATAGATTCAAATATATAGTTCAAAATCAGCTCTAATAAATAAATATCTTAAAAAAATTTTTTTAATTGAAGGATAATTGCTTTACAGTATTCATTTCTGCCATAAATCAACAGGAATCAGCCACAGGTGTACGTAGGTCCCCTCCCTCCCACCTCCCTCCCCATCCCACCCCTCTAGGTTGTCACAGAGCCCCACTTTGGGTTCCCTGAGTCACACAGCAAATTACCACTGGCTCTTTATCTCACGAATGGTAATGTATATGTTCCCATGCTACTCCTTCTACTCACCTCATCCTCTCCTTCCTCTCCCCTGCCCTTGTCCATAAGTCTGTCCTCTGCCTTTTGAGAGTAATTTGTCTTTATAAAAGCGGTGGTGTTCTCTTAGGGTTATTAAGGCCTCAGCGTAAGTGAGTAGATACAATATTTAAATAAAACCTATTAAACTCTAAGGGAAAGTGTTTGGCACTATTTTGTGAAATAAGAAAAGGAAATATTAAATCAACGGATTAATTCAAGCAAAACTTCATCACATTGAAAATTTAAAAAAAATCCCCAACCCTATCCTCAACCCAAGAAAGCACTCTTTCTGGTAAATGTGTCATATTCAGCTTCCAGATCTGTAAAATGAAGTCACGGGATCAGCTCTCAAGTGGTCAAATTATCTTTGTCTCTAGATTATAATTTCATCCTCCTGACCTCTGTTCAGTATAGTTCAATTATGCTTGTTATTTTTATATATTTACATGTTGGGTATGACAGTTCGATAATCTTTTGGTGTTTGCTTTATTTGGTTAACAAAACTCACCCCTACATTCATTTGTTAATTACTAAAACTGAAAGAAAGCTGTATGTAATGAAAACAGCACAATCATCTTCTGACAGAAGAGAAAAAGAAAAACTATTCTTTCTCACATCACAAATTCATAACGTTAAAAATATAATTAGTTGTTAGTACTAAGGATTTTATGTATAAGAAAGTTCTCTGAAATGAGGGTCCAACATCATACAATGAACTAGTGAAAGGAACTCACAGATATCAAGAGTACTAAAAATACTCAATATAAAGAGATAATTGAAATTATTATCTGGTGTGAAAGTAAAAATTTCTGCATCAAGGCGTTCTTTTAAAACTGAAGATAATTCTAAAGGAAAATAACAAGGATTTTGAAAACACAAGAGCACTAAGAGTCTCTGGCGTGTAGTACCATGGTATTTGGAGGTAATTATATACATATTTTTTTCTTCCCCCCCAGAAGCAATATTATCATTATTCTTAGAATTAGGTTTATCAGTCAAAATAATTTGGATATCTGCTTGACTAGAGAACAGACCTTCATGAAATGAAAATTCAGAGCCACATCAGAAAAAAATACATTATCTAACAAAGAAACTAAACCCAACTAGGATAAGATATTGTTATCATTATAGATAAAATTTGCTATGGTAGCTTTCAAAAGATTAATTCTCTGAACAGTTTTAAAATGAGAATAATAAGGGTTTTAAAATATATTAATGAAACCAAATTAGGAAGAATTGAAAACCAATAAAAATATTTTAGAGGTATGTAAAAAAGAAATTATACTCCCAATCTATCCCACCTCCCTCTCAACTTTCCCTCTCTGGTAACCATAAATTCATTCTCTAAATCTGTGAGTCTCTTTCTGTTCTGTAAATAAGTTCATTGTTCATTTATATCTTTTTTTCTTAAAGACTGACATGTACACACTGCTATATTTAAAATAGATAACCAAAAGGACCTATTGTTAAAAAAAAAAGAATGATGCCTAAATCAAAAAATAAATTATTATGGCATAAAATCATATTTTAGAAGAGACAAGATAAAATCCTTATGATCTTTTCATACTACACCTTTCTAACTGAACTTTCTATTAGTCCTTGTTTTACACAAGGAGGCATGAGAACTTGGGGGTATAATAAAAAGACAGAATTTAACTCCTTACCTCATACTGTCATGAAAATGTTTCAGAAAACTAAAAAGGCTACTCATGGAAGTCACTGATAAAAACAGACTTTTATTTTATTTTTTTTAAATATAGAGCCATTCTACCTGCAACAGCTGGAGAATCAACCCCAGGATTCAAATTTCAAAGCAGTTTATTGGGACCAGTTTGCCCTTACACTTGGAATGCCTTTTGTTCTGTTCCAGGAAACTCTGGAGAAGACACATTTTCAAGAGTCCTTAAACATGTTGAGCTACATGGATCCTTCTCCTACAGACTCTCTATTTAGTTATGTGCCTGACATGTCAAAGGGCATAAGTAATCAGATAATGAACATATATTTAATACTCAAATAGCAAAATTTCTTCTACATTGAGTAATGAGTCATGTTTAACAAACCACACTTCTCATTAAATGTGTGCACATCAAATCTACTTTTCTACGTTTCATGTTAACAGGACTTGATTACAATTCTAAGCCTGAGTGTTTGTCAAGGTACTCTGAGACATTACCAAAAAGCCCACATAACAGAAATAAAAAGAACTACTGTCCCTGCTTGATAAAAATTGGACTGATCTCTTATGTGATTTTAGCTCTTAGCAATTTCCCAGCTAAAGAGAGAAAAAAAAAAATCAAGTCCCTAAGTAGAGCTGTAACATGAATATGACTGAAGATGAGTAGTTACCAAAAGGAGCTGTAGTTTGGTGGAGGATCCACCACCGCCAGCCACCCAAGCATTGTTCAGATGGATTGAACACAGGTGCTGCTGCTGGCTAGAAGACTGAATGGAAAGCAGGGTTGACTCTTCTCAGCTACAAGCGGGACCACCCTCAGTCTCAATCTCCACTCTGGAGAAAATGGCAATTCCCATTAGGACACACCCTGATCCAAACATCGGGATAAGTGGTACCTAGGGACTGACTCCTGAAAAACCAGAATTTGGAAGATGTGTTAGCCCTTTATTGTATACCCAGAACCCCAGGCTGTGTGCATCCTGAAGCTATAAAAGGATGTGTGTGCTCAGCTGCTCAGTTGTGGTCTGACTCTTTGCGGCCCGCCAGGCTCCTCTGTCCATGGGAGTTTTCAAGCAAGAATACTGGAATGGATTGCCATTTCCTCCTCCAAGGGATCTTCCTGATTCAGGGATCAGGGATCATACTCCTGCATCTCCTGCACTGGCAGGCAGATTCTTTATCACTGAGCCAAGGGTTAGAGCTATAAAAAGATGAAGAAGTGTAATTCATAGTGTCTTGCCTGAAAGAAGATGACGGTTTTAAAATTTAGGTTTCTCTGAACTGTGTCCAAGCAACCCTCATGTTATTCAGCTAGCAGAAACAGCATAACAATGTCATGAGCTTCTCAGCAAAGATAAAAGAAGAATTCTCAGCTCTCCTACGACCTACAATATTATAAGTAGAACTCAAGTATAGGCTACCAAGCACTGACATTTTAGTAGGACGGATTCCTAGGAATTCAAGGAGGAAGCTGGGCCCCATCAACCACGTGCAGGAAATGGATGAGAAGACTTCAATCAAACTGGTTTACTGTTCTCCGTTGGTGGTCTTTGTAACTAAGATGCCACGACGCTGCTGGATAAACTTCCTATTGCTCTTATGCTCTGTGCCTGTTCATCACCCAACTGCATTTGAAGGCTCAAGATTCTTGTAAAAGACAAAGTGGATCTTAAGAGACTATTCTCATAATAAAATTACTGTGAAACCGGGTCCTCAAGGGAAAACGGACATAATGTTTCTACTAGAAAAGCCACACACTAAAACCCATCATGTCATACAAACATGTCATCAGAAGTGAAAGTTGGAAGCCAGATTAATGCATGAACCAGATAGATATTCTAGGGTAATTTTTAGCATATGTTGTATTCCATCGATCTTCGTAGGCTGTTCCTTCAACACTGTTTGGTTTGAGGTTTAAAGACATGGTGAATACCACGCATTAGACAGGCCAGTTCAAGACTAACAAAACAGTAACAGTTATTATAAGCATTATGCTAGCTGTATGCCCAATTCCCTCTGACAAAGGAGGGTGTGTCACCCTGAACCACAAGCGGTCACACCCCTGGGAGGCATACCAATGGTATCTCCCCCTTGGGGAACTGGAGCATTCTCCTTCATGGGTAGTCGTAGGGGACTGTGTGATGCTGGGTGGGTCTCTCAATCCTTCCGAAGAGAAAAGGCTATTGGATTTTGCAAGTAGGAAGGAAATACAGAGACAGTAGGCACCTACTGGGTTGGCCAGAAAGCTGGTTCTGGTTTTTCCCTACGACGTTACATGTACTATGTATGTGCCTCCATTCTCTAGACATTTCTCCCCTCTAGAGTTGGTACCTAATAACTTCTTCCATTTCCTCCTCTGGACGCCTGCTCACAGGTCGAAACTCTGAACTTCAGTGACTCTAACGCACACCCAGCTAGTGTTACACCGAGGAAGTTTTAGGGAGCAAGGTGAAAGGCTCTGATGGTGGTAACTCTTGAAGCCCTCAGGCTCAGCTTCTATCCTTAATTGGCCACTCCATCAGTTAAACGACCAAGAATCCACAGTGTGTGCCATGCATTTTAGTGGTATCATCCCAGAGTGCTTAACCCACCCTTCTAAGTCAGAAGTGCCTAACGCACTCTAGCGTTTGCAGGGGAGCAGTACATGCTGCGAGTAAAATATCTTACTGCACAATTCTTTCAAGATGCCATGGATGAATGTGACATCAAAGAACAAACAAACAAACAAAAAAACCTCTGTCATTAACACAATCAGAGTCAGTTTTGCCCTTCCTCAGCTTTTCTCAAAAAATGATACTGGGCATAAAAGGGCAAGAAAAAACACAACAAGAAACAATGAAAAACCCTCCGAGTCAGACGCAAGCCATCCCAAACCTCCGTGAGCAAACTCCATCTCTTGAGATGCAGGGGACAGCTCCAGAGGCGAGGGAGCATGTTTCCAGGCAGGGTACCAGCCGATGGCTCAGATTTTACATCTCACTCCACAAGCACTGTGCTCTTCTATGATCGGCTGAGGACAGCCATTGACTGCCAGGAGGACACAGAACAACATGGAGCTGTGATCTTCCTCTCGACCGAAAAAGCCTCTTCCTAAGACACCAACGCCATTTATGAAAAGACTGCATTGCCTCGCCACTTTCCACCAAGAAAATTTGAAAAACGTGATGTCCATGTGTTAGTGCTTGAACCCCATTCTTACAGCATTAGTATTGCTTACAATCGTTTTCTACAGAATCGTGTGTGTAATCTCAAACATGTGTCAGGCTATGTGTTCCCTATTTACCAATTATTTAATTAGCTCTGTTTGTTCTTTGAGATACAGGCAATGTAATATTTCTTTATTTCCTGTATTTCAGAATGAGTGAGTATATGCCAAATACTTTCAAAAGTCTACAGATGTATCCTATTAATCCATACTGTTCGTTAGGGAAGTATCACTAACATCAGAAGAGAAATCTTCTCTTCTTGTTCCACAGACATGCTGCCATCCCTGCCTTCTACCACACTCTGAAAAATCAAACCAAAGCCTAGGAGAATTAAAGTGCCAAGAAAAAAAAAGTTCAAAGAAACAGGGGTGACTTGGACCCTGTGCAAATATGAAGGCTTATTATTATAAATTCTTCTCTGTATTTTAACTTAAGGAATTGGAGGATGTATTAAGGATGAACATTCTAGAATGTTCCCCCTTAAAGTAATCCTAAAGTAACAACTATGTATGCAAATTAATAAAGATCTATTCCTCCAAAAAGCTGAATTACCATGTCTACTTATGTCCCAAAATGATTGCAAAGCTTTCTCACAAGTTGCTAGTAGATTTTGACAAGTACATTCATGATGGTGGAGTAATTTATGCAATAAAGTTGTTCCTAAAAAGCTTTTTCTGGGTTCTAAAAATCTCACACTTCTCTCATTGAAAAGTATAGCTCCTTTATTACTGTCTAGACCCTCCATCCGCTTAAACAGGGTCCTCTGGTCTGTATATTAAGTCCACCTTAACGCAGCCTGGCCCTAGAGTATGTAGAAGTTACCAACCAGCGCTCCACCAGCCCAGACCAAATAAAAGAGGAGGGTAGACATTCCTGTTCATCCACAAGCCAGTGATGAGCCAATCAGCTTAAATAAGGTGAATTCCACTCCAATTGAGGCTCGTGGCCCTGCTGACCACTGGTCATGGAGGATAATCACACCATCTCATTAATACCTCTTTCTTCCCAAGTCCTGATGACTCTTACAGGAACTGTCTGGCAAATCAGTCAACACAACTTTTTTTTCAAACAGTGCCTAAGTTTGCTTTCCTCAACTCAAGCTTTTGCTCTACCTTTGTACCTTCCTAAAAAAAGAAAATTACTCAAACCACAAGTAGACAGGAAATCTGCCCTGTTAAAAGGATGAACGACCGGTCATCCTTCTTTATGCCTAAGACCTCATGACTGCAGAAAGGGGCTTTCCATTCGTCAAACCACACTGAAGTGAAAGATGCTTTTCTCACTCTTTCAGTTCTGCACTTCTTTCTTTCTTCTTGTTTTTTGGATCTGCCAAAACTGCATTGATAGTTAGCAAGACTTCCCCACACGACCCTTGTCCACAGGTCTCTAAGGTCAAACTGTCACAGCGCACCGGTAGAGGCTTTGTTGTGAAAAAGTCACAAAAATGGAAATTATTTCCTAAATTCGCCTCTCAGTGAGACATGACAGTGAAAAGAAGGGCTGCTAGATGGCTCATCTCAAGTGTGAAGTGTATGACTGAGTTAGGCAAGGAGTATATTATTTAGACAGAATTATATTTGCAACATTTCAAGAGACATCTCTTCTCTTTCATCAAAAACTCTACCCCTCATAAGTGATTCATACCACTTCCCCAAGTTCCAGAGAAAATTTTTAAACAACTGCAAAGAGCTAAAGGGACTGCTCTTCTGTCACTCATTCTTATCTTTAAAACGTACAGTTAGGGACTTCCCTGGCAGTCCTGTGGTTAAGACTCTATGCTTCCAATGCAGGGGGCCAGGATCAATCTCTGGTGGGGGAACTAAGATCCCACATGCTGTGTGGTTCAGCCAAAATAAATAAATAAATACACATTCCAGTCTCAGCGCGTGCTCAGTCATGTCTGACTCTTTCCAACTCCATGGACTGTAGCCTGCGAGGCTCCTCTGTCCATGGAATTTTCCAGGCAAGAATACTGGAGTGGGTTGCCATTTCCTCCTCCAGGGGATCTTCCCGACCCAGGGATCAAAACTGTGTCTCCTGTGTCTCTTGCATTGGCAGGTGGATTCTTTACTATGAGCCACCTGGGAAGCCCCCCAAAATAAAAAACAAATATACAGTGAGTGTCCTCATCACTAACTGGACCCACGGGAAGGGATCATAAGGCCAAGTTAGTTGTGGGTTTGAGCTGGAACCAGAGTAGGTGGTGAGCAGAGAAAGTGTGAGGTTTTAAGAAGACCCTGCAGCTTCAGACTATGCCTCTCATCTGAAGGACAAGGCTGTCAAAGGCAGAATCAAAAGGTGGTGGCTGCCCCCCCACAGGGCAAGCCTACCCAGCTCTTCCCTCGAGAGAAGAGTGTTGGTGAGATAACCGTCCATCCTGGGGAGAGGACCACAGTGAACATCACAAAAAGGTTATTGGACAGTGACACTCTGCTTGGGTCTTGACTCATTAGTAATCTTGCTGAGAAAAAGCAGCAGGTAAATTCTGGCTCACTGATGCCCAGCCATCTCTTCTCCCATAAGTCTGCAAACACTTGTTCCTATCTGCAGGATTCCACAATGCCGCATCCCCCAGAAGGTAAAACTATCTAGTTCTTAATAACTATGTCTGAACATCACATGAACTAGTTTCCAGAAGACAGTGGTGTATGACAGTTAAAAGCTTAGCATGGTGACTGGAATTTGAGAATGGCCAGTAACTCCTATTAAGAGCTATTATGCCTTCTATCTTATGAACTTTCAATGGCTCCTCTTAGAAAGTTCGCTTTATTAGCTGTTTGAGAGTGAGAAGCACGCGTTGATCTATTCAAACTAGGTTCAATCTAATCACTCATGGTGGAGACAGTCAGCCAAATAGCAGTTTCTTGGGACAATAAGAAATTACAGTCAAGATAATGACTGTTTGGCTCATTTGTCCATGTGATAAACATTCATGGCTTGATTACTGTTCAGTGACATGGCTGGGGAAGAAAAAGAAGTCCTTGATGATTAAACCCTGACATTGGTTGTCGGCAACAGAACCGGCCTTTCCACAACTCACCCATTATACTGTCTGTCCCGTTGGCAGGAGGT
This sequence comes from Antilocapra americana, assembly GCA_007570785.1. Lineage (NCBI taxonomy): Eukaryota > Metazoa > Chordata > Mammalia > Artiodactyla > Antilocapridae > Antilocapra > Antilocapra americana. The sequence goes on along the minus strand of ML661903.1, from coordinate 6,794,159 downwards.
GTACACGATGAGGTGCTGTAATGGTTGGTACCACTACGGTGGAAAGTGGACATCGGAGGAAGACTAGAATTGATGTCTGCTGAGGAGTGTGATGGATAGCCCTGTGGCAAGAAGCAGAAAAAGGAGGCCATATTCAATCACAAAATATTTAGTGGCTCAGTTTTCCAATACTTCTTTCAGAACTCTTCATTTTACAATGGAGACAGCCCTCGGAATTTCAAAATACCCAAGAATACATCTTGCTTAGATCTGACAGCTTTCATTTTTCAAGTAATAAAATACAAAGATGTAGTTGGTTTGGGTTTGCATCAAAGCCAGAGGAATATAATGGCAGTGCTAAACCTTGAGAAATGGTCACCACCTCTAAATACAAAAATTATTCCTTAAAAGCAGGTCTGGGACCTTAGCAACATAAAAGACCATCAGTACTGTTATTCTTCTGTACAGCTTATTGATCAGGTAAGGAAGAGCCCATAATGTGATGAATAAAACACCAGGGTTTGACCCGCAGGGTTCACATCACACTTTATCCTGACCTTCTGAAAACAACTGGCCAAGAATAACCAGCCTCAAATCTTCTTCCTGAAAAACTGGGTCATCCTTCTGAACTCCAGCAACAACAAAATCGTAAATGAAAAACTTGAAAAGCAGTTAATGACTGAATATCTCTCTAAAGTATCAGTATATATAAAGTCTTACATCAATGACTATGTTGAATTACACTGAAACAAATGAAATGAGAATAACTTATTTCCTTCCTTATAGGTTCTGCCCCTTAGCAATTCACCCTGGAGTTGACCATGAGAAAGACTACGCATTCACAGAGCGCGTTCAGGCTTAGCTCTGGGTGCGACTCTCATACTAGCTGTTATCTGGCGTCTCACAAGTGCCTTCAGGTGACAAATTAGTTGCTCCCCAACCACCTGCTTGCTATCCAATGACCAGACCAGTAAGAGGAACATGGTTATTTACAAAACACATAGTTATTCACAAAATGGAGCTATTTTCTTTTTCAAGATAAAGTAGCTTAAAAAATAAAGCTCACAGGTATTTGACTATATGACAGACATGCAAAGGAAAAATATTTACGTGGAAATATACTTTTTCCTTGTATGTCATGTATTAATGGGCCATGTGTCTTTATTATGTCACTACTGGAGATTCTGTTGAAATCAGAGTTTGGATATGATGCCGAAAGTCAGGGGAACTTAAAGTGCAGACATCTGGTCACGAGACGTGGACCCCCTGCATCACAGGATCCCCTATTTATTTGGTGAGGCCCATCTTGGGTTCAACCTCTCCCTTGAAGATCCCTTCCTACTTCCAACTCTTTCACAATCTCTTCTCCCTGATGCATTTATATTCTGCACTGTGCCATTCAACACCCAGCTGCTGCTGTTGTTGTTTAGTTGTTCAGTCATGTGGGGACTCTTTTGCAACCCCATGGACTTGTAGCTCACCAGGCTCCTCTGGGATTTCCCATGCAAGAATACTGGAGTGGGTGGCCATTCCCTCCTCCAGCGGATCTTCCCTGAAATGCTGTTTTCCGAGGCTTCCTCTTTCAAGAGCATTTCCACCTAAACTGAAATGCTTCAAGAGGAGGGAACCAACCTCACAGTTCTGCCTCTCACAACTCGTGGCTGAGTGCTGAACATATTCATCCTACGGACAGCTCAAAGAACAACTGGTTACCAGTTGTTGTTGCTGTTGGTTTAGTCACTAAGCCATGTCTGAATTTTGCGACCCCATGGACTGTAGCCCAACAGGCTCCTCTGTCCATGGGATTTCCCAGGCAAGCATACTGGAGTGGGTTGCCAGTTCCTTCTCCAGGAGATCTTCCTGACTCAGGGATCAAACCTGGGTTTCCTGCATTGCAGGTGAACTCTTAACCAATTGAGCCATCAGGGACCAGCTAATGTTTAATAAACAACAGACTGAAATACTACTTATTTGAGAGGCAACTAAAGAGTCCAGAAGATATATCTGTGTTTCAGAGTCAGGTCTGTCCGTGACATGGGAGGTGCCTTTGAAAATATGACCTGTGCACACCCCAAAAGGTCCAGAAAAAGGTCAGCTTCAGTGAGAGAGTGGGGATGACGCCTTTAAACATTTCCAAGTTCCCAAGAACGCCTTTTAAACTTTTAAATTTCTTGTACCTCTTTGCTTGACCAAAAATTCCTTAGGCCACCTGTTAAACTCATTTCTACTTGGCACTTCTAGAAAGCCTCAACTAGTCCATGAAATTTTCTCCAAAGGATAATAGACTGAGCCCATTACACAGTACAACTGACCTAAAAAACTGGATAAGCCATGGGAGACCAAACTTAGAAGAGCTATTTTTGCTCAAGAACTAAAGACTATAATAATGTGAAAAAAAGAAACAGACTATGGAAAAAGAGAAATAGAAGGAAAAAAGATGGTTTGATTTCATTTTTACCCAGTCCTAGACCATGCTGAACTTCTGAAGAATAGAGAAACTGGATAAATCAGCCCCAAGTTTTCAAAAATCAAAAGAGGAAAAGAACTTTGAAAAATATTTAAATAACTATAATAGTGAGAGGATGAGACAGGAAAAAGCTTATCATATCAGTAAGAATTTTTTGACTTTTTAACTTGGTATAAAATGAAGTAACCCTTTGTCAAATGTCAGGATTTGACAAAGGGTTACTCCTAAATTGAGACTAAAAAGAAAAGTTCTTCCCCATAGACTTTAGTGGGGAAACCAATGCAATTCACGTAAATTAGTTATTTTTAAAGACTCACAGAAAATTAGATGCTAAAATAAGTTAATGAGATTTAGAACTAGATTATTTTACAAGGCAAAGGATATTGACAACTACTGTCACTCAAAGACGTAACAAATACACCACAGAGATTATCAGTGGTATGCGAATAGTGTCTCTTTTAGAGTATTTAGGGATCAACTATAAGAGGTCCCATGAGTCTTTCTTACTCCAGCTATTAATAATATCTGCCCTGCCTGCCACGAAGGCAAAGAAAAAGGGAAGTATGACAGAGTGCTATGGTTTTGTGCGTGCTCAGTCGTGTCTGACTATTCTGCAACCCCATGCTGCCAGGCACCTCTGCCCATGGGATTTTCTAGGCAAGAACACTGGAGTGGGGTAACATTTCCTCCTCTAGGTAATTTTCCCAACACAGGGATTGAACCCATGTCTCTTGCATCTCCTGCAGTGGCAGGCAGATTCTTTACCACTAGCGCCATCTAGGAAGCCCCAGGTGTTAAGGTTTTACATGTCCACTATTTGTTTATTTATTTTCACTTGATACAATTATAGTGTATGCGGAATCTGTTGACAGAATTCAGTGTTGAAAATGTTTTCATGAATGATTTTTTTTTATTAAATGATGAGTTGATCATTCAAAGACTAGAAAATATGATCACTGCTAGCACATATTAAGAATAAAGTCAAATTTTGTGCTAGGGTAGGGTTTCACAATCTTGGCACTGTTGGTCTTTCACGCCAGAGCATTCTTTGCCTGGCAGGGATTGGTATGTGTGTGAGTGTGAGGGGCGTTTCTTATGAACTGTAGTATGTTTCCTGAATCCCTGGTCTCTATACACTGGATTGTTCCAGCACCACCTATAGGCACCCTCCACCCACTGGGCTCAAACACCCCAAAATCATCCCCCGGAGAGAATCACGAGAATAAGGGTTTAGGCTACAAACAATAAAAGCCAACAGAACTTCCTTCACAGTAAAATTCCAGGCTCCCAGGACTATTTCACTCCGTGGTACAGAGATCATTCCTAACCCATGCCAGACTGCAGGGACTCTATCCTATTTTTAAAAAGAATTCTGCCAAGTCATTGCAAACCTAAATCTTCTACAACAACTCCTTCCAAAGCTTAACCACAAACTACATTCTTCTGAGTGACTTTGTACGTGTATCTGTGACACAGTAGTGATTAGCCGTGGGACTACTGTAAGGCTGAAACTGTAAAGGGGATTTAAAGAATCAACACCAGTGACTTGACAGTTGCTACTGTTGTATTTGGATTTTAAGCTTTGTAATTACACATTCTATTATAACATACTATAAAGTGATAGAGGCAATCATGTTTCTAAAATGTTTACCTTCAGTGAGACATACTAATTTGGCCAAATTATACCCAAAATAATCCAAGGAAAGCTTTCCTCTTTCTTCTCAAACTATTCCTTTGTTCAGTATGAAACTGGGTAAAAGCTACAAATGAAAAATTTAAGGAACCATCATTACTTTCAAGCGAAAGGAAAATAACTGCCTACAGTATACTCAAACGATTCTCAATCAGTATCAGATTTTTAAAAGTCACTTCAGCAAGAGGTTTTCTAATAAATACTGAAATCACAATGATTACTAGATAACATAATAGTTTTCCTATCAGTGAGAAAAATTCATCAGGACACATTACCAGAGACCTAATTTATTTGACCTCTTGAAAAATAAACCCCCTCATCTCCAAGATATGCTAATTGATGTTGTTAAGAATGAAAACTGTTTTGAGATGGATAAATGACATTATATATACAGAACCTCATATAACCTATCGGGTTACTCCTTCAAAATGATCTTTCCTCCTGGTTGATAACATTGTTTTGGTTCAGAAAACTTTTTGTAGAAGGGTATAGTTAGTTTCCACTTTAAAAATCACATTTTCTGTGCTTTTGAGCACATTTTTAACATGATTTCCCCCATGCAGTGAACTTGACTGGGATAAAAATCAAACCACTTAAGTCAAAGTTCTAGAGCATGATAGGGAAAGAAATAAATACAGGAGTGAAGAAAAATAAATGCCTAATTGAAATTCCAACATATTAGTACAGTGATAAAATCTTTTATTTGTAAATCAAAACTTTCCTTGCTTGCAGGACACATAGAGTTTTGACCATGAGTTCTTCAGAGAAGTGCAAAATGATGATGGTGAGATAAAAGTTTTAACCAAGAAGCAATTCTAGTATAATAATAAGTGCTATTTGTTTGAGATTTCACACTAACAACTCTAAGTAAGAAGTGGAAGAAGAAATTTGAAAGTAAATCATCTTTTATTGAAAATGGGCTGAAATTTGAGCTAGCTTGTGATTTTCACATTCAAACTTGGGAGCTGACAGAGGAAGGCCAATTCCACCTTCATCTTCGGTCTCTCATTCGAGAATAAGCTCACTGATCTTGCCTTGTCTCTGTCACCAGGACTAACCATTAATAAATAAGTCTTTTCAAGGATATCTGAACTCTTCTGGAATGTTTTTTGTCATCAGAGTAAGATATAAGTCATCTTTTCTATATCTCTGGAAAGACCACAGAAATCCAGAAAGTACTATCTCCTATATTAGGACAGAGAAGCAAGCATAAATCTGGATATTAGGAGAAGAAAAAAGGGAACATCACAAGATGAAGAGTACTAATATAAGTACATGCAGATGACACCACCCTAAAGGCAGGAAGTGAAGAGGAACTAAAGAGCCTCCTAATGACAGTGAAAGAGGAGAGTGAAAAAGTTGGTTTAAAACTCAACATTCAAAAAACTAAGATCATGGCATCCAGTACCATCATTTCATGGTAAGTAGACAGAGAAAAATGGTAATAGTGATAGACTGTTTTCCTGAGCTCCAAAATCACTAAAGATGGTGACTGTAGGCATTAAAAGATGCTTGCTCCTTGGAAGAAAGCTATGACAAACCTAGACAGCATATTAAGAAGCAGAGACATCACTTTGCTGACAAAGGTCTATATAGTCAAAGCTATGGTTTGTCCAGTAGTCATGTATGGATGTGAGAGTTGAACAATAAAGAAGGTTGAGCACCGAAAAACTAATGCTTTCGAACTAGGGTGTTGGAGAAGACTCTTAAGAGTCCCTTGGACAGGAAGGAGATCAAACCAGTCAATCCCAAAGGAAATCAACTCTGAATATTCATTGAAAGGACTGATGCTAAAGCTGAAGCTTCAATACTCTGGTCACCTGATGTGAAGAATTGACTCACTGGAAAAGACCCTGATGCTGGGAAAGACCGAAGGCAGGAGGCGAAGGGGGTGACAAAGAATGAGATGGTTGGATGGCATCACTGACTCAAGGGACATGAGTTTGGGCAAACTTTGGGAGATAGTGAGGAACAGGGAAAGATGGTGTGCTGTAGTCCATGGGGTTGCAAAGAGTCAGACACGACTGAGTGATTGAACAACAACAGTATAAGTACAACTAAGAATCACTGGATTAGCTACAGTCTTTCTTCTTTGGAGGATTCAGTTCAGTTCAGTCGCTCAGTTTTGTCCAACTCTTTGTGACCCCATGAACCGCAGCATGCCAGGCCTCCCTGTCCATCACCAACTCCCTGAGTCCACTCAAACCCATGCCCATCGAGTTGGTGATGCCATCCAGCCATCTCATCCTAGTAAGCGTCTTTTGATTTCATTGCTGCAATCACCATCTGCAGTGATTTTGGAGCCCAAAAAAATAAAGTCAGCCACCGTTTCCCTATCTATTTGCCATGAAGTGATGGGGCCAGATGCCTTGATCTTAGTTTTCTGAATGTTGAGTTTTAAGTCAACGTTTTCACTCTCCTCTTTCATTTTCATCAAGAGGCTCTTTAGTTCTTCTTCATTTTCTGCCGTAAGGGTGGTGTCATCTGCATATCTGAGGTTATTGATATTTCTCCTGGCAATCTTGATTCCAGCTTGTGCTTCCTCCAGCCCAGCGTTTCTCATGATGTACTCTGTGTATAAGTTAAATGAGCAGGGTGACAATATACAGCCTTGACATACTCCTTTTCCTATTTGGAACCAGTCTGTTGTTCCATGTCCAATTCTAGCTGTTGCTTCTTGACCTGCATACAGGTTTCTCAAGAGGCA